>JAJPUD010000906.1:370455-413844 GCA_023553655.1 Myrmecobius fasciatus
AAAACCTGAGTCTACCAGCCATCCAAACTCCCTCCAGAAAGCCAGGTCTCACTTTCTTGCTGAGATAGAATCCTTAGTCTCAGAAAGGGAAGTGGCTTGAAATCAGAAAATAGATTTGAGGCCTATTATTCACTGTAGTAGTTAGTAGGCATCTCTGAGACTGTGCAGAGGGAAGAAGAGAAGGGAAGGGAAAATATAAGGAGAGCTAGGGCCAAAGGGCAGAAATCTCTTGTGTGCTTGGCATTTCAAGACCCTGACAGGAAGCAGGACTGTGGGCTGTGACGTTAATATCAAAATAGCAGATCAATAAGAAAAAGGAAGACATTTTTGCAATCCCCTCACCTCTGAAAAACAAACAAACCCTTATGGCTCCATCCCAGCTCCCTAGCATTTTCCTCCCCCTTCCTCACTCACTGCAAAGGTCACTCGAAACTAATTTTCATATTAAAGTATAGAAAAGGCTTGTCGTTTTGCCACCAAATATTGGTATCACTCTTTCTGAGGGCACCATAGGTTGTGCTATTAACTAGAAGTGGACCCACACAAAACTGCTGTTGAAACTCAATGGAGAAAGTTTACTGATCATATATTCCTATGATTGAGTTCTTAATAAATGCAGCTTGGTTAATTTATTGCTTGATTGATTAGGTGTAGTGGAGTGGTCCCTAACCTGTTGCCATGCCTTTAGATTGGCTTTCATTGCCACATGGCCCAAATCCATCCATACGCTGTTCTAATCAATTCTGTGTCCAAATCCCACACCCTAATACACACACACACACCACACACACACACACACACACACACACACACACACACACACAGAGTTCTCTCTCTCTCCTTTCTCTCTCTCCCTGTGTGTGTGTGTCTATCTCTTTATCTCTGTCTCTCTGTCTGTTTCCCTGTCTCTATTTGTCTCTTTCTGTTTCTGTTTCTGTCTCTCTCTGTGTGTCTCTCTTTATTTTTGTCTGTGTCTGTCTCTTCTTCCCTACCCTTCCATCCCTCTCCCTCCCTCTGTCTGTCTGTCTCTCTTTCTCTCTCTGTATATCTATCTCTTTCTCTTGGTCTCTCTGTTTCTCTCTATCTCTTTCTCTTTCTCTTTTTGTCTGTCTCTGACTCTATCTCTATCTCCCTCTCTTTGTCTCTGTTTCTCTTTGTCTCTCTCTCTCTCTGTCTCTCTTTGTCTCTCCCTTGTCTGTCCCTCTCCCTCCCTCTGTCTCTGTCTCTCTGTCTTTTTATCTGTTTGTCTATCTGTCTGTCTGTCTGTCTGTCTCTCCCTATTATTTTCTCTTCCTTCTCTATCATGGGTACCTTCATAAACATTTTCCATGTTAAAAATTAGCAAAGGAGATGAAGAGACATTAAGCTACAGGAGTAGTTTGCCATTTCCTTCTCCAGTTCATTTTGAAAATGAGGAAATTGAGGCAAACAAGATTAAGTGACTTGCTCAGGGTTACCAAGCTAGTAAGTCTCCAAGACTGGATTTAAGCTCAGGAAGATGAGTTTTCCTGACTCCAGGCATGGTGTTCCATCCAGCACACCACTCAGCTGCTCTTTTTTTCCTAAACACAATAAAATATCCTAATGTACTCTTCGGGGAAAGAATGGTGAGGAATAGTGGTATCAAACTTAAGTAGCAAGGATACTGTGGCTGCAGACTGACCTAGAAAACCACAAGTTGAAATCTATATTGCATTTTATTTTTATTTATTTTTGTTAAACATCTCCCAATTACATTTTAATCTGGTTCTAAAAGCACTGGGGAGTTTTGCTGGCTGAGGAATTTGGCATCTCTGTTGCAGAAGACTTTCTAGCTTCGATTGAATGATTTGGAAAAATTTTAACTCTCACCCTATGAGGCTAAGTTTCTAGTCATCTAGGGAATGCCATAGTACACTGTGCACTGGTCCTGGAGTCAGGAAGACCTGAGTGCAGATTCAGCTGTGTGACTCTGGGTAAGTCGCCTAATTCTGTTTGCCTCACTTTTCTCATCTGTAAAATAGGGATGATACAGTATCTTCCTCACAGGGTTATTATGAGTAACAAATGAAATATTTATAAAACATAGTGCTTGACACATAGAAGTACTAGATCCAATATTTATTTCTTTTCCACTTTCCTTCCCTATTTTAATTCTAAGCTAAAAGAGTTTGAAGTGATGTGAGATTGTTAAAGGGCAGTTAGGTGACTCAGTAGATGGAGCACTCATTGGGCTTAGAGTCTGAAAGATACATTCAAATCCAGCCTCAGATTTACCATGTGACCCCAAGCAAGTCACTTAATCCTGTTTCCCTCAGTTTCTTTGTCTGTAAAATATGCTGGAGAAGGAAATGGAAAACCACTCTAATATCTCTGTCATGAAAACCCCAAATGGGATCAAAAAGCATTGCACATGACTGATTGAACGAGAAGAAGCTGGGTTGGATTAAATAGCTTTCTGGTTTCTTTCAGTCCTCAATCCCTGATCCTCTCATTCTATAATAAGCTGGGATGTGTTTGATCTGAATGTATTTTGAGGAATTGGAGAACTTTGTACTGAAATAACCACAAGAGATATTCATATTTGCAGGGCAGTCTATCCTTTTTGCACTATATCACTTCTTTAAGGGCCTTTGCCAGAGGGGGATCTGGGGTAAGCAGGGTTCTAGTTTTTGTCCATCCCATTGGAAGGAGTATCCAATGAGGCTTCCAGCCAACCAGCCACAGACCTGAACAATGGAAAACTAAGCATAAATACCGTAGTTGGGCTGAAGACAATTACCCCTCCAAACACAGCTGTCTTGTTCCCAATTGGACACAACTTTCAGCCAAATAATGGGACTATGGAAAACATGGTGAGGAAAAAAATAGCTGTTTAAACATAAACACGAGCTCCAACACTGAGCCTTCTTAGAGTGTTTCACCGCATCGTCAAACAGCACATGTGGTAACTGGGAGAGGATCATATGGATTTCAAAGGCTATATGGTGGCCCATCTGTCAAGGAAGTGATGATTAATTGCATCTGTTATGTCAGCTCCCTCTCCAATGGTGTGTTCGGAAACTCAGCTGCTCCCCCTCAATCACTCCTGAGTGCTAGATTTGCCTGTGCAGGAATATAAAAGAAATGCAGCACCATCTCTAACCCTTTACTCAAGGAGTTAAGATTGGGGGAAACATAGACTTGGAGTGGAGGGGGATTTCCTCTAAGAAGTCAGGGATCAGACACCAAATTGAATCATCAGAATAAGAACATGACTTGAATGACTTACAAGAGGTGGATATGATGCCAGTTTCTCTAGTGCTGGAGAATCAATTGTATGTAGACATATGAACCTGGTGAATGGCTGTAGGCATAATAAAACACTAGACAGAGTTAGTGAGATCTGGTTTCTACTCTTACCTAACAAACTTTTTAGTAAGGTGAGCCTGAGCAGGTCACTTAATTCCCTGACTCAGTTTTATCATCTGTAACATGGGTATATTCATAGCATCTCCTTCCCACAGGTTGTCATCAAAATCAAATGAGATAATGTCTTGAAATGCTTTGCGAACTTAAAGCATTATATAATCATCGTCATCATTCTGTGCAACATTTTCCTTAGTATGTTAATGCAATGGTTGGGAAAATGATGATGTTTGAGATAACTGTAGGGCAATGTAGTATAACTTTGCTTATTTAAAAATATTTTTGTGTGTAAGCTTTTATTTATTGTTATTTGTTATTTTATCAGGGCCTGTATAATGGAAAGAATCAGAGGAGTCTACTTCTGATGCTTATTACCTATAGGTCTTCTGTTTTCTAATCTGTAAAAATCAAGGAGGTTAGACTATATAGTTTTAAGGTTCTTTTTTAATCCTAGATGTCAGATCTCAGGATCTTATGCTATTTTTTTTCCAGTAGAAGAATCTCCCTGCTCTGAAAATTTTCCCTAACTTTACATCAGCTCCTCATTTAGAAGTTAGAATTGCAGAGAACCATCTGAGACTATTGCAAGATGAAGATGACTCATCCAGGGTCACATTTAATAGTGTGCATCTGGGGTGGGATGAATTCAGGTAGATGTTCCTGGCTCCAAGGCCAGATCTCTGTCCAATACCCTAAGCTCCTCTAGTCCTATATTAACATTGTTAAATCACCCCCTGACAAAAATCTCATAAGGCTCAGAGCAAACTTTCCCTCAAATCTAAGTTACCTCCCATTTCTAACAAACAGTGATTCTATGATTACATCTCCCTAAGTCATAAGATTCATCACTAATCAGATCTTATAACAGCAGTTAACTTTTATTTAGCTTTTAAGGTTTACAAGATATTTTAGAGGCTAAGTTGTCCAGGATCATATAGCTATTAAGTGCCTGCTGTGGGATTAGAATCCAGGTTTTCCTCACTCCAAAGCACTGGTCAGAGTTAGATATAGAGATAAAATATTGGACTTGATTCCTTTTGTATGTATATGAGAAGTCAATTTGAGCCCTATAGCGACTGCCTTCTCCCCTTCTCCTGTCCATTATTGTTATAAGCAGGGTTCAATGCCCCAGGTATCAGTACCTCCTATCTCTAGGAACTTTGGAGGAAAGGGAATGGCAACACTTTTTTTATTATTGTGGTTATTGTTCTGTTTTGTTTTTAGTGAAAGACAACAATGATCTGATACCTCATTATCCTTAGTGCCCAATTTCCTAGGCACACATATAAGCATCGTGGAGGATAAGGACCTTAGCTCATTCAAGTCAATAAGTGTATATTAAATGTTCACTACATTGTCAACTCATTAGGCATTTTTGTGTGTGATACAAAGGCAGAGAATATACTGCCTGTTCCTAAGTAGTCCATTTTTTTTGTTGGAGAGATAAAAAAAAAGAAATATGGAATAATGATGAGAATAGTGCTTATTATCATAGGATTTAAAACTCCAATGGACTTCAGAGATCATGGGGTTCAATTTCTTCATTTTGAAAATGAGGACACAGACCTTATGAAATGTAATAGCTGCCTAAGGCCACACAGGCAGTAGCAGGGAGTAAAGGTGGGATTTAAATTCAAGTACTTTATCTTAAATCCAGCCTTCATTCTACCAGAGTACTTCCTCATACTTCAATAATCAATTCAATTCAACAAATATTTATTAAGTCTCTGCTGTGTGCCAAACAAGAAGTAGGGTATTCAATGAATGGAGTAATGGACTTGTAATTAGAAAGAATAGGATTCAAATCCAACCTTACATGCTTAATGCCTGTGTAATTTAATAGGCAAGTCATTTAATCTCTCCAGGGCAATACCTTTTAAGAAATTTAGGGATTCTAAGAGGCTGAGGTAAGGAATGTGTCCATTTCAAATTTTAACTAACCCAAATTTGTCATTTTTATGTTGTTATTGTTTAAATTGTTCTCCTAGTTGTTCTCATGTTATTGCCTAAGTTTATAAAAGCCTTCTGAGATCTTTTATGAGTTGCTCTATTGATGTGCACATTATTAAATTAGACTTGGGAAAGAATACAATCTAAGTGCCTTGAGAAACTTCTCAGTATGACATTTACATTAGATACAGGTGGATCCCACCGTAGACAAAGTACCAATAAATAGTAGATGTAGATCACTGTAATGGTGGATGTAGATCCCGCTAATGATGGACGTGGATTTTGCCAATGGTACATGTAGATCACAACTCCTTCCCCTACTAGATGGTTCGATAATTTTTTTTTTTTTTTGCTTTTTGCTGAGGCAATTGGGGTTAAGTGACTTGCCCAGGGTCACACAGCTAGGAAGTGTCTGAGATCAGATTTGAACTCAGGTCCTCCTGACTTCAGGGCTGGTGCTCTAACCACTGCGCCACCTAGCTGCCCCTCGATAATTTTTTTTCTTTTTTTTTTCTTTTTTCTTTGCTGAGGCAATTGGGGTTAAGTGACTTGCCCAAGGTCACACAGCTAGGAAGTGTTAAGTGTCTGAGACCAGATTTGAACTCAGGTCCTCCTGATTTCAGGGTTGGTGCTCTATTCACTGCACCACCTAGCTGCCCCAAGTTTTTACTTTTCAAAAGAAAATTTAAAAAAATTAAACATTACTTGGTAGGCAAATTCTAGGCTGGCCATTATCAGTAAATACAGAAGGCATTGCAAGGCCAATATTCATAAACATTGGAGCCTAGAGAACCTACTAAAGCCTTCTTACTTCTGTCACAGCCTATGGAACCCCAAGATTAAACCCATACATCAAATACATTCTAAAAAAGGAGAAAATAATTGAATATTATCCAATTACTCAACAAGCACTTATTAAGATTCCTGACAACAGAAATACAAAGAAATAATTCATCCTCTCAAGGAGTTTATATTCTAATGAGGAAAATGACAAGGATCTATAGCATAGCTAGATATAAATATCTGTAGACATATCTATTGATATATCTATATCTATAGATATATTTTTACATATATTTATTTCCCTATTTATACACATATATCCACATGTAAGATGTTCAACCAGTCTTATTATAACAACCTATTAATGCTTAAAGCTACACAAAGACACTTAGGTCACCTTATATATATCTATAAAGTTGTAAATCAAGAACCAAAATATGTTTTACAGATGAATGCATTTGAGGTTCAGAGTAAAGTGGGAAAAGAAAGCTCAAGTAGTCATTAATAGAACTTCAGCTAGACCTTGCAGGAAAGAGAACATTTGAGAGGATAAAGACATAATCTGGGCAGGGAAACCTAGAGACTGGAATGTCCCCTGGTACAGGAAACATGATTGTACAGTTAAAAGACCACTAACACTGTAGCCAAGTGATGTGGGTTCAAATACAGTTTTTGACACTTAGTACATATATGACTTTGGAAGTTGCAAGCTCCTGGGGCCTTAGTTTTCTCATCTGTAAAATTCAAGGTTAAAACTAGATAGTTTACAGAGATCTTTCCAGCTTTAGATCGTGGAGAAACTAATTTGACTAAAATTTCTGCAAAATACCAGAAAAGCAATGAATGAGACTAGTCAAAAGTTCCAGTGCTTTGTCTCAAGGAAGAAAAACTGAATTTAGAACAAAAACGTTTCACCTTTCCACATCCATGGATGGAGCAATTAGCTTTGGGCAGTGATGGTCTCTGCAGACAGCTCTGCGCTCTACTCACTGCAACTAATGTCAATGGGAATGAGGCAAGGTCACAAAAGATGGAACACATAGAGCTTCTCTCAGATAATGACTCTGCAGTCAGGATTTCTGGGGATGTAAATTTTATTTCCCCCCCTGGGTTGGTGATGGGGGAACCAGACAGGCACTCTGAGTTCCCTGGCAAATAAATGCCTACATGGAAGTGATTTCTGTTGAGCAATTTTATATCTGTTTTTCAATTTTCTGACTGAGATAGGATGGAGGTGTTCACCATCCTAAGGGAACAGCGTGAGCATGGTTTTTTGCATTTCTGAGTCTCACTCGTAATCTTACCACTGCTCAGATAGCATTGAGTGACCGAGGGCAATGAGTATCTCTCCCATGTGATTTGCTTCTGTTATTTTTATTGTCATACCAGATGTGATTGGGAATTTTCATCATTTTAGCTGATGTTTTCCTCTTAATTTAAAACTCAAACTTCTAAATAGTGGAAGCATTGATTTTTGGTACATAATAATCAATATTTATAGCCCTTTTGAGTTAGCTTAGTGTTTTGCATATAGTATCTCATTTATGCTTCACAACAATCTTGGTGAGAGTGTGATACAGTGATATAGTACTGTGATACACATTTTACAGAAGAGGAAACTGAGACTCAAATTCCTCAAATGATATGCCCCATGGTACTACAGCTAGTATCAGAGGCAGGAATAAATCTCAGTTCTTCCTGACTCCAACACTAACATTCTGTAAATTAAATCACACGTTGCAAAGAAATAATGCAGGTAGATTTTTATTGGCATTTTTACTGGTTGCCATGTCTATTCTTGTCTTTTGTCAGAGAGAGCAGTGGCTGTAGGAGGAAATACTCCTCTATGTGAGTCAAAAATCTAATATTCTCCCTGTCCTGCATAATTCCTTGAAGGCATATGGTCATAATCTTGAGACATGTCTGTTAAAAGGTTGTCATCACCTGTCTTAATAACTTAAACCTCTACATGTTGTCTGGGTGGAAATGACTATAGAAGATGCTTTTGGTTGGGGTGTGTTGGGGATTCACTTATTGGGCATAGATTTTATAAATCTGGTTTCATTGGTAATTAATTAATCCCCAGGTTGAACGACATTTCCTCTGCTCAACTGTTAATTCAAAGCTTTCCTTTATTCATCTGATTGCCTTCTCAACAATCAACAAAAATTTATCATGTGCCTACTATGTATTAGACACATGTTAGGCCCCAATGATACAAATAAGAAAGCAAAATAGCCCAAGCTTTCAAGGAATTTCCATTTTCTGGAGAATGAGTGAAGTATGCAGCATAATCATAGGTAAGTAAAGACAAGCTTTGTACAGAATAAATCTGGATCAATTGGAAGATGGGCACTAGCAATTGGGGGAATTGGAAAACTCTTGAAGGGTGTACATATGGTTTAAAGGGAGTTTGATATGGAGATGGAGGATTTCACAAATATGGAAATACAGACTTTGTAAAGTCATGGAGGTGGCAAATATCACAGAAGGGAATAGGAAGCCAAGGTGTGTGAGAGCAACCTAGATCATTTAAGTGGAATAATGTGTAATCAGCTTGGAAAGACTGGTGGAAGATGATTATGACAAGTTTTAAATACTATCAACTGTTTTCTTTTGATATTGGAGTTTCCAGGTTTTCCTGATGTTTAAAAGGACTCAGATTTTAGAATTATAATATGAGGCTTGTTCTACTTCTTCACAATTTGGGTTAAATGACTTGTCTAGAGGAGCTACTAAGTGCTTAAAGTTAGATTTGAACTCAGATCCTCCTAATTCCAGGTCTGTTGCTCTATCCACTCTACCTACCACCTAGCTGCCCTAGGCTGAGACTTCTTAATAAACAAGCAAGTAAACAAAAACCCTACCTTTTCTTTATATTCCACTAATCCCAACTGAAAAGTCTGTTTGTGGTTCAATATATGGCATCCTCTACTTCTTTTGCAAAGATAAGTCAAGTCTTTCTAAGTTTTTCAGGACTGATCCTCCTGAGTAAAGGTATTTAAGTCTAATTCCCCTCAGAGGTCTTTCTTGCTAGAAATCAAGGTTTCTCAGATAAATTAACCTTCATATAAATATGTTGCTGAAATAGCACTTTTCAGGGTGAAAATGGGAAGAGACGACCAGGGACAATAAAATTTTAACAGCAGTCATGTTATTTTTTAGCCCAAAGGGAAGCTGGCTTTAGAAAAACATATAATATTTAGGTGGGGGTTTGCTTCTTTGTATGCCTCTTCCTTAATGTAAATATTTAAGAAAAACAAAATTGAGCTAAATAATGCTTATTCTAGACTTTTATGATACCACAAGTAAGACTCATAAACCTAGATAAATTTTATGATTGTTTTGGCTCAGAATAAAATAATAATAAAAATCCAAATAAAGTAATGATGCCCTTATTTTAAGCAATGAAAGAAATATAAGACAAATTTGACACTTTAGTTCTATCTTTATTATATTTTTTCACCTCTCTCTTCCCTTTTCTGTGGTTACTAGATTTTTCTCTCTATTATTGGGAGAATGGGGATTTCTTTTCTTTATTCTGTGACTTCAGTCCAGAGGCTCCTGTATCATCCTTGTGGCTCTTGATCCCGGGAGAAAAATCATTACCCTGTCTACAAACTGGCTTCTTAATGAGCCACCTATCTCTCCAGGGACTAGGAGGCCATTTGCTGTGGTGGCAGCATTTTGCACAAAAAAGAACAAGCCTCCTCTTGCTCTGTTCCCATACCTCCATTCACTGTCCTTCCATCCTCCAAGAATTACAATTTATTCTGTGGATTTACTGAAGCTGAAGTTTATACCACAATTCTTCAAGGAAAGGCAAGTATATATTTATCTTCTGTCTAATGAGGAAGCAAGCATTGGCTACCCCCTGAATTTCAGGTCTTTGGAGGGACTTTGGAGATCATCTTTTCTTACTTAGCATCCAAGGATATGGAGGCTTAGAGAATGTCTTATCCAAGGTTGAACAGCATATTAGATTCCAGGCTGGGACTTTTAATTCCCAGTTAATGGATAATGGCCTGGTACATTCAGAATTAGAAGTCCTGGATTCACATCTTGTCTTTGTCATTTATTAAATGTGTGAACATGGGCATCTTATATAACTTCTCTATGCCTTATTTCCTTGGCTGTAGAATGAGTAAGGCAGATTGGTTCTTTCCAACTTCCCATCTAGGCCTCTCTGATCCATTATACCAATAATAATTGTATCCTGAAATGTCCCAATAATGAAAGAACCTGTGGCTTCCATGATCAACCTCCCATTCAGCTGTTCATTCATTTCCTCTGTAGTCCTAACATCCTTATTTTGCTTAGCTTGTACTAGGTAAGTTACTGATTTTCTTAAAGTACTTTCATAGTCTTTAAAAAAAATTTTAAACCAGAGCATAAAAGAACATGTGATGGAGTGGAATGAATTCCAGATTTCAATGGAAAAGGGCCAAGTTAGAATTATGACTCAGTTTGTCTTTCTGAGACCCTTAACTTAGAGGGACCTCAACTTCCTCTTCTGAGAAGGTATTGACCTAGATTGTGCTTTTATTCTGGAGGGGAAAGAATTCATTGTGAACCTTCCTTTTGTTGCCCTCCCCAAATTTGCCAACAGGAAAGGTCCCAGGTCCTCTAGACTTTGCTCTCCCCTGTGAGCTCCTCATTGTTCTCACCTCTCATTGACTTCCACTAGTACAGACAAGGTGATGGTCTTCCTGATTCTACATCTAGTGGCCTATCCCCTATTTCACACTGCCGTTTATATGACTAAGGTGGAAATAAAGAATAAATACAGCCATGACCCAAAATCTAACACAGCTTCTGGCATATAATTATCCCTTCTACATCAAGAGAGTTAGGGGCATGGTACCCCAACAATGTGGAAAATCCACATAACATTTTTGACCCTCCTTTCAGACTAGAGAAGTCTGATTTTTTTTCTTTTTTATTAGATGTTTACAGTGTTGAAAGATAAAATATGCTATCATATAGTACCATACCTGTATTTTATGCATTTCTAAGTTTCTAAAGTTTTTCTGTATTGTCTGCAGCTTCCACAAAACTCCCCCAAATTCCCATTTAATTTCTTATGTTGATGCATGTGATATTGAGACTGTGATGGGGAAAGTCACAATATGGAAGGAATGTGCTGATTGATTGATAACTTGGGAAAGACAATATTTTGATTTGATTCTCATTTTCTGAAGATTCCCGTGCTATATCTCAAGCATCCCACTCTGCCTACTGATACCAAAACTTCTTGTTATGACCTTGGGAAAGTGTCCCTTATAACTTGGGCAAAATCATGGGTCATAGATCCAGAGGAATGAACTTTAGAAACCATATGATCCAGCCTCCTCATATTTCAAATAAACTGACCCCCCAAGGCAATTAATTGATTTATCCAGAGTCACATAGGAAGTTATTATCAGAGATGGAATTTAAAACCAATTCCTCTGACTTTAGAAAAAACAAATTGCTTTTTCCAGTGTCATATTGGGATTCTTCAACCAAAGGACTTGATGTTCTAGATCTCCTAGTGTAATATGAAGTCTAGTTAAAGGACCATAGGGATAATAGGATCATACTTGGGAGAAACTTTTGAGGTCCTTTAGTCCAACCCTCTCATTTATGAAAAAAATAAAACCTGGAGAGATTGTGTCACTCAGGTAATAAATGGAGGAACTGAAATTTGAACTTACATCTTTTGACTCCAAATTTAGTAGTGTTTCCACTATACTACTTTCCTTTTTTCTTCTCATCTCCAAACATGGGACTCTTGAAAGATAAAAAATGTAAAGAATGATGGCATAATTAATGTTAACATATACCATTTTGGTACTGCAGTTATAGCATTTATATAAGAACTGATTTGGACAGAAAGATACAATGCCGAACAGAATAATTGAACTGTTAGCTGAACTGTAATTCAGCAGTTAATCACTTTTATGAAACCTGCATCTCAATTCATTATTCCATCCGTACATTGTTGTAATACAGAGCAGCTCAGCTAATTAGTAAACAGGAATACAGTGCAGAAAAACCTCTAGTGATGGAGAAAGATATGTGAGATGAAGTTTCATCATCCAATTGGATTTTTTGCTGGATAGGTGAGTTATTGAAGGAGTGTTAGTCAGGCACTGGAATGGCAGGGGCAATGCTGGGAAGAGCACAGTTCTTCTAGAGTGCTTTGCAGTTTGGGAGATGTTTTCTTTGTAATAACCCCATAACATTGGTAGTAATTAGTGTTATAATCATTGCATAGATGAAGGAAGGGAAATTTGAAGAAGGTAAGTGATCTAACTGGGTCATACATCTATTAAATATCAGAATTCTAACTTGAACCCCAGTCTCCTGACCTCTTGCCTGGTGCCCTATATCTTAAAATACACTGCTTTTTAATTTCAGTATCAACTCAGTTTTCTTTTGGTTCCTGCGGTCCTTGGCTCTCAGAATGCTGTGTTATGGTGTTGGAAGCTATTTTTGCACAAGTTATATCCTTCCTACTAGAAGGTAAGGGTGCAGTGGACAGAGTGTCAGATCTGGAGTCAGGAAGACTCATTTTCCTGAGTTCAGATCACAGATACTTCTAGCTGTGTGACCCTAGGTAAATCACTTAACCCTGTTTGCCCCAGTTTCCCCATCTGTAAAATGAGTTGGAGAAGGAAATAGTAAACCCCTTCAGAATCTTTGCCAAGAAAACCCCAAATAAAGTCACAAAGAGGAGGAAACAACTGAAAACAAGGGTAGAACAACTCCTTGTAAGCTCCCTGAAGACAGAAGCTATTTCTTTTGGGTCTTTATATACCTACAATGCTTAGCAACATAGTAGATACTTAATTGAACTCATCTGAATTGAATCTAAGCTTCTTAAGGGCAGAGGTTATCAGTTAAGGGCAGGGATTATCAGTTAAAAACTTATTTAAGGGAAGGGACTAGTTGTTTTTGTCTTTTCATCTCCAATGTCCAGTACACTGCCTGACACAAATTAGTCTTTAATAAATGCTTGCTGTGAATTAAATTCTCCTAAATCTATCCAATAACATTAGTATAATTCACGTATGCACAATGAATGTTCCCTGGGAATCCCACCCTAATGAACAGGACCACACCATAAGCCTGCACATCACATTATGTATTTTCATTTCGACTCATGTCTGCTATATTACTGTGAGAATAAAACTGCAAAAGACACTCACTACCTCATGGTTAATTATTCTTCCCAACATGGTATGCAGAATAGGGCGCTAACTTGGCATTCGGGGAATTTGAGTTCTTATCCAAAGAGCCTGCATTCTAATCCATGTTTTGCCATAAAATGGATTATTATGTGGCTTTTGGTGCCATTTTCTGCTTTTGGGTTCAGTTTCCCCATTTATTAATTAATTCTAGAATGATCTCTAGGGTCCCATATACTGCCTACATTCCTTGATTGCCAGCAAACATGGCAGTAGAATAAAATAGGGATTCATGGCAAGATTTGTTAGAAAGGAGGGTGGATGGGGAGACAGGAGTTTCCAGAGGAAAGGGGCAACAAGTAAAAGGAAGGCATCAGTGTAAAATATCACCTGAGCAGGGGATCCCAACAAAAAGGAGACCCCTTTCTGTTAGAGGTCTCCTTCTTTTACAATAAGCAAAAGGATAAATGGTCCCATTCTAAAAATTTGGCTCAGGGGATTGGATTTTTACTGATACCACTGCAGAGAGGCTGTGGGTGAATGGTGGCAGGGAAGACTTTTGCCAACAGGTGCAGAATCAAATTTATGTAGAGATCATGGCATGCATGTGAATGCTAATATAAAAGGTGGCATTTTTGAAGATCTCCATTGATGGGCAGTGAATACAACACCGGCCTTGGAGTCAGGAGGACCTGAGTCCAAATCCAACCTCAGACATTTAACACTTTCTAGCTTTGTGACCTTGGGCAAGTCACTTTACCCCAATTGCCTAGCAAAAGACAAAGAAGAATATCTCCATTAGTGGTAATTCTGGAGATTACCCAGGAGAAGCTGGTTGGCTATTGTGAATACCTCTGGATGTCCCATACTTTACTCTGGACTTTGACTCCAAGGACCAGGCCACGAGGCTTTGCTTTTAGCTACTATGCTTATTTTGATTTCAGATTATGGTTTCGCATCAGGCACTAGAGTAAACGACACTGAAAGCTATTAATGTAAATTAATGATTGCTCCTGCTGGCTTTGTTATAGTTTACGCAGATGAGGGATTATTAAATGCATCATGCCTGAGAAATTTGCATGCATTAAAAATCTTCATCATTGCTCATACTGTTGGCCTCCTTTAGGGGTCTACGAATTAAAAAATTATCACTCACCCATTGCAACTGGTACCTGATATCAACTGGTATAAAATGAGATGACAGATGGGAAAGCTTAGAAAAGTTTAAAGTCATCTATACACAAAAGGGAGAAATTATAGAAAAATATTTTCAGATCCAAAGCCTCAGAGCTTCAGAAGGTACTAAAATGTGTTATTTCAGAGATGGGCACTGTTGGGGCTCTTGAACATAACTGCAACTTTGTTTTTTTCCTAACTATCAAAAAGTCAGTCTCCTGACTCACAAGTAGGTCAGGTTGCAAAAGTACATTTGAAAGTTTTTAGTGTAAATCTTTTTGCTGCCAGGAACTAGATTTTTCTGAGTTATAGTTCTGGGATTTCTTTCCATAAGGGGAATTAGCTTCTGGGAAGGTATGGAGAGTGATTTTTGACCTTTTATATTGGCATCTTATTTATTGGATAAGTATTTATTCAATGTTTTGCATTTCACACAACTGGGCTAGGTCAGTCTGTGGGAGGAGATCAAATATGTCCCTGCCCTCAAGAAGCTTACAGTCTTGAGAAAACTTGTCCAGGCATTGCTGTGTAATCTGGGACTGTGGAAGGGGAGTTGGGTTTTGGGGAGGATAGATTGTGATTCTCAATTATTACCCAAGTCAAATAAAATCACTAGTCTTTATCCACATGGAGAAGTTCTAAAGAGGCCTGTGTCTAAGATGAAGAATGTACATCAGGCTTGTAGGCTATGTTTTGAAAACATCTAATTTTGCTTAATCACTACCAGGCACAATTCATAAAGATGTTTTCAGTGTCCTTTTGTATCTCTTTTACCACATCATACCCTTTATTTTCTTCTCCCTAATCCTGCATTTATCAGTCTGCTACAGGAGCCTGGAGCTATTTGTTTGCTATCAATTATACTCCCATCTGTAGGCTTCAGGTCCCTTACTTAATCTTTGGATGTTTTCATTTCTGCTCTCCATCCTTTTTAGCACAGCATTATATTTTAAATTTTCTCATACCCAATCCCACCTCCTTCCTTTCAGTTCATTATGCCCCTTCAGTCTGCCCATGAGCTCAAGGATATTTACTTTTCTCTTCTCTCCCTTTTCTACCCGTTGGCTTTTGCTAAATGACTATAGTTAATTTATATTAATGTGTTAATGATGCAAAATGGTTTGGTGTTTTCTTTAGATGGCATTTTCATGGAACAATATATTTAAGGCACTTTTGTACATTCAGTGGAAGAGCTAATTTGGGTTAGGGGACTTTCCTTAATTTTTCTCAAATGACTTTACATAGGTGGCCAACTCCACTCCCTACTTGGTAGCTAGAGATCACCAAGTCCAATCTTTCATGTGACAGATGAGGAAACTAAGTCTTAGCAAGATTATGTGAATTACTCAGAGTTGGGATTTGAACCCAAATACACTAACCACAAATCCATACTCTTTTGATCATATTACATCATGACCAATTCTTATTACCCCTGAAGAAAACGTCCAAAGATTAAAAACAAAACGAGGTCTATTTCCTCACCTTCTTGCTAGGTCAGAGACTCTTTATTTCTTCAAATATTTATTCACGAGAATGCATTGTAATGGAAAGGGTGCAAGATTTTAACACTTGGCAGAAAGAAATTGAACTGATGGATGCTTCTGTGAGGATCACAGATTTCCTTAACCATAATTGACAGTCACACATGTAAACAAGAGAGTGGCTCAGCACAGTTGAAATGTTAATAGATACTATTTTTATGGAAGAAAGACTCCACAGTAATTACTTCTGTTTTGATTAAAAAAAACTTTTCATATTTCTGTAGTGTGTGTGTGTGTGTGTGTGTGTGTATGGGAAGGGCCAGGGGAATGAACATCTGTCCATTTCTGGTGACACGTGTGCTCTGGACTCTTGCTGAAAGGCATGTGTGAATTATTAATTAAAGGTATAATATTCTATATTGGTGTGGTGGACAGAGTTGTTCAATTATCTCTGTTATATCTGACTCTTCATGACCCCATTTGGGGTATCATTGGCAAAGATATTGGACTAATTTGCTATTCTCATCTCCAGCTCAATTACCAGATGAGGAAACCAAGTAATCTGCCCAGAGGCAGACAGCTAGAAAATGTCTGAGGGTGTATTTGAACTTAAGACTCCAGGCTTGGTACTCTATCCACCACTGCCCTTATTGGATAGAGCCAGTCCCAAAGCCAAGAAAGACCCAATTTCAAATCCAGCCTCTGACAGCTCTCAGTGTTCCAGGAAGCTCTCTAAGACTATAAATTGTAGAAAATGAGCCAACCTGCTTTGGCAGAACTTTCTGTACACTATGCCAGTGAGATGATGGATCCAATCCCTATTCTTATCCATACACACATATTATGTATGTATGTATACATATATATATATATGTGTGTGTTATATAGTATATGTGTGTGTATGTGTGTAGATCTATGGATATGTAAATCAGATAATTCTCAGACTGAGCAATACCAGGGTCATTTGGTCTTTTCCTCCACCTATTACTAGATAGTAGCCAGAGAGAATCAGTGTATCTTTTTGAGGAAAAAAGATTGCAGCATCTGCTTTTTAAAATGAACCAAGGGCTCAGTGAAGATGTTTCCAGACTTGTTTTCATTGTGAAGGAGGACTCAATGGCACTGCAGCCTTTTCAATCAGCATCTTCCCCACTGGGGAGCTATTGAATCTACCAAATTATATCTCAGATATACAACCTCACTTTGCAATGGAGTGCATTAAAAATGCTTACTTGGAGAGCTCAGACTTGTTCCATATTGTGTGCTATGAATTTTTCCCCTCCAAGATAGCTCAGGAGTGTTTAGATTTGGATTAGTTTTTCTCCAAGTGAAAATACAAATGAAGCTTAAAAATGTTTTTATGCAGAACCACACTTGGGTTACAGGCATCAGGGAATCCCAGCCCATCCTGTTGGGTAGCTTGCATTATTTCTCAGATAAAGATATACGGAGCCTTTAATAAATGTGTGGCAACCAGCCTTGCCCCCTGTTTCATTAGGATGCCACACATAAAGTACATATGATGGAATCTACTGCAATGCTCTTCTGAGCTCAGATGAATTGGTCTCATAACCAGTCATGGGGGGAGGAGAAAAGAAAGGAGGTGGGAGTAGTGAGAAAAGCGGCTGCTTGAGTTGGATAATTTAAAATCTAAAAAACCCTCCCAACTCCAAACCCCAGATTTCTTATGCCCATTAAGGAAATTACCTTCCTGATTGGAGACTCAGAAATTGATGCACTGTCCTTGGTCCTATTATGTTTTCAAACTTTAATTAAGTTTATGTCCTCTTCCACCTGGACCTCATAAATTATTAGCCTCCAAATAAGTCATTTGTCATGAAGCATCTCTTATGAGTAGATTCATCTTCCGAGCAACATTATCATTTCCTAAAGATTGGCCTTAAATCCATCAGCCCAATAAGAGCTAAAGTGCTCCATGTTATTTTGACATATTATCTATTGGGATTATTTTTCGATGGGCTAGTGACTAATACATTGAGTTATCACAAGGTATAAGCATGCAGCCTCATTATTAGTTTTAAAAATGATGCAATGGGTGATTAAAGAAAATTAAATTAAGGCTACAGTGTCTATCAGGAAGGCTCCACCATTCTTTAATTGTGGAGGGATGAACTTCTCTGCCTAAATGGAGACCACTTCTGATATGAAGATAACTTCGTGAATTGAAAAGGATGACTGCACCTAAGGAATTGGGAAATGAAGTGGGTGCCATTTTTTTCAGGTCCTCCTTGGTATTTGTATTTCCCTCTGCCTGCTAATTTTAGGATTGTATTAGGGCAAATTTCTTCTCAACTCTGACCATCCCTTAAGAAAACTTGTCATTGTGAACCAAGATTGTCAATTGGATATACAATTGTAACTTCTATTAATTTGCTTTTCCTCTTGGTCTCATGAAGAGCATCTGACTAGGAGTTAGAAGAACTGAATTCTAGATCAAGCTCAGTTACTGTCTCTGTAATGTCCTAACCAATGTTACACAGAGATTTCTGGGGCTCAATTTTCTTTTCTGCAAAATGGTGAAACTAATGTCTGTTCTATTGCATTCACAATATTATTGTAAAGATTGAATGATATAGTTTATATGAATGGACTTGACAAGAACAACAAACTTTTAAAAAATGTAAAGGGTACTAAAGTCCCAGTTTGGAAACCTGAATATTTCGGGGTATTGGAGATTAGATATGATTACAATCCTATCACTACTAAAAGTTTGCCTTTCTCTTAAGTATCTCAAACTCAGGACATGTAACCAAAGATACAGACCCTCGAAAGATTAAGATTGATTATGCAACAAATGTGCTAATATATATAGTATAGTATTTGCCAGGTATTCCAGAATTGTCATTTTACTGATGCATGGAGCTTTTGGTATCCCTCTTTCTGAAACTCCCTCTACCAAAGCAGATCAAAATTTCCTCTGGAATTTATAATATTGGAGAGTAGTCTGGGGACATTGAGATGTTATATGTTTCTTCATTGAGATATTTTACATTATTTTCTATTTTTCATTCTTTTGGTTTTGTTTTATTGTTTCATGATTTCTCATAAAGTCATTAGCTTCCACTTGCTCAACTATAATTTTTTTTTCCTGAGGCAATTGGGGTTAAGTGACTTGCCCAGGGTCACACAGCTGTTACGTGTCTGAGACCAGATTTGAACTCAGGTCCTCCTGACTTCAGGGCTGGTGCTCTATCCACTGCGCCACCTAGCTGCCCCGTCAACTATAATTTTTAAGGAATAATTTTCCTCAGTGAGTTTTTGTACCTTTTTTTTCCCCCAATTTTGGTCAATTTTGCTTTTTAATACATATTTCTCATTAACTTTTTATACTTTCTTTTGCATCACTCTCATTTCTCTTCCCAATTTTCCCCTACCTCTTTTAACTTTTGAGTTCTTCCATGCCCTATCTTCTTCAGAGTGTGTGTTTTGATCTCCCTTGTCACTATAATAACTTTTTGTGGTCAGAATCTTTTTTTCTGTTGTTTGCTCATTTTCCAAGCCTATTACTTATTTTTAATTCTCTGTTAAAGGAGGACTCTGTTTCCAGGGTAGAAGGTTTTTAGACAGTTATTTTCAGAGATCCTTCTACGGATCTGTAAGTTTTCAGTTCTTCCAAGGTGATATGCTCGATGAAAAAGTGTTTATTATTCTCCTGGCCTATTCTCTGGTCTGTGAGTGCCCACAAGTGCTCTTTTTTGTTCTGGAACTGTGAGGGTTTCTAATGTGCTAATGCTCATTCTTGTCCTGGGACTGTGGGTTAGGACTATATCCTGGATCTGAGTATGGGCAAAGCAATAGAATCCTGCTTCAGTACTAGCAAAGAGAACCTTGTAATCTTCTGAGCAACTGTTCAATCCCCTCACTATCTATGGGCTGAGACCTGTGGAAGCTACTGCTGCTTCTCTTGCTGCTTCTGCTGCCATCATCATCACTGCTGATTTAGTGCTTCCCAAAAATACCTCTGTTGTTTGCTCATTTTCCAAGCCTATAACTCAGTTTTTTAACTCTTTATTAATGTTTTCTCATCTATAAAATGAGCATATATAAAATCAGCCTTGTCCAACTCTTCATGACTCTTTATTTGGCAAAGATACTGGAGTAGTTGGTCATTTCTTTCTCCAGCTCATTTTACAGATGAAGAAACTGAGGCAAACAGCATTGTGACTTGTCCAGGGTCACACAATTAATATGTTCTGAAGAAGGATTTGAACTCAGGAAGATGTCTTGACTCTAGCTCCAGCACTTTGAGCATTATGGTACCACCTACTTTCCAATTTTTATTTGAGCTTTTTACTTTTTGGTGATGAGTTTGTTCAACTCTTTATTATCCCATTACAGTTTTCTTAGCAAAGACACTGGAATGGTTTGCCATTTCCTTCTGCTCATTTTATAGATGAGGAAACTGAAGCAATTTGCCGAGCATCACTCGACTGGTGGGAGGTCAGGTTTGAATACAGGTCTTCCTGACTGCCATCTAACTGTCCCATAAATAAATATTAGCCATGTCTAAAAGAAAAAAAAGAAGAAAATATGCTTCAATCTGTATAGAGTCCATCATCTCTCCATTTAAATGTGGACAATATGTCTTGTCATGGTCATTTGGAATTGTGATTGGTCATTGTATTGATGATCAGTTACCAAGTTTATTCTCTTTAAAATATTTTTGTTAATATATAAATTGTTCTCCTGGTCCTACTTACTTCACTTTGCATCAGGTCATACATGTTGTATTCATCACATTCACATACTATATGTTTTTAAGGCATTTCCCAAATAATGAATATTCCATCAATTTCCAATTCATTGTCAACATTCAAAAAAAAGATGCTATAGATATTGTTAAACACATGGCTCCTTTTCCTCTTTCTTTGACCTAGATCAAAATGTGTAAAGTTTAATAGCTTTTGGTACATAGCTCCAAGCTGCTTTCCAAAACGATTGGTACATACTTAAGCAGTAATTAGAAGATTCTAAGAATGATTCCAGACATTTGCTATTCATAATAAAGTTATAGAAATATTAAGCATATTAAGCTTTAGTAGTTTAAAACTGCATGAAGGGACACCCTTTATGTTACATGTTATTTGCTAAAACGTAAACTTCTTGACAACAAGGACTGTTTAATTTTTTGGTAGTCCCTTTGCCTCCCACAATGCCTGGCACTTAAATAGTAAGCACTTAATAAATACTTGTTCATTGATTTTACAGACGAGAAAATTGAAGCAAAGAGAAGTTATATCATTTCCCTGTATTCTCTCGGTGAGCATCGGAAATGGTCTTCAAAATCAGATCTTCCTGACTACAAGTCTATAGTTCTTTCTAACACACCATTTTGTACTGATAAAGGCAGGATAATCAACGAGGTATATCCTTACACCAATCTCCTAATGTTTAACAATAAGAGGATTATTCCTATTTTAGAGCCAGGAAAAGTTACTAGACCTCTGAATTATTTAATATCAATAAATCAACAATCATTTACTGAGCAACGACTATACCAAGCAATGTGAGAAAAGAGGCTTGGGGAAGACAAAGCTAATCATATCTCTTTGTAATCTGAGACTGAGTACCTTGCCATAATTAGGCACTCAATAAGTGTTGATTGATAATAGAAATGCCTGAGCTATTTTTGAACAATTAGTTTTCAGTCAATCATACACACACACACATTATAATACATATATATGTATATGTATATAAAATCACAAACAAATATTTGCATTTGGTCCCTACCATATTTAGACTGGGAAGATGCTATTGGACAGCTAGGTGATGCAGAAGATAGACTCCCTGGACCCTAGGTCAGGAAGTTTACATCCACCCCCAGATACTTACTAGCTATGTGACTCTGAACAAGTTACTTATATGTGTTTGCTTCAGTTTTCTCATCTATAAAATGAGCAGGGGCAGGAAATGACAAACAACTCTAGTTTCCCTGCCAAGAAAATTCTTTAATGGAATCATGAAGAGTTGGACATGACTGAAACAAATCAACAACAACAAAGATAGATACTATTAGCCCTATGGTATACAAGAGAAAACTGAGGTTCAGAGACATGCTTTAAGTGGAAAATACAGGATTTGAACCCAGGGTTATTTAATTTACAATCTATGTCTCTTCCAGTACAATTATACAGGTGTCAAATTACACAGAACTGAAGATAAGTGTGGTAAAAATAAATATGGTAAAAGCCAAGGACACATAGGTTCTAGGTTAGCTTTGACTTTAAAATCAAGTTGTTTCACATCTCTGATCTTCATTTTCCTCATTTTAATTATGATATGATTGGTCTAAGTTCCCTATCCATGATGCTATGATTCTATGAGGTTTCTTGGAGCTTCCACAGTTGTAAGGGCAGCAACTAGGAGGATCTGAGAAGGATCTCGGTTATGTTTATCATTAATGATGATATTTGGCATTTATATAGCATCTTGAATTATTAAAAATGTTTATATTTTATTTCTTTCCCAAAGTATGTCTTGCTATATTTTGTTTTAATATAACCTTCCTTTCTAAATATACTATGTCCCTCTCCTGCCAGCGAGTCATCCCTCATAACCAAGAACAAAATGAAAGAGAAAAAAAGTAATTCAGAAAAATCCATCAACACAGTCTTCTTCTGTATGTACTGCTTCATGCCTGTAGTTCTCTATGCAAGGAATTGAGCAAAAAAGCATTTTCTATTGTTTTTTTCAGAGACAAACTTGCTAATGATAATTACATGATATTCATATTTTTGTTGTTGTTGATTGATCAGTTTCAGTTATATCCAACTCTTCATGATCATTTTTGAGTTTTTTTTTTTAACAAAGATAACCTTTTGGACATAGTTCCAAATTGCTTTATAGAACAGTTGAATCAGTTTACAACCCCATCAACAGTAGTCCCATTTCCACATATACCCTATACCATTTATCATTTTTCTTTTCTGTCCTATTAGTCAGTCTAATAGGTATGAGATAGTGCCTGTCAATTTGCATTTCTCTAGTTAATAGTGTTAGAGAATTTTTCCATATGGCTATAAATAGCTTAGATTACTTCATCTGAAAACTGTTTATATCTTTTGATCATTTATCAATTGGGAAATGACTCTTAATGTTATAAATCTGACTCAGTTCTGTACATATTTAAGAAATGAGTCATTTATCAGTCCTTTTCACCTTCATTCACATTTAGGAATGTAAATAGTTTAACTTTATTAATTATATTATGATTTCTCTTTCCTACTTACTTTTTTATGTTGCTCTTGAGTCTTTGTATTTGAAAATCAAATTTTTTACTCAGCTCTAGTCTTTTTATCAAGAATTCTTGAAAGACCTCTATTTCATTGAATACTCATTTTTCCCCTGAAGGATAATACTCAATTTTGCTGGATAGGAAATTCTTGGTTGTAATCCTAGCTCCTTTTCTCTCTAGAGCTATATTCCAAGTTTTCCGGTTCTTTAATAAAGAAGCTGCTAAATCTTGTCTTATCCTCACTGTGGCTCCAAGGTACTCCAACTGTTTCTTTTTAGCTGCTTTTAATATTTTCTCCCTGACCTGGGAGCTCTGGAATTTGATTATAATATTTCTAGGAGTTTTCATTTTGGGAAATCTTTCAGGAGGTGATTGGTGGAATCTTTCGGTTTCTATTTTACCTTCTTGTTGTAGAATATTCAAGTAGTTTTTCTTGATAATTTCTTTTTTGGGGTCATGTTTTCAGGTCCACTGCGCCACCTAGCTGCCCCTATATTAAAGCTTTTTATTTGCAAAACATATCTGGGTAGTTCCTCAACATTGACCCTTACAAAGCTTTCTGTTACGAATTTTTCCCTCATAGTTCCCATCCCTCCCCTAGATGGCAGGAAGTCCACTACATGTTAATTATGTTAAAATACTTGACAAATCAAATATATGTATATATATTTCCACACATCATTTTCATCATACCATCTTGGAAGAATTTAAAACTTATAGGTTCCTAGAAAAATCTCTGAAAACAGCTGCACAAAAACTCTGAAATTCTGGCCAGGACACATTCCATCTTTGAAGCAGAGCCCTACATTAACACTATTTTAAAAGTCAAGCAATGGACTGGGTCCCTATTTAAAGGTATTTGTGGGGCTTGGGAGAAAACTCAGGCAAGACCCTTCCTTTATTCTGCTTTCCTGGTTCCATGTTGCAATTTTATTTTATAAAGGAGTTTCTACTATTTTATTCAATCCAATGATCCCATGAAGTAGGTATTATAATTTTATCACCATACCCATTTTACAGGTGAAGAAACTGAAATTGAGAGATGAAGGCATTTGCTCTTAGTTATATATTAAAAGCATGAAGATACCAATGCATACCTCTCCTGAGCCAAGTCCTCTTCCCACTATAATCTGCAGCCTCTTTATTCCATTTGTCTTTTATCTCATTTTTGATCCTCTGAAGAGGGATAAGATTAGCAAGTGTACAGCTCTAAGAAGAGTAATGGAGATGGGTTTCCTTTTTAGTGTAAAGCTGAAGTTTTATAATACAACATCAAAGTGCTGCCTATTTGACTTTGGGTCACTGATAGAACTTTTCAGAACTCATCCTGATGTTTCACACCCTTGTAGAGCTAGCAAAATTCTTGAGTGGTCCTTGAGAAATGAGGCTAAACCTTAAAGGATCGCTGTCCCACAAATCACATCAGAAAGATTATTGTCATCCTCATGGCAACTATTATATATACATCATGCTTATGATTGAGTTAGCCTTAAATGCACACCCCACCTTTTCTGTAATTATGACTGCAGTTGTATGTATGTATAGCATCACCTGCAGCTCCCTTCTTGCTATGGAAGACACAGCTCCTCTGTCCTTGACTTCTGCAAAGAAACTCACAAAATCTGTGGCTATTAGACTTTTTCCCTCAGTTCACAATTCTTATTTGCATGGGTCTGAGTTCAAGGTAAAAGTCCTTTTGGGAACTAACAGAAAATTGGATACCACCAGGTCAAGTTCTCAGTCTGACTTAATCTTAATGCAATGTGGAAGAGTTGTTCCTGTTTATCTAACTCTTGTAGCTGACGTTGGAGCTGTTAGAAATGCACTTTGGGTATGAAAGGAAGGCAGCTTAGAAGGCTAAACTTAGCACCTGAGCCACTTTCCCTGTTAAGGAGAATTTAATAGATGTGTATCTCAGCAATGAGGGTATATGTGTTTGGCATGACAATTCATGTTGTTTGCCAGAAATGAATATTTTTTTTAAATCTGGAGTTAAAGCTGGCAGCAAACTCTGTTGGAGTCAAAGTGATGTCTATCCTATCATACTTATTAGGCTTGGGGAAATTTATATTTGCATGAAATAGAATCTGAATAAAGCTTTGCCAGAAAAAAAGTTATTGGAATATACCTCAGTCATTAAAAAAAAGATGTTTTATGAGTCTAGAAGCTTGCTATGTGAGGAAAAGAAGCTGGATCCTGCAGCACTGAGTTGAGCAGGAGCCAAGCTGTGGTGCTATATTGAAAAGGCCTTCAGCACACATTTATCAAGGACTACATACTAGCCTCTGTTAGGTTCCATCTCTATAAAAAGTAAGGGGAAAACTTAGCTACCACTGAAAAGGTATCCAGGGCCTAAGGGTTCACTGAAGTTGTGTGAATAGAACTCCACAAAGAATAACTTTCTGTACTCTCTAATGGGGCAGCTAAATGGCACAGTCTCATCTTCCTGTCAAAGCTGGTCTCTGTGTGACTGTGGGAAACTCACTTAATCTCATTTCCCTCAGTTTCCTCATCTGTAAAATGAACTGGAGAAGGAAATGGCAAACCATCCCAGTGTCTTTGCCAAGAAAACTCCAAAAGGGGTCATGAAGCGTTAGACACAGCTAAAGAACTCTCTTATTACCTATGCTAATGGGGTGAGAGTGGGGGATAAAGTACCTGTGGGCACACTTTGAGATAAGAGTTATAAAACTAATATAGTATGGTGCAATCTGGTCAATCAGTTCTTCATTGCATCTGATATGTTATTCATAGTTAGGTGGCTGAAAATTGCAACCCCTGATTTATTCATATCATTCATTCAACAAGCTCCTACTATGTGTCAAGCACTGTGGTAAGGACTATATTCTCTTTTTTTAAGTGAGATAATTGGGGTTAAGTGACTTGCCCAGAGTCACACAGCTAGTAAGTTTTTGTTTTTTAAATTTTATTATTTTTTTTCTGGTTGTACTAACTTAGAAAAAAGTTACTAACTTACAAAAAAAAGTATTAACTTTTTTAATGCACATTGCTTTATGAATCATCTTGGGAGAGAAAAATCATAACAAAAGAGAAAAACTACTAGAAAGAAAGTAAAAAAAAAAAAAAAAGAAGTGAACATAGCATGTGTTGATTTACATTAAATTTCCATAGTTCTCTTTCTGGATTCAGATGGAGTTTTTTATCCGAAATTCATTGGGATTTCCTTGGCTCACTGAACCACTGAGAAGAATCAAGTCTTTCCTAGTTGATTGTTGTACAGTCTTGCTGTTACTGTGTAAAATGTATTGTTAGTTCTGTTTGTTTCACTCAGCATCAGTTCATCTTAATCTTTCCAGGACTTTCTAAAATCACCTTGTTTGTCATTTTTTATCCAACATTAATATTCTATTACCTTCATATGTCACAATTATTTAGCCATTCTCACGTTGATGGGCATCTACTCATTTTCTAATTCTTTGCCATCAGAAAAAGAAGTGCTACAAACATTTTGCTTATATGAAATACAGATCCCAGTAGTGGCACTGCTGGGTCAAAGGGTTTGAACAGTTTTATAGCCCTTTTGGCATAGTTCCAGATTACAGCTAGTAGGTATTAAGTGTCTGAGGCTAGATTTGAATTCAGGTCCTCCTGATTTCAGGGATGGTACTCTATCCATTATAGCATCTACTTGTCCCAAGATGTTATATTCTTAATAGAAGCTAGAGCTTAAATTCTCTTGTAACCAAGACCATCATTGGGATCATGGCTGTTAGCCTTCCTGATACTCCCTCTTTTTCAATTTTGGGGAAGTTTCTATGGACAGGAGCTTTGTGTCTGAAGAACCTTCATTCAAAAATTATTGAAAAGGGGGCTGGAATTTGATATCTTATGGGAAGATATCATTCTTTCATCCATTCATTTCTGTTCATGCATTCAACAAGCTCCTACTATGTGTCAGGCACTCTAATTAGGTGCTATGTTCTTAATCCAAGCTAAAGCTTATGTTCTCTTCCCTGAGCAGGACTATTGCTGGTATCATCTCCCTTCATTCTCCTTTTCCTGACTTCCCTACTTCTTGTGTTTTGGAAAAGTGTCTCTTAATGGCAGTTTTGTGTCTGAAAATCTTCAACACTCACTTAACACCTAACACATATCAAGCATTTTGCTATGTGTTAGAGTTATAAAGGCAATTGAAAAAAATAGTCCCTGTCCTCAAATGTACTGTTTTCCATTCACTGAGAAACAACATGTCCATCAGTCAATAAGCATTTATTAAACACTTTCTGTGTGCTAGACATAAGAGATATTCAGTCACGTCTGACTCTTCATGATCCACATTTTTATTGGCAAAGACACTGGAGTGGTTTGCCATTTCCTTCTCTAGTTCATTTTATAGATGAGGAAACTGAGGCAAACAATTAAATGAATTGTCCAGGATCACAGAGCTAGTAAGTATCTGAAGCTAAATTTGAATTCAGATACTCTTCGCTCCAGGTCAAGCACTCTATCTCCTGTGCTGCTTTATTCATAAGGAAAGTAGATAGTAAACCACATGCAAAAACTATTTACCATTGTATAAAATAGGCCATAGGTGACTAAATCAATAAAGAACAAAAACTGAGTAACAGAGATCAAACATATTTTTTAGGTATCCACAAAGAAATGTCAGAGATAATTGAGTAAAGTCAATAGCTCAGTGGCTGGATTATCTGTATTGTACTTTATAGGAAGAATAGAATAAAATCCACATTGCATGGCCAGACTTGATGGAGTTCAATTCTATCATAGGAAAGAATCACTACATCAATGAGGTTACATATGCATTTGAATGTTGAGTATTTGAGTACCCAAAGGATATGTGATATAGTATCTCACTCTTTATTCTAAGTTTTGGCTTTTTCCAAGCTTTCCTTCAGATTACCAGTCACAGAAGATTTTAAATTCTGGATAAATCCACTTTTCTGACTAAGGAAAGCATCCTAAAGGGACCCACATGTGCAAAAATGTTTGTGGCAGCCCTTTTTGTAGTGGCAAGAAACTGGAAATTGAAAGGATGCCCATCAGTTGGAGAGTGGCTGAATAAATTATGGTATATGAATGTTATGGAATATTATTGTTCTGTAAGAAACGACCAACAGGAGGATTTCAGAGAGGCCTGGAGAGACTTGCATGAACTGATGCTGAGTGAAATCAGCAGAACCAGGAGAACATTATACACAGCAACAAGACTATACGATGATCAATTTTGATGGACATGGTTCTCTTCAACAATGATGTGATTCAAACCAGTTCCTATTGTTCAGCGATGAAGATAGTCGTATACGTCCAGAGAGAGGCCTGTTGGAACTGAGTGTGAGCCACAACACAGCATTTTAATGCTTTCTATGAATATTTCCATGCATTTTGTTTTCCTTCTTAGGTTGTTTTTTCTTCTTCTCTTTCTAGACCTGATGTTTCTTGTGCAGTAAGATAACTGTATAGATATGTATACATGTATTGTATTTGTCATATAACTTATCCTATTTAGCATGTATTAGATTACCTGTCATCTAGGGGTGAGGGGTGGGGGGAAGGAGGGGAAAAGCTTGGGAAAAAAAGTTTTTGCAAAGGTCAATGTAGAAAAATCACCCATATGTTTTGCAAATAAAAAGCTTTATAAAAAAAAGGAAAGCATCCTAAAAATAATCTAATTTTATAGAAAAACTCACATTTCTATAGTACTTAAAGGATTGTGCTTCTATACAACAACCTTGTGAAGCAGACAAATTACCTGGTGGAAGCATAAGTATATATTCCTTTTAGAATTGAATGCCAAACAAAAGTAAAGTGGATTTCCCAATGAAAGTCTTCAAACAAAGACTGGATGACCACTTGTTTGGCCATATATTAAAAAGGATACTTTTGCTGGTATTGATTGTATTAAATAACAACTGAAGTCCCTTCCAAATCTGAAATATTGTGATTCTGGATTCATGCATATCTCTTCAACAAGGTTATAAGGATGTGGGCAAAGGCTTTATCTCATGCTTCTTTGTATGTCCATAGTTAGTCATCAGTATGCCCTTGTTGAATGCCTTTACTGGTTATCTGTATAACCTTAAAACTGAAATCTATCTTAGCCAGCACATCAGAAGATGCTTGCTGTGTCTTAAAGCACTCCTTCCTACCAAGATTTAGCTTTTCTTATTGCCTCAGTGTTTGATGTTCACCACTCTCCTTCTGTTAATATCCCATCCAAATTGTTCCTCTCTGAATCATTTCTTTTATTTTCAGCTGAATGGCTTTGTTCCTTTAACCAAATAAAAGGGAATTGACTGAAATGCACATTTCTCATGTAGACATAATAATGTCCTGCATGCAATTACAGATCATTGCCTTAAAGTTAGCATTACTATCAGTGAGATTAAAATGCTTTTATGCCACACACTGAATTTCTTTCTACCTGAAAAGATTACTTTAAGTTTCCTGATTGCCAAGGCTAAATTTGTTCACTTATGGAGAATAGGTATATAGACTAGATAGCCATTTCATTATATGTGAATCTTGTGGTTGAAAAAATTTCCTCCACCATTGTTCATTAGTATGACTTTGCAACTCAATGGTCTTAAAGACTTCTGGGACTGAGAGGTTATTTGACTCTCCCAGGGTAACATAGCTCATAAG
This sequence comes from Myrmecobius fasciatus, assembly GCA_023553655.1. Classification (NCBI taxonomy): domain Eukaryota; kingdom Metazoa; phylum Chordata; class Mammalia; order Dasyuromorphia; family Myrmecobiidae; genus Myrmecobius; species Myrmecobius fasciatus. Next base: position 400,287 of record JAJPUD010000906.1, read on the forward strand.
TATTAGAAAAGGAATTTGAATCATGTCATCCTGACTGAAACAGTCAAAAGGGAACACAAATAAAGAAAAGTTCTTCTCAGCAAATTTTGGTTCCAATCCTAGGGACAGTGATTTAACTTGTGTCTCGGGTTCTTATCTACAAAATGAGGATAATATTACTTGTGCTGTGCTACCTTACAGGATAGTTATGAGGAAAGCACTTTGTATACCTAAATGTGTTATAAAAACTTGTTGTCCTTTTATAATGGGAGTTGAGAGTAGGAAGAGGTTACTTCCAGCAAAGGGAATCAGGGAAAGCTTTATATAAGAGATGGTATTTAGGTAGGACAATTGGAGATAGGATGAAGGGCATTCTAAAGCATTCCAGGTATCAGACAGTATATGAACCCAGTGATCCTGGGATATATCAGTACATTGTCATTCTGATTTTGAACAACAACATTCAGTTTTATCCAGGTCTGTTGTCTTTGAAACGTCTTTTGGCATTTTGTGTTCATATTTAACAACGAAATTCATCACTTTCTTATTTTCATCATATCCTATTCAGTGCTGGATTTTTTTTAATATTTAGGAAAAGAGAAGAATCAAAAAAGATATGACTGTTGCTTAGAGTGGATAGGAGAGTGATAGTGGATGATGGAGAGGAATAAGTTATTCACCTTATACTTCTGTTTTCTCTGGTAAGAAAAGTGATAATTGGATTAGAGAAGACAGAACAAAAGTAACTGCTAAGGAAGAGATTCCCAGTAAAAGTAAGAGTGAACAGATGAATTAAAATTTAAAGAACTGGCAGCTTTGCAAGTCTTATGTCCTTCCTCTAAACAATAAATCAATGTCTTTAGGCTTTTGTTCTTCCTAACCTGGCTTCAAGCTACCTTTACAGCTTTTATTATTAATTTCTCCCATTCTTATAATCTATTATTTCTAAGATCTATGCAAAGAGACATTCAGAGTGATCCTCACATATGACAGTCTCCCAACTTTGCACTTTTGTATTGGCTGCCCCCCATGTATAGAATGTTCTTTCTCTTCACCTCTCCCTCATAGCAATTCCTCACTTCCTTCAAGGCTCAAATAGCTCTTTTTTATGAAGACTTTTCTGATGATTACAACTTCTAGAGTCCCTTTTCTTTAAATTACCTGGTATTTTAAAAATTTATTCTGTATACACCCAGTTACATTTTGATAGAATATGAGCCCCTTGAAATCAGGTACTGTTTCAATTTTCCTTTTTTTCATTGACACATTGAACAAAATAAATGTTTGTTGACTGATTGATATGATGGGCTGAACCACTGTCAGAAAGTTTGAAAAACTAGATACAATGGGAGAGATGCTGGAAGATTAGAGAGGAGCCAAAACCCTGGTTTTAAAGGAATGGTTAATGCACAACTAGGAAAGGAGGTTAGCTCCCAGAGAGCTAGCATGTTTTCAATAAACCTATCCCAAGTCACTGCTGGTTTGTTTATTGTTTTTGTTTTTATCTTTGCAAGGTTGCTGGGCTGGTAGATTTAAAGAATCCTATAGACATAATTTGCCTAGATTTTGGTTAATCATTTGACAAAGCCTTTCATGCTATTCAAATGAAAAAGATAAATAAAAGAAATAGGCTATTCAGATTCAGAATTGTTCTTATGATAAAGTTTAAAAAATAGTAACTAATGGATTGGTGTCAATTTTGAGGAAGTCTCTATGGAATGACTTGAGATCTGGATGTGGCACTGGGATGCTTAGCTTTTTAATTGATGACTTGGGTAAAGATCTTGATGGTATGCTTATCAAATTTGCTAGTAATGTAAAACTAAAAGGGATAGTTAATATACTGGATCACATAAAATGAAAAAAGATTTCATTAGGCTAATGATTGAGAGTCACCTAAAAATGGACCTTAAAAATAAGAACATTGTCTTGCACTTGGTTTAAAAATTTTTATCATCTTTGTAAGTGTTGGCTGGGAGAGCATGGCTACACCTTAGTTCATCCAAAAAAAGATCTGATTTCAGTGAACTAGTTCAACAAACTAAGTAACAATATTATATGGCAGCCCAAAACAATCTATTTTTATCTTAGATTGCATTAAGACAGACTGACTAAATAGAAATATGTGTAGGTGATGGACTTGTATTCTGCTTTGGTCAGAAAACATATGGAGTGTTATGGTGTATGTCTGTGTGTGTATGTGTGTGCATATGCCATATTTTCTGAAAGACAACACTGCTAAGCTAGAGAATGTCCTATGGAGGTTAACCAGGGTGATATAATGCCTTTAATAATATGTTATGTGAAGAATGGTTGAAAGAAAATGGCATATTATACTGGGAATAGAAACCTGGGGTATGTATATAGGGAGGTTGGGTGGGATAGTACTAATGGTAGATGCTGGTAGCTGTCTTTAATGGATCCTACGAATTGAGAGAAGATGTCGGTAATTCATCACCTAGGATGTTCAAAAATGATAATTTCCATAGTCAGTGAAGGGAAGATTTGGTCAAAACTTTCTTCTTGGAAAATGTGCCCCTGAAGGCCCTTTGTGGACTTCAGGCCCTTGTTTGTGGGTTATTGGCAGGGGTTGCCAAATGTAGTTATACAACTGACAAATGTTCTGTCATGGGGGAAAAAGATTGCACTGAATTGTTTTTCAAAAACCTGACTGGTTCAATAGACTATGATAATGTGAAATTTCATTGTCTCTGAAACGTGTGTAAGGAGGGAGGGTAGAGGAGGTAAGGATGGGAAAGCTCCAGAGAATTTAAAAGGTAACTGGTAGATGACAGAATGTTGTTTCATACTATCTGATGATCTTGTACATCAGGCTGCTCAGTAACTAGTGAACTGGAACTAGAATTATGCCAGAAAAAATTTGTTTCAATAAAAGTTTGTGTGTGCAGTCTGGTATGTGGGCCTGTCATAGATAGACCTGTGTGTTTTTATGTGTGTGCATGTGGAGTCCAGATGACATTTAAAGAAATCAACAGGTGCTAGTTGGAGCCCCGCTGGGCTTCAGCTGTGGCTGAGGCTTTGATGGCTCTCCTCCAATGTAATGAGTCTTTTTTTTTTACTTTAACACATGAGCCCCAAATCCACATACAGCCCAATTCAATAAAGAATGATTATGAAGAGATAATTCCAGGAGTCAAGATGGTGGAGTAAGCAGTAAATTGCCGTAACTCTCTCATATTCATTTCCAAAAAACCAGAAAATAGTGCCCCAGAACAAATTCCGGAATAGAAGAACCAGCAAAAAGACAAAGTGAAACAATAAGGTGGAATATTAGCAGAAAGGTCCATTTCATTTAGGCAAAAGATGAAGACAGACTGGGAAAGGAAACATCCCAGCAAGTCAGCAACAAATCCCACCTGAGCAAACCAGCAATAGATCCTGAGCTCCGGGGTTGGAGCAGGCAAATAACAACACCATGGGCCTCCAGGTGCCTTAGCTTAGCCAGGGGAACCGACACACACCAGCTCTGACAACTGCCGTGGGAGTCAGTGTAGCACTGAGCAAACAGGCAACCTCCAATGGCCAGGCCCCCCTATGCCTAGTGTATCCCCAGAGAAATACAGAAACACATCCCCCCGGCCTCAGCACATACCCCACCTACCCAATACTGCCACTAGGACTCTGTCCTAGCACCAGATATGCTCCCAGACCCCTAAGACTTCAACAGCACCAGCCACTCCCACCCCACCCCTCAGCATAGCACCAGACATGGCCTCATTGGTCCTAAAGAAGCATCATTGCAGTTCCTACATCCCCTGGCACAAGAAGATTGAGACAATAGCTCTTCCATCCCGGGAGTAGAACTCACATCTAAAAGGAAGGAGAAAGGCCAAAAAAGAAGAGCAAAATTTATAACAACAACAAAAAAAAGAATCTGACCATGGAATGTTGTTATGGCAATAAGGAAGAAAAAGAAAATGATGTCAAAACCCCGAAGAAAAATGGGAAGTGGTCCCAAGCTCATAAAGAACTCATGGAAGAGCTCCAAAAGTAGCTTAAAATCACATAAGAGAGGTAGAAGAAAGAAATAATCCAAACCTTGGGGAGCCACAGTCAGGAATACACAGGATTTAGTAGCTACAACATTAAAAAAAATCAGAGGTCATGAAACATGATATTCTAAAAGGAAAAGAAGCTAGTACTATAACTAAGTTTCACCTACCCAGATATATATTAAGGGAAAATGCCATTTTAAGAAATAGAAGGGGGCAGCTAGGTGGCGCAGTGATTAGAGCACCAGTCCTGAAGTAAGGAGGACCTGAGTTCAAATCTGGTCTCAGATACTTAACATTCCCTAGCTGTGTGACCCTGGGCAAGTCACTTAACCCCAATTGCCTCAGCAAAAAAAAAAAAAAAAAAAAAAAAAAAAAAAAGAAATAGAAGGATTTCAAACTTTCATAAGAAAATTAAATAAAAAATCTGATCTCTACTACCAAGACCCAAGAGAAGCATAGACAGGTAAAAAGGCAAAAAGAAAATATAAGGAATTCAGTAGAGTTGAACTGTTTACATCCCTACACAGGAAGATGGTATTTGTAATTGTTAAAATTATACCATTAATAGTATAATTAGAAGGAATACACATAGAGGTTATGCATATGAGCTGAATTTGAAGGATGGTAAAGAGGAAAACACTAGATGCAGAAGGAAAGGAGAGCTAGAACAGGCTAAATTATTTCACATGAAGATACCTGTTATAGTGGTAGAGAAGTTGGGAAAATGGACAATGAATATCACTTGAATCTTATTCTTATCATCATTGGCTCAAAGAGAGAATAATATACAAAATCAGTTGAAAATAAAAATTTATTTTACCTGACAGGGAAGTAGGATTTGAGGAGATTACATAAAGGGATAGGATAGGACTGTCAGAATGGAGGATAAATGTGTGAGGAGATGGTAGACAGAAGGAAAACACTGATGAGGTGGGGAAGGGTGAGAGGACAAATAGGAAGAAAAATAGGATTGAAGGAAATATATAAAGTTAGCTATTCAGAACTATGAATGTGAATGGGATTAATTCTCTCATAAAATGGAAATGGATCACAGAATGGAACTCTGTAATATGTAGTTTACAAAAACACATTTGAAGCAGAAAGACACACATAGAGTAAAACTGGGAACAATTGAAGGTGGTCTCAAACTATATTATAAGGCAGTAGTCATCAAAAATATCTGGTAAGATATAGAGTGGTGGATCAGTATAACACATTAGATATACAAGACACAGTAGCCAGTAACCATAATAGTGTTTGATATACCCAAAGAACACAGCCTTTGGGATAAGATTATTATTTGATGAAACCTGCTGGAAAAACTGGAAAATGATAATATACAAACTAAGATCAGATCAACATCTGACACTGTATACCAAAAGAAGATCAAAATAGGTGCATGGTTTAGATGGATGCCCATCTAAGGATAATAACATAAGAAGATTAGAAGATCAAGGAATAGACTTTCTTAAGATCTATAGGGAAGGGAAGAATTCATGGCAAAACGAGAGATAGTAAAATAGATAATATGTATTATATTAAAATGATAATAAAAATGTACAAGCAAAACTAATGCAACCAAGATTAGAAGCAAAGCAGAAAACTGGGAAAGTATCTTCACACCAAGTGTCTCTGAATAAGAATTCATTTTTCAGCTATCTAGAGTATTGAGTTAAATTCCTAAGAGGAAAGGGAAAGGAGGGAGAAAATTTGGAACTCAAAATCTTGTAAAAGTGAATACTAAAAATTGTTTTGACATGTAATCGGGAAAAATAAAATACCAAAAAAAAGAAAGATTGTGTGTCGAGGCAAATCTTGAATAATCATCATTGACTTTGGAAATGGCTATTTACTAGATGTCTGACATTAAGATACTTTTCTCACTTTGCCTTGATTTCCTGAAGTTTGATTAGATCAAAAGATATTGAGTTAAGGTCAATGAACTTAAATTTAAGTGGTTTTTCTTGTGATCTTATGATTTTTTTTTACTTTTAAAAATATGAATATGAGAAAAGATCTATTGGCTTCACCAAACTGTCAAAGAATTAAATGACATAAAATCTAGAAATTTCTAGATGATCTAGAGGAATAAGTTTGAATGCATTTCCTCCTTATTAATTTTAAAGAAACAAACTTAGTTGTATTGCTCAACTCCCTTTTCAAAATATTTTCATCTCTGGTGGGTATTCTGGACAAAGATAACTCACATTTTCAGGCTCAAACTAAGAGAGCTGGAAGGGAATTTAGAGGTTACCTTGTCCAAGTCCTCATCTTACAAATGGAGAACATTAGGGCCAGGAAGCACTAAGATCTCTACTCATATTGCCATTGGATTCCTTTTTGTTGACTTCTTTACGAATGCTAAACTGATCCTCAAAAATCTCAGATGTTTCCATCAGTAACATTTCTTTTTTTATTAAAGCTTTTTATTTGCAAAACATATATATGGGTAATTCTTCAACATTGACCCTTACAAAGCTTTCTGTTACAAATTTTCCCCCCTACTCCCGACCCCTCCCCTAGATGGCAGGAAATCCACTACATGTTAATTATGTTAAAATACTTGATAAATAGAATATATGTATGCATATTTCCACACTTATCTTGCTGTGCAAGAAAAGTTGTCTCTACAAGAAAAAAAAATCTGAGAAAGGAAACCCAATGCAAGGAAACATCAATAGAGAGTATGTAAATGTTATGTTGTGGTCCACATTTCATATCCCTCTCTCTGGGTGTACATGGCTTTCTTCACTGAACAATTGGAACTGGCCTGAAACATTTCACTGTTAAAGAAAGCAATGTCCAACAGAATTGATCATTAGATAGTCTTGTTGTTGCCGTGTACATTGATCTTCTGGTTCTGCTCACTTCGCTCAGCATCAGCTCATGCAAGTCTCTCCAGGCCTCTCTGAAATCATCCTGCTGGTCGTTTCTTATGGAACAATAATATTCCATAACATTCATATACCATAATTTATTCAGCCATTCTCCAATGGATGGGCATCCATTCAGTTTCCAGTTTCTAGCCATTACAAAAAGGGCTGCCACAAACATTCTTGCACATGTGGGTCCCTGTCCTTCCTTTAAGATCTCTTTGGGATATAAGCCCAATAGAAACACTGCTGGGTCAAAGGGTATGCACAGTTTGATAACTTTTTGAGCATAGCTCCAAATTGCTCTCCAGAATGGTTGGATCCGTTCACAGTTCCACCAACAATGTATCAGTGTCCCAGTTTTCCCACATCCCCTCCAACATTCATCGTATCTTTTCCTGTCATTTTAGCCAGTCTGACAGGTGCATAGTGGTATCTGAGTTGTCTTAATTTGCATTGCTTTGCTCAATAGTAATTTGGAGCACCTTTTCATATGACTAGAAATAGTTTTAATTGCATCCTCTGAAAATTGTTCATATCCTTTGACCATTTATCTATTGGAGAGTGGCTTGAATTCTTATAAATAAGAGACAATTCTCTATACATTTTAGAAATGAGGCCTTTATCAGAACCCTTAAATGTAAAGATAATTTCCCAATGTATTGCTTCCCTCCTAATCTTGTCTGCATTCGTTTTGTTTGTACAAAACCTTTTTAACTTAATATAATCAAAATTATCTATCTGGTGTTCAGTTAAGAGTTCCAGTTCTTCTCTGGACACAAATTTATTCCATCTCCACAGGTCTGAGAGGTAAACTAAACTATGTTCGTCCAATTTGCTTACAATATCGCTCTTTATATCTAAATCATGAACCCATTTAGATCTTATCTTGGTATGTGGTGTTAGATGTGGGTCAAGCCCTAATTTCTTCCACACTAGTTTCCAATTTTCCCAGCAGTTTTTGTCGAATAGTGAGTACTTATCCCAAAAGCTGTGGTCTTTGGGTTTATCAAACACATCAGTTAACATTTCTCATCCAGTTGTAAGCTACTGATCATTGTTAGACAGTTCTCTACCTAGATTTGACTGGCCACTGTATGTTAAATGAATTGTTGTATATTGATGTTTAGAAGTGACATTTGCCATTAGATAATTCTCCATTAGACTCAACAGACTCCTAAAATCTCACTTTGAGATCAGAGGTCTCTAAGCACATCCTTATAACCTCATATATCTATATTTGGAAGGAAAATCAGGGAACATCTACTCACTTTATTGATGAGGAAACTGAGGCTTAGGGAGATCAAGCAATTTTCCCAGTATTTTCCAGGAATTATTAGACATTAGAAATGGGATTTTAACTCTGGTCCCTTGACTTTTGTGTAGATGGCACAGTGAATAGAGCAGTAGGTTTGGAATCAAGACTTATCTTCCTTAATTCAAATCTAGCCTGAAACATTAACAAGCTATGTGATCCTGGACAAATACCTTAACTGTGTTTGTCTCAGTTCCAAATATAGAAAATGATCTGAAGAAGGAAATGGCAAGTCTCTCCAGAGTCTTTGCCAAGAATACCCCAGTTGGGGTCATGTACTATTAGACATGAATGAAAATAACTGAACAACAACAATATTCTTTTATTCCACAGATAGTGCTTTTTTTCCAAAGTGGGAATAAACCCTGGGGGGACTGGGGAAGCAGGAATTCTTGAATTCTTGCTTCTCCCAGAGGAAATGCTAAATATTACTTGGAATGCTGAAGTTGGAATTGACCAAGCCAAGCAAGCATTTGGAATGGAGCAGACAATAGCCTCTGGCAATTTGCTGCCAGGAACGAAGTAGATTCTGAATTAATTAATCTCAATTATACATTGTTATTTATCAGCCTTATAAGTGAAAATATTTAATTTTTGAATTAACTTTCCCTGTTTTCACTTTGAGGAAAACTTAAGGAATGCAAAGTAATTTTGACAGTTTGGAGTAGAATAGAACTAGAAAGATAAATCTGTGATGAGAAGTCACAGGATGCATTCAAAAGTTAAACAGAACTGGTTTGTATCAAAGTTTAACTTATTGGCAACATGATTCTCTAATAACTTCAATATCCTTTTCAGTTTGAAAATTCTGTTGACACAGGTAAAAGAGAATTTCTTGTATCTGTGAGGAAAACTAGGGAGGAGGCTATATTAAGTGATTCTTATCAGTCTCCAATCCTTATGGCCTGGATGGTACCAACCTAGACCTCTCCTAGTATTAGGTCATTACCAGCTTAAATCCAGTGTGCCAGTTGTTACAGCAGGTGAAAAGGTCATATGCCACCAGCTCTGAACTCTGAGATTCAAATCACACTTTTATGCTTATTACATTTGTGGCCTTTGACAAAGAACATGCTCTCCCTGCCCATTAGTTAATCCAGTGGCATTGGATTAGATGACCTATGATCTAGTTCTTTGATCCTTTTCAAGAAATGAAAGGCCTACCCTGGAGTCCCACTCATAATAGTTTCTTTATGTTTTCTACCAATTTTTACAGGCAGGTAGATGTATAGTTCTAAGTGATACTTGGGGAAAAAATCTGTTAGGTCTGAACTCAGGTTTTAGTTGAGTGAACACAGAGAGAAGATGCTAAAATAACGTTGAGAATCTAAGATTTGTCTTTTTTCTTAAATGGATGAATTAAAAATATATACCAACACCTTGGTCCTCAAAGTTTTTACCTTTAGGAAAGAAATTCTTCTGCATATTCCTCAGTATGGGGCCAAAGACATGGAAGATATCTACCCTCAGTCTCTCTGAGGTAATTACCAGTAGTCTAGTTGCATGAAGGGAGGCGTCTCAATCTGTTATAGCAGTTGGAGGAGCTTAAAAGAGGTTCTATAAAACACTCAATACAGCCCAGGAAATGATTATAGAAGGTGGCCTTGATTATGATACATTTAAACCTCCATAAAAGAAAGTTTCAGGTAAAACATGAGATGCTCAGATATGGTGGGGAAAGGAGCAAGATGAGCATATTGAACTAGGCTTGTTGAACCTTAGGAGCCAAATGATCCTGAAGCCCTGGCAGAAAAAGAGCTGTTGACTCTCTCTTGCATACTCTATTTGTTTCCCCATTTTTTTCCTTCTGCCTCTCTTATTTACCTTTTAAAATCTTTTATGAGCGTTTCCAAGAAGCCTCTTTGTGCTTGAGACTCATTCATATCATTCCTTTCAGATATCTTCTGTGGACATTTTTTTTCTAGTCTGAGTTAGTGTTTTGGTCTTCCCTGTCACCATAGTAGCTTTTTATGGTTAAGGTTCTTTTCTGTTTCTTACTCATTTTCTTTCCTTCTCCCCCTCCCCACACTTTTTATGCCTTTTATGGTCAAGCTCTGATCTTGGGCTGTAGGGATCACTGTCCCAAGTTTCCTGAACCTTGGCTTTGAGCCCAGGGGCTCCTTGTGTTTGCAGTCTTGTTCACAGAATAAGGCAGCCCCATCTACCCTCTCCAGGAAACAGCTGGAAGTTTGTCTTCTTAGCTGGAACTAGAGGGTCCACACTGATCTGCTCTGTTCCTGGGCCAAGACCAAGGGTCCATGATGATCTGCTATGATTCAGACCCTCTCCTGGCCTTCCTGGCCACCATCTGAGCTAGGCCCAACCCAGTGAGATTTAGCTTTCTTGAAATCCTTCCAGGCTATCTTGGGCTGAAGAATGGTTTCATTCCAACAGACTCTGTTTAGAGGCTGGGTTTCATGTGGTTTTCGAAAATGGAGAAAGCTTGTGCAGCTTCCTGACTTCAGTCTGCCATCTTGACTCTGTCTCTGGAACTCCCTCTATAGGGATTTGAAAGTGTCTACCCCTGCCCTTGGACAGGGCATTTGTCATTCTTCCCCATCCCTGTGATAGACAGGTTGAAGTCCCATATCCTCCATACAAAGGCATCCAATAAAAACCTTCAAACTGGGGTAGCTCATCCCTCCCTCTCCTTTTGTTGTTCATTCATTTCAGGCATGTCTGACTCTTTATGGCTCCATTTAAGGTTTTCTTGGCAAAGTGACTTGCCATTTTCTTTTCTCGTTCATTTTACAGAAGAGAAACCAGAAGCAAACAGGATTAGGTGACATGATCAGTGTCACGTAGCTGGCTTGTGTCTGAGGCTGGATTTAAATTTAGGTCTTCCTGAGAACAGGCCCAATACGCTATCCACTCTATCCATCTAGCCTAATCTCTCTTCCACCTTCACCTAATTAATCCTGATCCTTGCAAATAGGTAGTACCTTATCTCTCTGCCCCATTCCATATTACCATATATGTGTGCATAGTATGGTTTTTGTTTGCATATACTTACAGTTATATATGTTGTGTTTCTGATAAAATATAAGTTCCTTGAAGAAAAGGGGACGTTCTTTCTTGTGTCTGTATTTCAAGTGTCTACTAGGGTTCCTAGTACTTTGGAGGTACATAAGAAATGATTGATTGATCAATCAGCTGTCACAGATAGGGGCATAATACATATAACCAGATAGACTAATACACTGTAGTTTGGGGATTCTTCTCAGGTGTTTTCTCTTCCATTAAAAGATGTTAGATGTGATTGACTAAAGTAGCATCCAACTTGAGAACCAATGATTAGATGAGAAGACTTTCACAGAAGTCATTGGGCAAGCTGAGAGGGGCGAAGCCAAGATGGTGGAGTGAAGACGCTGACTCCCTGTTTCCTCCTCCAATCTTCTCTCAAATCAACAATAAAACATGCCTCTGAACTGATCTTCAAGTCAACGAATCCAGAAATACTTGGACACTACTTTCAGTTACCTCTGAAGAACTTTATATCTGAAGTTACCTCTGAAGAACTCTTTAACTCGGGCAGAGGGATAAACAGTTTACTCATTGCAACCTGAAAGTGAGGGTGGGACTCAGCTCAGCGTGGCAGAAACTCCAAACTCCAAACACCTAGAGTTTATCTGAGGCACTCAGGACACTCTGCCCTGATTGGGGGCAAGTGTTCTGGCAGACTTGCCTTGTTTAAGGAGTAATTCGGACTTAGTCCTAGCCCCCACCGGCCCAGCACCTTAAGTTAATTCGCCGAATTGCCCCAGGGCAAACTGCCACAGCCGCCACTTTTCTAGCCTTAAACAGACCTCCATGCTATCTTAAAAAAAAATGAAAGAGCAAAAGAGAGCTCTCACCATAGACAGCTTCTATCGAGAGAAAGAAGGGCAGACCCCAGATCCTGAGGTTCCTTTAGACAAAACAAATCCAGAGGAAGTCATCAAGGACCATCACTGGTCCCCTTTTCAAAAGGCCTTTCTGGAAGATTGCATAAAGAATCTCAAGAGAGAGCTGGAGGATAAATGGGAAAATAAACTGAAATCAGTGCAAGAAGGATACAATATCTCGCAAAAAGGATATAATGCCCTGCAAAAGAGATATGAAAAAGACATCAATTTATTGAAAAATAAAATTAGTGAAATAGAAAAAGACAATAATGCACTGAAAAATAAAATTAGTAAAGTGGAAAAAGAGTGCAATGAAGAAATTGGCCAGTTACAAAAGGAGCTTTAAAAAGTAACTGAAGAAAACAACACTTTAAAAATAAGAATTGAATAAATGCAAGTGAATGACTCAATAAGACTTTAAGAATCAGTCAAACAAAAACAAAAAAAAATGAAAAAATAGAAGAAAATATGAAATATCTCCTAGGAAAAACAACTGACTTGGAAAATAGATCTAGGAGAGACAATCTAAGGATTATTGGACTTCCTGAAAGCCATGATAAAAAAAAAGAATCTAAACACTATCTTCCAGGAAATCCTGAAAGAAAACTGTCCTGAGTAGAATCAGAAGGCAAAATCACCATTGAAAAAACTCACCTATCACCTCCTGAAAGATACCCCAAAATTAAAACCCCAAGGAATATTGTGGCTAAATTTCAGGACTATCTCACCAAGGAAAAGATTTTGCTAGAAGCTAGAAAGAAACAATTCAAATACCGAGGATCAATAATTAGAATCACACACAATCTGTCAGCCTCCACATTGAAGGATCGAAGGGCCTGGAACCAGATATTCCAAAAGGCAAAGGAACTTGGATTACAGCCAAGAATAACCTATCCAGCTAGAATGAGCATCATCCTCCAGGGAAGAAGATGGTAATTTAATAATATAGGTGAATTTCACCTATTTCTAATGAAAAGACCAGATCTGAACAAAAAATTCGACCTCCAAACAGAACTCAAGAGAAGCATAAAAAGGAAAGGACTCTTGAGAACTTTATTTCTACTATGGGGATACTTAAAGTTTGGGGGGATAATTAACTAGATATTACTTTGATAATATGAAAAAGAAAACTAGAGGGGGAAAGGTTATCATACTGGGGAAAAGAGGGAAAAGGGGGTAAAGTAAGATTTTAAAAAAGGAGGTAAAAACAAGTTAATATCTCATGAAGAGGCAAAGAAAACCTAATATAATTGAGAGAAAGAAGGGAGGGAGATGAGCATTGTGTAAATCTTACTCTCATCAGTTTGGGCTCTAAAAGTGTATATAAGACATTTGATTTAACAGAGAAACTTGTCTGTTGCTAGAGGGAAATGGGAGGGAAAGCAGGAAAAGAAAAGGATAAACCAATAGAAGGGAAAATAGAAGAATCAGGGAAAAGGAGTAAAAAAGGGGGAGGGGATCTAAAGTGTGGAGGATTGTTTGGGGGAGGGG
>JAJPUD010000906.1:414244-440277 GCA_023553655.1 Myrmecobius fasciatus
AAGAATGATAAGGGAGAACTTTCCTCCAATGAAGAGGAAATTAGAGCAATAATTAGGAGTTACTTTGCCCAACTTTATGCCAGTGAGTTTGATAATCTAAATGAATTGGAGGAATATCTACAAAAATATAGATTGCCCAGGGTAACAGAAGAGGATATAAATTATTTAAATAGCCCCATATCAGAAAAAGAAATAGAACAAGCTATTAACCAACTCCCTAAGAAAAAATCTCCAGGGCCAGATGGATTTACATGTGAATTCTACCAAACATTCAAAGAACAATTAATTCCAATACTATCCAAACTATTTGAGAAAATAGGGACAGAAGGTATACTGCCACATTCCTTCTATGAGACCGACATGGTGCTGATAGCTAAACCAGGTAGGGTGAAAACAGAGAAAGAAAACTATAGACCAATTTCCCTAATGAATATTGATGCAAAAATTTTAAATAAGATATTAGCAATGAGATTACAGAAAGTCATCCCCAGGATAGTACACTATGACCAAGTAGGATTTATACCAGGAATGCAGGGCTGGTTCAATATTAGGAACACCAGATAGATAATTTTGATTATATTAAGTTAAAAAGTTTCTGTACAAATAAAACTAATGCAGACAAGATTAGAAGGGAAGCATCACATTGGGAAATCATCTTTGCATTTAATGGTTCTGATAAAGACCTCATTTCTAAAATATATAGAAAATTGTCTCATATATATAAGAATTCAAGCCACTCTTCAATAGATAAGTGGTCAAGGGATATGAATAGACAATTTTCAGATGATGAAATTAAAACCTTCTCTAGTCATATGAAAAGTTGCTCCAAATCACTATTGATCAGAGAAATGCAAATTAAGACAACTCTGAGGTACCACTACATACCTGTCAGATTGGCTAAAATGACAGGAAAAGATAATGATGAATGCTGGAGGGGATGTGGGAAAGCTGGGACACTAATACATTGTTGGTGGAACTGTGAACGGATCCAACCATTCTGGAGAGCAATTTGTAGCTATGCTCAAAAAGTTAACAAACTGTGCATACCCTTTGACCTAGCAGGGTTTCTATTTGGCCTATATCCCAAAGAGATCTTAGAGGAGGGAAAGGGACCCACATGTGCAAGAATGTTTGTGGCAGCCCTTTATGTAGTGGCTAGAAACTGGAAACTGAATGGATGCCCATCAATTGCAGAGTGGCTGAATAAATTATGGTATATGAATGTTATGGAATATTATTGTTCTGTAAGAAACGACCAGCAGGACAATTTCAGAGAGGCCTGGAGAGACTTGCATGAACTGATGCTGAGTGAAACGAGCAGAACCAGGAGATCATCATACACAGCAGCAACAGTATCACATGATGATCAATTCTGATGGACATGGCTCTCTGCAACAAAGAATTGTCTCAAATCAGTTCTAATTGTTCTGTGAAGAAAACCATATACACCCAGAGAGAGGGATATGAAATATGGACCACAACGTAACATTTTCATGATCTCTATTGAGGTTTGCTTGCATTGTGTTTCCTTTCTCTGATTTTCTTTTTTTTTTTCTTGTAGATAGGATTTTTCTTGCACAGCTTGTCAAGTATTTCAACATTATTAACATGTAGTGGACTTCCTGCCATCTAGGGGAGGGGAGGGAACTGGGGAAAAATTTGTAATGGAAAGCTTTGTAAAGCTCAATGCTGGGGAACTACTCATACATATGTTATACAAATAAAAAGCTTTAATAAAAAAACAAACAAACAAAACAAAACAAAAAAAAAACAGAAGTCATTGGGTCCGTCATTATATTCTATGTCCCTAGTACCTTATAGTATGGGTCGATAATAAGAATGAGACCAGGGTTTTGAAGTCTAAGGTCAGGAAATGCCATAGCTCAACATAGAGGCCCTTTTAGCCACAGCATCCCTTTTTAGTAATGTTCTATCTTTCAGTGCTGTCAACATTTTTCTTGAGGAAATAAAGTGCTTTGGCTTTTAACCTATGTCTGTGTATCACATCCAGGGAGCAAATCCAGGTCCAACTTTACTGGTATTTTATTCTTGAGTTGGCAAACAATGTAAAGAAAAATACACTTGGCAGCATAAGGAGAAACCGTTAGGTCCTTAGGTGTGAGAGTTGTAGACAAAAGGAGGGAGAACAAGCTTCTCTGGAAGTTAAAACCATTTAATTAGACAAAGCAGAAGCCACTTTGTTAAATATAGTTATACATGGGCATTTACCATAAATATTGAGAGTCCAGACAGACCTTGTATTGCTCCTGTAAAGAGGAAGAAAAGTGCCCAGCATAAATAACCATCACTTCAAGCAGAGTGTATCATAACAGTTTTTGCCGGAATGGAAATAAGTCTTTATGGCAACCTTTGAGACTTGCAGAAGTAATTATTGTGCATAAATTACATTGACATTTGCCAGGTAAATAATATTATACACATAGTAAATTCTATTATAATAGAACTCAAGTAGGTTGTAATGCTTTCTCTGTGTGGCTGTGCACATGTATATATGGGGAACCTTCCTAGGGTGAGTTATCCTGGTCAAACCTCTGAACATGTTTCTGCTCCCCAGCTCCATTCCTAGAATGCTCCCCTTTCTTATTTTTACTTCTTGAAATCCATTTGAGACCCAGGTCAAATACACTTCCTGTAGAATTACAAATTCCCAGAGGAATTCAACCCATTCCCTGGAATGACTTCTTATTTAATTTGTGCATATATGTATTGACTCATCTGTGTGCAGCCCCACCCCTCCAAAAACAACTCAACCCTCTAAAACCCCAAACAAACCAACTCTTTCCTCTCACCCCCCAAAACAAAACACCATGCTTATCTGTACTGGTAGAGTTTTTTCATCCAGGTGTAAATTCTTTGTGCCAATGAAATCACAGGTATAATCCCTATCCTTATCCCTACCTCTTGAAATGATCTACTATTATAGCATGGGGTTCTTGTAGAAAGAGTATAAAATGTAAGAAAGTGAAAAAAATTTTCAAAGCTGTTTTCTGTGGTTCAACTAACTATAAAATTATGTTGTTATATGTCAAGAAGTTTTCTTATATTCCTGAGCAGGTGACTTTCTGGTTGCTATGGAAAAACAGCCATGGACATAAGTCAATCCTGTTATGAGTCGTGAAAGGTCTCTCTACTTTTCTCTACTGCTAGCTATCTTCCCTCATTTCTGCATCAGTTCTTCTCCCTTATTCTTCCATATCTAAACTCCATAGTACTGACACATAGTAATCGCTTAGTAATTCTGAATTTTGAATGAGAAGAAATCTGACTCTAAAAAGGTAGAGGCAGCCTCTATTCATTTTATACATTGCTAATTATAACTGACTTTAATAGATACATAGGTAGAGGTGAGAATTTTTATATAGAGAGCAGAGATTACATGATATGAAAGATATCAGAGACATTTTACACAAGCTTATCCAACCACAAAACCTCAGAAAAAGTATATACAGCAGTAGAATAACTAAAGCTGAATCCAGAAGTTAAGAAGTCAACTATAATATAAAAGGTAGAAAACAAACTTTGAAATACTATTAGAATCACTAAAGAGGGGAAGCCGATATGGTAGAAAAAGCCAGGAAGTTTCATGAGCTCTTCCCAGTTTCCCTTGGAAACAATTTTAAATCCAACTTTTAAATAGATCCTGTAGTAACAGAACCCATAAGAAGATAAAGTGAAACAATTTTCACACTTAATCTAACTTCAAAAAACTTCAGGAAAGATCTGTCTCTCTTGGATAAAAGGGAGGAGTGCATCCTAGTCCAAATGGTATCTAAGTAAACCAGTAGGATGCTCTTAGCCACAGCATAGATCAGCAACCAAGGCTCTTTGTTTTGGTTTAGCAGGCCAGTAGCAAAGCAGACTAGTGTGAGGCCTCCAACACCAGCTAAGAAGTCAAATTTCAAGCCCCAGAACCTCTCTGGCACAACAGATGAGATAGGCAAGACCACCCCTACACAGTGGGCAAGCTGCTAGCACCTGAGGTCCAGGTGCAGAAAGTGAATGTTCAAGCCTCTAACCCCTAGCACAGGAAGCACGATTTAGAATCTCTAAATCATGTCCCAGGAGCAGAGCTCAAATTTAAAAGCTATGAAATAGACTAAAAATGAATAAAACAGAAAAGACCTTTGACTCTTGGTCAGTTGAGAACCCTAATCATAGAAAGCTACTATGGGAACAGGAAAGATCAAAACACAAAACTGTAAGAAAACAGTGTCAAATGTACTGCATGCAAAATCTCAAGAGGGAAGGAGAAGCTTAAAAAGAATAATAAACAAATAAGAGATGAAGAAGAAAAATTAGAAAAAGAAGGGAGAAATATGCAAGAGACAGTCAACACTTTGGAAAAGGATGTGCAAAAAGTGACCCAAGAAAACAATTCCTTAAAAAATGCAATTGGCTATATAGGAAAAAAAACTGAAGAAAACAATTTGTTAAAAAGTAACATTGGTCAAATAGAAAAAAAAAAGGGTACAAAGGTAACTAAAGAAAAAATTACTTAAAAATTAGAATTGGCCAAGTGGAAGCTAATGATTTTATGAAACATCAAGAAGCAGTCAAATAAAATCAAAAGCATGAAAAATAGAAGGCAGTGTGAAGTAACTCATTGGAAAAAAAAAAGCTGGCCTGAAAAATAGATCCAGGAAGCATAATTTAGAAATCATTTGACTATCTAAAAACCATGATCAAAAAAAGAGCTTTGATAGCATCTTTCAAGAAATTATCAAGAAAAACTGACCTGATATCCTAGAACCTAGGGTGACACAATAATTGAAAGAATCTACTAATTACCTTCTGAAAGAGATCCCAAAATGAAAACACTAAGGAATACTGCAGCCAAATTCCATAATTACTAGGTCAAGGAGAAAATATTGCTAGCAGCCAGACAGAAACATTTCAAATATCAAGGAGCCACAGTCAGGATTACAGAGGACTTAGAAGCTTCTCCATTAAAGGATTAGAAGACTTGGAATATGATATTCTGGAAAACAAAGGAACTTGAATTGCAACCAAGAATCAACTACCCAGAAAAATTAAGCACAATACTTCAAGGGAAAAATGGAAAGTCAATGAAATAGGGACTATCAAACTTTCTTGGTGAAAAGGCCAGTGATGAATAGAAAATTTGATCTTCAAATAAAAGACTCAAGTGAAGCATTAAAAAGTAAACAGGAAGAAAAAAGCAAGTTATTCAATAAAATGTATGTACTTACACCCCTACTAATCACTAAGGAGGGGGAGCCAAGATGTAGAAAAAGTAAGACAGTTGCCTGAGCTCTTCCCAGTTTCCCCTGGAAGCAATTTTAAATCCAGCCTCTAAACAGATTTTGTAGTAATAGAATCTACAAGAAGATGGAGTGAAACAAGTTTTTTAGAGAATCAATTAAAAAACTACTTGAAATAATTAACAATTTTAGCAAAGATGCAGTATATATAAAATAAACCTACACAAATCATCAGCATTTTGCCAACAAAGCTCAGTAACAAAAGAAAGAAAAATATTCTGTTTAAAATAATTGTAGACAGTATAAAATACTGCCAAGGTAGACTCTGAAAATATACAAACAGAATTACAAAATATTTTTCACACAGATAACATCAGATCTAAACGACTGGAAAAAATCAATTGCTCACACATAGGCTGAACTAATATAATAAAAATGACAATTCTATCTAATTTAGTTTATTTATTCAGGGCCATATTAATCAAATGATAAAAAATTATTTTATAGAGGTAGAAAAAATAATAACAAAATTAATTTGGAAGAACCAAAATGTCAAGAAAAAAAGGGAATTAATGAAAAAAATGCAAAGGACGTGGCCTCCCCTCACCAGATATAAAATTATAATATAAAGGGGCAATCATCAAAACTACATGGTACTAAGAAATAGAATGATAGATCAGTGTAATAGCTAATGTACACAAAACACAGTAGGAAATGGCTATAGCAGTCTACAGTTTGAGAAAGCCAAAGACTTTCTGGAATAAGAATTGGCTATTTGACAAAAAACTGCTTGGAAAATTGGAAAATAGCATAGCAGAAACTATGTAGTAGTTCAGCATCTCACACTATATGCTATCACTACTAAATCTGTATCCCAAAGAGATCATAAAAAATAGGGGAAAGGATCTATACCCACAAAATTATTTATAGCAGCTCTTTTTGTGATGGCAAAGAATTGGAAACTGAGGAAATGCCCATCAATTGGAGAAAAGCTGAATAAATTGTGGTATATGATTGTGATGGAGTACCCTTGTGCTATAAAAATAATGAGCAGGTAGATTTCAGAAAAACCTGGAAAGATTTAGATGAACTGATATTAAGTGAACTGAACCAGGAAGACATTGAATATAGTAACATCAACATTATGTGATGATCATCTATGATGGATTGATTTAGTTCTTAGCAATACAGTGATTTAAAACAATTCCAAAAGAGTCAGGAGGAAAAATGCTATACATATTCAGGGGAAAAACTATGGTATCTGAATGTAGAGCAAAGCATTAATTTTTTTTCTAATAATTGTCCCCTTTTGTTCTGATTTTTCTTTTGCAACATAACTAAAGTGGAAATATGTTTAATATGATTGTATGTATATGTGTTTGTATATATACATACATATATGTCTATACATACACATATATATGTATATGTATATCTGTCTGCCTATCTAAATAAATAAAACACCTAAATCAGAATGGTTGCTGTTTTGGGGAAGGAGGAGAAGGAGGAAGGGAAAAAATTTGAAACTCACAATCTTATAAAAGTGAATGTTGAAAACTATTTTTATATATAATTGGAAAAATGAAAAAAATATTAGACACCTGTCATACTTAGAGCACCTGGTGGTACTTCCATCTATATCTCATACCATATAAAACTAACATGAGCTAGTTTTGTTCTTTGTGGTTTTGTGCTACAGGGTTTCTGCCTATTTGCCCTATAGCAATGGCAGCTGAACCCTCATGTGGAAGACATGAAATTTATTTAACTAGACAAAGTAGGGGAGAAGGTGTGGAAGGAGGTGGAAGAAGAAATAGACACTGTAGAGATGGTTTGAAGAGGAAGAGCTTCTGTCCCCAACTTGTTGTTGTTGTTTGTACTTCATTCTTGAAGGGGACCATGGCATCAGGGTATGCCAGGACATACAACTGAATTGGATTTAAGTGAGGGAAGGAGACCCAATATAGTTTAATCCTCTCCCTCTTAATTTATACAGCAAATTGACTTGCTCTGGTTCCCCCATATGAAAAGACTGAGGACAAATAGTCTCAGGGATCTATAAAGTAGTGGATGGGGAAGAGGACAAAGACTGAGAAAGAATGCCATAGATAAGCTATTGGAAATATTTGATCTAGCATGATTACAATTCCTGCTTTTTCATAATCACCTGCTGCAAAGTAATTTTTGTTACAGCCTTTCATTTTCATTCTGTAAGGATCTTTACTTTTAGATGAAGTTTTGTATGTAGCAATTTTCCCCCTACCCATTCTGCTATTCTTTTTCATTTTATTGCATTAGGCACTTATAGCTATTAGGCTTGTGTATTACTTCATTTATTTCTTTTGTGCTGACTTTTATCTGCTTCCTTTAAAAATTAGCCCTTAGTTTATGTGATTAATTCTGTTTGTATTGCTTTGATTGATATCTATTTCCAAGATTTTCTCACTGATTCCTATTTATCTATGAAATTTTGAGTTTCTTGAATTTATTAAATTGTTTGATTCTTTCTCCCTTGCATCATGTATTTGCCTCTCTCCTTCCTTTTCTTTCCTTCCCTTCCTTCCTTCTTTCCTTTTTTCTTTCTTTTCTTCCTTCCTTCCTTGTTCCTCCCTGCTTCTAGCTTTTTCTTCCTTCCCTTTTCTCTCTTTCTCTCTTCTTTTCTCCCTTTCTCTCACTTTTAAGCCTTCTCTCATCATACCCAGTTAAACATGGTTCCTAATTTTCCTTATTCTCTCTAATCTGTTAACTTAATTACATTCTTTCACAGAATTTTTCTTAAGGAACCATAACTACTTTGTTCTTCACCTTATTTTACCACCATCCAATTCTATTCTGAATTTGATTCACTAATCTTTTTATTTGTTCTTTCTTTACTTTCTTTGTTTCCTATGAGGTAGAGCTTCTAGCTATTATTATGTCAGTTTTACAGGTGAGGGAATTGGGATATAGACAGAGTGACTTACCCAGGGTCACAGAACTAGCAAATGTCTGAGTCAGGTTTTTTTTTTATTCCAAGTCTTGCTCTCTATTAATTGTGTCACCTATCAGCCTATGTGTATGTGTATGTATTTATATATGTATATGTATACATATATAAAGTATAAATAAAAATCAATATATATAAATATAATAAATATACCCTTTGCAAAAAAACACAATACAGTAGTAATTAATTAAAGTAACACAAGCAAAAGATATAGACAGCAATGGAAACTTAATGATATTTTGAATAGAGCAACAACTAATAGCTATTTTAAAGAGTATGATCCTGGACTACAAATAACACTGGGGAAAATATATCTCTGAGGGGAAAATATATCTCTGAAAATAAACATTAAGAGGATTAATAAACTCATCATGCAGATATAAAAATTAGAGAATCAAAAAAAACACAAAAGAGGAAATCTTGCAAATTAGAGTAGAAATAGATAAAATAGAAGATAAACTATAAATGTTAAAACTAAATGCTGGCTTTTTAGAAAAACTAACAAAATTGATAAACCTCTAGCTTAATTTGATAAAGGATCTAAAAATCAAGCTATAACAATAGAAAAAGGAATGAGGTAAAATCATAACAAATAGAAAAGAAATTTAGAAAAAATTCAGAGCCCATTACACATAATTACATGCTAGCAACATTAAGCATTGAAATGAAATGCATAGTTATCTATAAATGTAACAGATAAATAAACACAATGACATGAAATTTTAGAGTCCAAACTGAGGAGATGAAATTGAATAAGGCATAAAAATCTACAAACCAAGAGCCAATTGAATTTACAAATTTTCTCAAAGAGTAATGAATAATTATGCTGCACAAATTATTCTCGGGAACAATAAAGAAACACTCTACTTCATATGAGACAAATACAGTCCTCATAGCTAAACCAAGGAGGAATCGAGCAAGGAAAGAGAGTCATGGGCTACTATCATTAATGAATATTATTTTACAATTCAATAAATGGTTCACTAATTATTTACTAATTGTCTACTATATTCCAGGGACTGAGCAAGGTGCTAGAGAAACAAATAAAACAATACTTGATCTTAAATGTGTGTCCTAAATTTGAGTTAAATTTAATTTACTTCTAAATAAAATCCTACCAAAAAACATCCCAAACTACAGTATTATAAAAAAATATTCACTGTGATTAAATTGGATTTAGGCCAGGGAAACAAGGATCATTCAGCATTAGGGAAACAATTAGCAAAAATAATCATACCAAAATAAGAACATCACAAACTACCTAATTATGTCAATAGATGCAGGAAAAAACCTTTGCACAAGTAGAGTACTCACATATGCTAAAGACTCTAAAAGCACAGGCAGTGTATACCCCATTAAAATTACTCTTTTGTGCCTGCAATATGACAGCTAACATCATTTACAGTGGAAAAGCATCTCTCTACTTTTGCTCATATTGTCTTTGTCTGGAATGGCCTGTCCTGTTTAACCAAATACTATATCTTTTGATGCCTCATGTAAATCCTACTTCCTTCATATGATTTTCCTTGATCTTTCTAGTCTTTTTTGGAGTCCCCCTTATCTGAACTTCTTTAGCACATAGGTGCCATACTATACCACTCAGTTTTGTACTTAAGAAGCAGAACAGTGGGATGATGAAAGCAATAGACTTGTACTTAGGGAGACATGGTTTCAAGTCCTGGGCACCTTGGATACCCAATTACTATTTGACCTTCAACAAGTCAATTAATTTATTTCAGTTTTGTCCTCTGAAAAATGGTGACAGTAATAGCACATACCTCATAAAGTTGTTGTGAAGATCAAATGAAAAGACATGAAAGGCATTTTGTGAGCCTTAAAACTTTATAGAGATATTAGTTATTATTATTATTAATGATATATTCCTTTTTCACTTGTTTTTTTTCTCTCTACAGTGTGAACTACTGGAAGGTAGGGATTATTGTATCATTCTTCATTTCCTTTATAATGCCTAGTAGTGCTGGGTACACACTAAATATTCAATAAATACTCATAGGATGATTGACCTGCCTAATTATCTTGTCTGCCAGTTGAAGGAATGGGTTCCTACAAATCTCTGCACAGAGTCCTATGCAGACTAACCTAAAGATTTAGAGAGAATGTCAGTAGATCTCTGTGTGACTGCCTTGCTCCTGATGTCTACCATATCAGCTCATTTTATACTTGCTAGTTGAATAACCCCAAAGCTAATCAGTGATCCATTTTGGGCTTCATGATCCTCATCTGTAACAGGAGAGATTGGACTAACATCTAAGGACACTTTGTACTTTAAAAATAAGAATTATGTAGGAGGGAGAATTGTGATGAGTCTCAATGGTCCTTCCATGTCATATGTTTATTTTTCTGCTTTCTCACCAAAAGGTAACACAGAGAGGAATGTGAGGAGGCTACCAGTAATAACTTTAGATCATTGTTGGAGGAAGCTTCTTTACCTTGTGTAGTTGTTTGAATGCAAAGGAACTGCTCCTTCAATTGCACAAGAGAGAAGCAAACTTAATATGTTCAATGAATTCCGGGTTCTAAAGCAGTCAGACATCTCTAGATATCTCATTTTCACCCTTTTACTTTTTCTGCCACCAGAGAATCATGTAAATTATTCCCTGGCACAGAACTTAGGAACCTGTGGCCTGAGTGCAGGGATACTGAGACAGATGTTGACACTCATTTCCACTTATGACTTCATGTAGCTCTTTCTATTCTCTTTCTTCTTTACAAGCATAAATTGAAAGAGCCCTAACTGTGTTTTTTTTGGTAAGATCTGTGTTTAAGTGTGCCAGTTATTAGCTCTGTGACCATTAGGGAATCACTTAAATGTTCTGGGCCTCAGGTGTTTTATCTATAAAAATGGGGATGTTGCAGACTTCCTCAAAGGGTTATAATAAAGACAAAATGAGATAATATCCATAAAAACCTTTTGAAAACTGTACTATTTAATTATAAGATCATGGTACCAATTAGTTAATTAAGATATTTATTAAGCAGTTGCTCTTGCTAAGATAACAATGAAAAAGTAAAACAATCCCAACCCTTACACTTACAGTTTAACATCATGAACACATATGGCTATGCTGTTTGGTTACTGTCCATTCTCAAAGAGGATCAAAATGGCATCACTGTGTTAGAGTCAAGTCACAGTGATTGTGGCTGATCAGATCAATGCAAGTTGAGAATAGTCTATCATAGGTCAGGCACAAATAGTCTATGAGAACATTTGGGTAGATTCTTTAAATTTGTGTATCACATTTCTTTTGAGCTCCTCCTGTTCTGCTCATAGAGCATGGTAGCTTCTTTGATGAAGGCATGCCATGCTACATTGTCCTGTGCCATGTCTGCCATGTCTTCAATCAATTCCAAACCCATATAAAACAAAAATAAGGTAGCCTTGGAGCAGAAGGCTCCAATTAGATAAAGAAATTCTTCATGTAGAAGTTGATCTAGTGCAATCCTGAAAAAAACTAGGGATTCAAAAAAAGCAAAAAAGGAGAGAAAACAGAGCATTTCAGAAAACATTATTTCCCCCTTTTCCTCTTCACTTCTACTCTTACTTTCCCCCTTTTATTTATATTCTTCCTCACTCATGTTTTCAGTCTACCAGAAAAGCAAATAGATATTGCTTAAATTGGTAAATAATTCTCAATTTTAGAAAACTTGTTTCTCCTCACACTTAAATCTACTCAGTGAATCCTCTAATATATTTCCTTGTTTTATCCTCCTTAGAGTGTAAGAAGTTGAGGCAGTGCCAATATAGAGCAGGCATTTGTAAGCTTTTCCCACTTGTTACTCCTTTTCACCCAAGAAATTTTTACACCACCCCAGGTATATAGGTACACAAAATATAGATTTACTAATATATTAAATATACTAACATCTAAGTATACTAATCAAATATTCATAATAAATAATTTCATAACTTTCAATTCAAGATTATATTGCATCATAATCCACAGTTTAAGAAGCTTTGATATAGAATACAGGTCCCAGGTTGGCAACCATACTTCTTCAATGTATCTGGGGTGCAGTATTTGTCATACTGATATACCCAGCTTCTTTCTTCACATAAGATAGTACTGGTGCACATCTCAGTGCTTTTCTGTCTTTGTTAGCTTCTTTAAGAAGATATATGGCCTAGTGTCCAGATTCTTAAATTGTGGTTTGTGACCCCCAAAAGGGCCCCTTAACTAGTTGAATGTGGAGGCCATGACATTATGATATATTATCAATAAATGTTTGATTTGTAAATGCATTCTGTGTATCTATGTATCCAGTGTCACATACAAATTCCTCAGGAAAAAAGGGGCCATGAGCTAGAAAAAGTTTAAGAAGCCCTGATCTAGTTGATAAAGAGCTGAATTTGAACTTGGGAAGACTTAGGTTAGGATTCCTCTTTTGTTACTACTGGTGAGACATTGGAAATGTTATTTATCTGGATACATATCTAATTGTTTTGATGGCTAGGGCAATTCACTTGGGGGTGAGGAGGATTCCTGGGGTTTTAGTTGTTTTAGATGATTGGGAAGAACTCACCTGAGTTGCAGCCACAAGGTTGAAAAAGAACACCATCTGGTGGCTTTCTATCTTAATTAATTATTCTCCTCAACCCAATTGTTTCTGTGCCACAGGAATATAAACACTATCAATAGCCTTGAAATTCTGATGGCCTAAGGCAAGATCCCACTCTTCGAGCCCTCATTATGGTACTGCACATAATCTGTTTTTCTTCATGAAGCTCATCTGGGACATACCTAATAATTGGCAAATGGCTTACAATTTTCATTGTTGGAAAAAGTTATAACATTGGAAGCTCTTTGCTCCTTTGAAGATCTTTCCTATCTTTTGATAACATCTTTAATACTATGGAGACAATGGCTGTCACTGAATGGATATTAAGGTCACTGACACATAGAAGCAAGGGTTAAAGATGCCTTTAGAATTCATTGGTAGTCAGGAAGTGCTGAAACTCCTATATTATTACATGTATCATATTGGGTGAATTGATATGATATGAACAAGAACCCCATGGGATGAAAAAAAATATATTCCTATGTCAATGAGATCACACATCCATTAGAGTGCTAACTTTTTTGATTCAAGGATGGAAAGTAGAAAAGCTAAAGAGGCAATAGCTTTGACTTGAGTATTTTTCTCAATTGTATCTGACTTTTTTTGACTGTACTTGGGTTTTTCTTGGCAAAGATTTAGAGTGGCTTGCCATTTCTTTCTTCAGCTCATTTTACAGATGAGGATATTGAGACAGATCGGGTTAAGTGACTTGCTCAGAGTCATACAGTTAATAAGTATCTAAGGTTAGATTTGAACTCAGGATGAAGAATGTTCATAATGTAAGTCTGGTACCCTATACACTGCCCCACCTTTCTGCCCATAGTAACTTCAGGCTTCTGGAAACATCAGAGTTAATACTCCCTTTAGGCATATTATAAAACTCTTCTTCCTTTTAGATAAATTTGATCCTAACTATCCATTTGCCTGAAGGCTGAGAATGGAGCACAGCTGTGCTTCAGAAGTAAGTAACCCTAATACAGTGGGTGCTAACATTGTGTTAAAGTAAAATATATGGATGAAGATTTTGCATACTGCATTTTTCACGCCTGAACTAGGATGAGTGTTACAAGCCTGAGGGATAATAATTTACCAGCCTCATTTTCTAAGACTGTTATCCTTCATCTTGACACACTATTAAAATCATTTAATTATCATTGTTTTGCCTTGTCATTATATAGCCACTGTGATCCATTATTTAGATTTGGAACAGTCTTCTGCTTACCACCAAATGAATAGGGCATAAGCTATGACTTTTTTCAGTGCTTAGGTTCACTAACATCTTGGTTACATAGGGACTGAACATGTAATTGCTGTGGTATGGGGAAGGAGATGAGGAAATGTTTTCTACCAAGGCAGGCCAGACCCTCTTTTGCAACTTCTAGTCTTGGAGAACTGCCTATATCACTAAAGAGTTAAGTGACTTTCCAGAGTGACACTCAATATGTATAATATGTCAATATGTACAATAATTTAGAAGTAAATCCAGGTCTTCCTGGTTTCAAAGTTGGCTCTTTTTCTCCTTTGCCATGCTGTCTCTGTTACCAGGTAGCAATCTCAAATCAATGGGAATCTAAGCTTGACTAAGCAAAGGTCTGAGACTATCTATTTATTTCCTCTAAGTGCAAACCAAGAGAAAGTGGGCTCTAAATACAGAAGAAATGTTTTACATTGGATATGAATAATAGTTTCCTTGATTAAACATTTGCATGATCCTGAAAACATTTTTCCAGTAGAAGTTGGGGGATTTATTTCACTAATAATCTTTAATACCAAAATAGACACCTGTAAAGTCTGAAAATGGTGAAAGATCAAGGAGAAACTCTATAACCAAAAAGCATAACAAAGGAAGCTTCAACTGAAAAAAATTCCAAACTTAATAAACACTAAACAGAATTGGCATTTGCATATTCATAATACAACAGAAATCTTCCTTCCTTCTTTCCTTCTTTGCTTCCTTGCTTTCTTGCTTCCTTCCTTCTTGCCTGCTTGCCTCCCGCCTCCTTTTCTTTCTCCTTTCCTTTCTTCCTCCACCCCATTTTTCTTTTTTCATTTTCCTTTCTCCCTCTTTTCTTTTCTCCTCCATCCCCCTTCTCTTTCTCCCTTTTTTTCTAAATTCTCTCTCTGCCTTTCTTCCTTCTTTTCTCCTTCCCCCCTTCTTTCCTTTCTTATCCCTTTGAAATCCTTGACATGCTCTTAATGTTAATCCATGTAATCATTTCTGGAAGCTTTGATCAGAACCTTTGGAAAACCTTTTCTTATTCACACCAAAATCTCTTATTCAAATGTCCAGGACTGAGTGAGATACACGAAGCTATCTTTGAGTTTAAGTGCTACCATACTAATGAAACTGAACTTCCTTCACTCCCTCAACCTGAAACTTGAATCATCCTGCTTGATCAGAAAATACCAATTTTCCTCAATGGTCTCTCATATTGGTTTAACCATTAATTCAGACTGGTGGCAGGAGGGTGGACTGGGTTATCTCCAGTGCACCCTTTAGGATGAGGATCCTAGGAGTTTACACATTGGTGTCTGGAAATTGATTTTATTTTGTATTCTTAGCCAACACTGGCTACTACCAAGATTTGTAGTAATGGAATTGGTGTTGTGAGGAATCACTTGTTTTCACTGTATTTACCATAACTGAAATAAAATTTTAACCAGTTTTAGAAGTCTTCATACAAAATCTTTCAAAGAGCAGTTTCTTCTAAATAAAGTATAGAAAAGTACTTCATAACAAAAGACCAGAGCTCTTTTTTTTTTTTTTTTTTTTTTTTAGTGCAGGCTCAGAATTGAGATGGTACCTTAAGTATGTGTTGTCTTTATTGTTTTATGCTTAGGAAGGGAATCTAATTGTCTGCACAGAAGAACAAAATAGGAGTAAAACCTGCTTGATAGGCCAATCTGAAGAGTCCCAAGTCCTTGGAGTGGGTATGGGGTGGATCAGAGAAAGAGAATGGTGGGCATTTCAACCAGCTCATCAATTAAGCCTTTGGAAAGGGGAAGGAGAAAAGCACAACTCCAATAGTTTCCCTAAAGGCATTATGCATGTCAATAGGACAGGTGCTGCAGTCATTTAGAGAAGTAACTGTGGGATAAACTGTAATCATTTGTGTGAAATTTCTACAGAAAGAAGTCAAAGCTTCCCTCCAACCCCAACCAAAAGAACTTTGGAAGCCTAATCCATCACTAGAAGGTAGAAATTAAATAGTTGTTTCTTATCTTCCAAAGAAGAGTCACACACGGACAGAGTGCCCCCGGGAGCTGAGGGTCACTGCAGCAAACAGGAGTTGTGGTGTGTGATTTATTAGAATGTGCACAACTCTCTTGGCTTTTTGTCCTTTAAGCAGTGCTGGGAGCCAACCAGACCCAGCTACTTTGCATACTAATAAAGATTGGTGCATGTAATTATTCAGCAGTCACAGTGTTATTCCTTGGAGATAAATCATCCCTGGTTTATTTACCCTTCTTTACTTAAGTTATTTTAAGTTGGCTGTAATGCATAGTTGAGAATGGGCCATGTCTTAAACTGAAAGGCATTAGCCACTGGTTTTCCTTAAAGGTGGTTTTCAAAAATCATTAGGCTGTAGATATTCACTTTGTTTCCTCCTCTGTGTCCTATAATAGGTCTCTTGGTAGTGCTCACTTCTCCCCTTATCACTACTGTAACACCACTTGGTACTCCCCAGTTCACACATAGGTATCCCAATCAAGGTTTAAGATAATTTTTTGGTTCACACCTGCTCAAAAGTATAGCTCACAGTACTGTGTTTTGCTTATCAGTCAGAAACCACAATCAATTCAGAGCAAAAGCTTTTAATAACAAATAGAACTTTTAGAAAAGTTGCAACAAAAGTTTCCACTTAAATGTAGGGCACGAAAAATGTTTGTGGCAGCCCTTTTTGTAGTGGCAAGAAACTGGAAATTGAAAGGATGCCCATCAATTGGAGAATAGCTGAATAAATTATGGTATATGAATGTTATGGAATATTATTGTTCTGTAAGAAACGACCAGCAGGATGATTTCAGAGAGGCCTGGAGAGACTTGCATGAACTGATGCTGAGTGAAATCAGCAGAACCAGGAGAACATTATACACAGCAACAAGACTATACGATGATCAATTTTGATGGACATGGTTCTCTTCAACAATGATGTGATTCAAACCAGTTGTTCAGCGATGAAGATAGTCATATACATCCAGAGAGAGACTTGTGGGAACTGAGTGTGAACCACAACACAGCATTTTAACGCTTTCTATGAATATTTCCATGCATTTTGTTTTCCTTCTTAGGTTGTTTTTTCTTCTTCTCTTTCTAGACCTGATGTTTCTTGTGCAGTAAGATAACTGTATAGATATGTATACATGTATTGTATTTGTCATATAATTTATCCTATTTAGCATATATTAGATTACCTGTCATCTAGGGGTGGGGGATGGGGGGAAGGAGGGGAAAAGCTTGGGAAAAAAAGTTTTTGCAAAGGTCAATGTAGAAAAATCACTCATATGTGTTGTAAATAAAAAAGCTTTATATAAAAAAATAAAAGAAAAAAGAAAAAAAGAAAAAAAAGTAAATGTAGGGCACAATTTTTCACATTTACATGCAACATCATTGAAAAGAGTGCACTTACTGTGAACATATATATCCAAGGAATATCTAAGGAAAGGGATCCATTTAGGGAACCCATGTAGCCAGCACATAGGTGGGAGGACATACTCACATAAAGGACATATATATTTAAGCCTTCGGGATGGAGAAGTGACTCAAACTGATACTGATGTCTTTCTTTGCTATCATTGAGATGCTCCCACTGGACTTGTTCCCTGGCTAATTTATTCAGAGTGCATTTTCTGCTGGGCTTATAGTCTTTGTCAGGAATGTAGTCACTGGGAATATTGTTTTCTACTCATTTCAAGTGTTTTTTGCATGAGTGTTCCTTGTGCCAGTTGCTCCCAGGAGAGGTTTCAGTGGACATGACTGTGAAACTAGTTTTGCCTCTAGCTTTTGGTTTCAGTTGGAAGATTCAATGGATTTGCTTTTTTCCCATAAAAGAAGGGTGGATTCTTCCATCTCACTGTAAGCATAAAACTCAAATATTAAGTTATACCTCTCTTCAAAAGATAAAGTCCTAACCTACCCAGACATTAGCCTGAGTGAATCATATCCTCATGTAGCTTTTCCTCCCATAAGGAACATTTATCTGCTCTCAGAGTCTTGGCTGAAACATTCTTTTTTCAAGAGAAGATTCATCATCTGAAATACCTAACTCTCTGAAACACCAAATATTCCCAGTTAACTATTATCCACAAGTTTAAATCTATTTTTAACTTCTGTTTTCTTTTCTGAAGGAGCTTTCTCTGTCAGAAATCTTATTCTGACTTAGAGTTAGAAATTCCTTGTATCTTTTTGTTTAACGTCTGATAGTGAAACTACATACAGTCTGCATAATTTAGGGGCTGCTTTTCCAATAGTCTATGAAGGGCTCACTGAATCTGGAGTAGCCTGATTTTCTTCAATTCTTAGCAGTGTTTGGCACAAAGTAAGAAGTTAATAAATGCTCATTCCATTGATCAATCTACCAATTATCTAGCTAGCTAGCTAACTAGCCAAATGCTACCTAGTGTATAGTACAAAAAAGTGCTCGAGATTTAGGGGCCGAATGAAAAATTCATACTCTCCCTGTCCAATGTATCATGAGAAAGAAGACATTCATTTATGTAGGAAAGGTTGATTGGAACAAGTGCAGCATTGTGAAAAGATAATCTATTATTATTTGCAATTTAGAACATGTCAGTAAAATGTTTTATTTCATCTGGAATCACAGGCTAAGTTAGAAAGAAGCATTTAGTTTTGTCCATAAAAAGGGAAGTCTCTATAGTTCAAGTGGGTTTCTAAATTTGAGCCATTTCCTACAAATGTTTTGACTATACAGAAAACACATAAGTTGGGTTTATATCTGGTCAGTCACTGGCCTTGGGGTATACTTTGTTTTGTTCTAGGGTGGTCTCAGAGATTTTCTAATTTGTTAGTATAGTTTTAGCCTTAAAGGACCAATACCAAGTGGACTCTGTTAATTTATTGATTAATATGTACATAGATTGGGATAGACAAGAACAAAATATAGGAGCTAGACGTAATTGCCCATTTACACTGAAATAGAAACTGCCTTACTCATGTAAAAATAATGAAAAAGGTAGGTACTTTCTTTCCTCCTTTCTTTGTCTTTTTTTCTCTGTCCCTTTCATGTATACATGTAGCAACATTATAGATCATAAAACATATCTGTATATAATATTTACATATATGCATAAATATGTATGTACACAGACATCTAACTATATGAAGAAATAAGAGAAATTTAGGGAGACTATTAGAGAGTGAGGCAAAAATAACAAAGACAAATATTGACCATGTATTGATCACTTATTGACCATGATAATGATGTAAAAGAAGATTACATTAATAAGTATCATACAAAATGGTTAGTCTGGGTGTCAGAGGACAAAGCAGGTAAATATTCCACCTACTTTCTGGTAGAGAAGTGGTGGACTGGAGGCACAGAATAAGACATATAATGCTTTACTTAACTGCTCCTTTATTATTAGAAAGGGGTATACTAAGAAATGAGAGCAATACAATAAAAGCTTCAATAAAATATACAATAAAAGAAATTTCATTCTTTCTGATCCCTTAAAACATAGTTTCTTTGGGAAACTGAGTGGAAATATAGTTCAAATGGATTTAAAATCAAGGTGACCTCTACCTTATGTTTTCATCCCCACATCCACCCATTCACCTCCCTCTCTCAAAGCAGCCTTCTCCTATTCTTCCCCATAGTGTGAAACGTACCCCGTGATTTCCCTGGTGCTCTCTTCATTTTCTGTAAGCTTACATGCCAAATGAGTCATAGTGGGGAGATGATTTAAAATGTAGTTTGGGTGGGAGTTAATCATTAAAAATGCATTTTCTTTGGGAGTTTGCTTTTAAAAACTCTGGGCTTGAAAATTTCTACAGGAAAACTCAGCTTTAAATAATTAAATCTCGCATTGTTTTAATTTTCTCCAGAGTGCCTCTTGAGAGAAAAATAAAGTTGTAAATTCAGTATTTATGTTTTTCCTCAAGCATTGGTTGCCAAATGAAATGGATTTAACTATTTTTCCCCCTATGTGTTCAACTTGGTCTGAGAAAGCTCTCTATGAATTTGTTTTAAAAAACACCTTACATATGTATAAAAGGATTGCACATGTTTAACATACATTGGATCACTTGCTGTCTAAGGGAGGGGGTGGGAGGAACAGAGAGAGAAAAAAAAATTGAAACGTGAGGTTTTGCAAGGGTGAATGTTGATAGTTTATCTAAGCATATATTTTGAAAATAAAAAGCTAAAAAAGGAAACAATGAAAATAATAACAAAATTATCTTACTTTAAAAAAGAATTCTACATATATTGATATCTTCTTATGTTTTGAAATCAGAGTCATTTTTGGATTTATTCCATACCCTAACTGGAACCGAACCATCCCTTTTAACAAATATAGGTGAGCAAAAACAAGGGATACAGTCACTGCTTCTGACCATGTATGCAGCAATATGCTCCTATGGTGCCCTGCCTCTCTACTCCTTTGCCTTTTCTCTGGGACCAAGATTGATGATTGGAATTACTCAGACTTTTACTTTTTTTAAGTGTTCTTTTACCCTTGGTTTTGTCGTAGTTATTGCTTATATTGTTCTCCTGCTTTTCTTTTCTTCCCTTTGTATCAGTCCATACACATCTTCCCATGCTGCTTTAAATTTTTCTCATCCATCATTGTTTAGAGTACCATGATATATCAAAACGTAATTTGTTTGGCTGTCTTCAAATCAATGAGCACTTATTCCAAAAACCCTTATTTTCCATAATAATAATAATGTGAAACCATTAAAGGAAGATGATCTAAAGAATTTGTGGGTTCTTGTCTCTGATTTAAAACAGACTGGACATTAAGAAATGTTGTTCTGTAGCTCCCCTCCACTCCTAACCCCCAGTCCTAAGGCAAAGTCAGCTCTCTTTTGCTCTGTGCTTCACTCCATAGCACACACGATTCATTTTCAGGAGGAATCAGGGGCTATGTGCTTCATGGACAAAATCAATTATTTGTCTGAGTGCTTTAGGCACCTGTCTCCCCTGTACCAGGGAGTCCAGATATGTTGAATGTAAAAAATATCCAGCAAAGTTAACTAGGAATTTCATTTTTGAAGACACATAAATTCCCAAGCAACAGTAACCTCATCGTTGTTTGTTTTTTTTTCCCTCTATCTCCCCAACTACTGGCCTCATAGCTGTAATTACCTTCAAAACAGGCAAGACTTACTTGTGTGGAGCTCCTGAGGTATTTTGTGGCCTTGCTGCAAACATGGGGAAAGGATTTTCTTTGTTATGGGTGTTCTGGGGAGAAAGTCTCTGTAAAAAACAAAAACATAAACCAAACCCTCTTATGTGTTTAACTTTCCAAATAAAATGTATCTGAATCACCTGTCTGAGGAGATGTTGCAACATGGTTTAATTTCTTGAATGAAGGAGAGTCCTATTCCCTTCATAGGAAACGTTTCCTCAATATCACCACCACCATTTCTACCACCAAGGTCTCCCTAAGTATGACTTTTGTGAATTGGGATGTGTAATTGACCACAGGACCTTATTGGTCCGTATTTTCCTTAGTTTTGTCCCTTGCTTTAGAATGGATGGATTCTCTCCACCATATCCACAGAAATAGAGAAGAGAGATCTTCTCCTTCCTATGTCCTTTTATCACTCCATGGCATGCTTTAGCCAGCTCAAGCCCTTATAAACCCTTATTTCTTCCTATCACTAAATCCTTCTCTCAGAAAAGACTGGTAGAATTTTTTATGTCTTAGTTAAAATTTAAGGCATAGAATTACAAATCTTGTACACTGAAAGGACACTTGAAGATCATCTAGTTGAAGATGAAGTTGAAGACCTTCACTTTACTGATATGAAAACAGACCCAGAGAAATTAAATGATTTGCCTGAGAGTGAATATCAGAGCAGGATTTAAATCTTGACCTCTGGTCCCAGAGGGACTTTTTGCTCCTACTGTGGCACATGAATATTGCCATTCTTTCTTCTATAAGCATGGGAATTTGAAATCTCATCTCTGATTATAGGATTAAAGGGTTTCTTCCCTTTGGGAGATTTTTAGGTATCACATAGAATATAAAGGAATCTAAGGTAAGAAGACAGGGAGAAAGGAGGGGAAGAGATCCCCTTCCTGAAATCAGAACATATTTGCAGCTGACCTACGCAAAGGCAGCCTACTCTCATTTTGCCTGTTTATATTTCTTCTTTTCCTAGGGAGTCTGTCCCTTCCCTGCATCATTCATAGATCATTTTGTGTCACTCTGTCACAAAATTATGATTCTGAAGGGTTGAATACTCTCTGTTACTGATCATCAATTACCATTCAATCAACAAAGATCTATTAAGAATCTACTGTGTGTGTTTGTGGCAGCCCTTTTTGTAGTGGCTAGAAACTGGAAACTGAATGGATGCCCATCAATTGGAGAGTGGCTGAATAAATTATGGTATATAAATGTTTTTTTTCTTTTTCTTTTTTATTTTTTTATTAAAGCTTTTTATTTGTATAACATATGTATGGGTAGTTCCCCAACATTGATCTTTACAAAGCTTTCCATTACAAATTTTACCCCCAGTCCCCTCCCCTCCCCTAGATGGCAGGAGGTCCACTACATGTTAATAATGTTGAAATGCTTGACAAGTTATGCAAGAAAAATCCTATCTACAAGAAAAAAAAAGAATCAGAAAAAGGCAACACAATGCAAGCAAATGTCAACAGAGATCATGAAAATGTTACATTGTAGTCCATATTTCATATCCCTCTCTCTGGGTGTATATGGTTTTCTTCAGTGAACAATTGGAACTGGTTTGAGACAACTCTTTGTTGCAGAGAGCCATGTCCATCAGAATTGATCATCATTGTAATACTGTTGTTGCTGTGCATGACTATCTCCTGGTTCTGCTCGTTTCACTCAGCATCAGTTCATGCAAGTCCCTCCAGGCCTCTCTGAAATCGTCCTGCTGGTCGTTTCTTACAGAGCAATAATATTCCATAACATTCATATACCATAATTCATTCAGCCACTCTCCAATTGATGGGCATCCCTTCAGTTTCCAGTTTCTAGCCACTACAAAAAGGGTTGCCACAAACATTCTTGCACATGTGGGGCCCTTTCTCTCCTCTAAGATCTCTTTGGGATATAGGCCCAGTAGAAACACTGCTGGGTCAAAGGGTATGCACAGTTTGACAACTTTTTGAGCATAGCTCCAAATTACTCTCCAGAATGGTTGGATCCGTTCACAGTTCCACCAACAATGTATTAGTGTCCCAGTTTTCCCACATCCCCTCCAACATTCATCGTTATCTTTTCCTGTCATTTTAGCCAATCTGACAGGTGTGTAGTGGTATCTCAGAGTTGTCTTAATTTGCATTTCTCTGATCAATAGTGATTTGGAGCACCTTTTCATATGACTAGAGATGGTTTTAATTTCATCATCTGAAAATTGTCTGTTCATATCCCTTGACCACTTATCTATTGAAGAGTGGCTTGAATTCTTATATATATATGAGACAATTTTCTATAAATTTTAGAAATGAGGCCTTTATCAGAACCATTAAATGTAAAGAGGATTTCCCAATTTGATGCTTCCCTCCTAATCTTGTCTGCATTTGTTTTGTTTGTACAGAAACTTTTTAACTTAAGATAATCAAAATTATCCATCTGGTGTTCAATTAGGAGTTCCAGGTCTTCTTTGGACATAAATTTATTCCATCTCCACAGGTCTGAGAGATAAACTATATTACGTTCCTCTAACTTGCTTACAAAGTCCCTCTTTATATCTAGATCATGAACCCATTTAGATCTTATCTTGGTATGTGGTGTTAGGTATGGGTCAAGCCCTAATTTCTTCCACACTAGTTTCCAATTTTCCCAGCAGTTTTTGCCAAATAGTGAGTATTTATCCCAAAAGCTGGGGTCTTTGGGTTTATCGAATACTAGATTGTTAAGGTTATTGCCTAGATTGTCCTGATATCCTATCCTGTGCCACTGATCCACTGCTCTATTTCTTAGCCAGTACCAAACAGTTTTGATGACCGCTGCTTTATAATATAGTTTTAGATCTGGTATAGCAAGGTCACCTTCATCTGCCTTTTTTTTCATTAATCCCCTTGAGGTCCTTGACCTTTTGTTCTTCCAAATGAACTTTGCTACTATTTTTTCTAGATTTGTGAAATAATTTCTTGGGAGTTTGATTGGTATGGCACTAAATAAGTAGATTAGTTTGGGTAGTATTGTCATTTTTATTATGTTCGCTCTGCCTACCCATGAGCACTTAATATTTTTCCAATTGATTAGGTCTGATTTTATTTGTGTGGAAAGTGTTTTATAATTTAGTTCGTATAGTTTCTGACTTTTCCTTGGCAGATAGATTCCCAAATATTTTATCCTATCATCTGCTATTTGGAATGGAATTTCTTTTTGTATCTCCTGCTGCTGAACTTTGTTGGTAATATATAAAAATGCTGATGATTTATGTGGATTAATTTTGAATCCTGCCACTTTGCTAAAGTTGTGAATTGTTTCTAGTAGTTTTTTAGTTGAGTCTCTAGGGTTCTCTAAGTATACCATCATGTCATCTGCAAAGAGTGATAATTTGGTTTCTTCATTACCTACTCTGATTCCTTTTATCTCTTTTTCTCCTTTTATTGCTAAAGCTAACATTTCTAATACAATATTAAATAGTAATGGTGACAGTGGGCAGCCTTGTTTCACTCCTGATCTTATTGGGAATGGTTTTAGTTTGTCTCCATTACATATGATGCTTGCTGATGGTTTTAAATAGATGCTACTGATCATTTTAAGGAAAAGCCCATTTATTCCTATGGTATATGAATGTTATGGAATATTATTATTCTATAAGAAATGATCAGCAGGATGATTTCAGAGAGGCCTGGAGAGACTTGCATGAACTGATGCTGAGCAAAATGAGCAGAACCAGGAGATCTTTATACACAGCAACAACAATACTATATGATGATCAATTCTGATGGACATGGTTCTCTTCAACAATGAAATGTTTCAAACCACTTCCAATTGTTCAGTGATGAAGAAAGCCATATACACCCAGAGAGAGGGATATGAAATTGGACTACAACATATCATTTTCATGCTCTCTATCGATGTTTGTTTGCATTGGGTTTCCTTCCTCAGATATTTTTTGTTTGTGTAGATATGATTGTTCTTGCACAGCAAGATAAGTATGGAAATATGTATACATATATTCAACTTGTCAAGTATTTTAATATAATTAACATGTAGTGGATATCCTGCCATCTAGGGGAGGGGAGGCGACTAGGGGGGAAAATTTGTAACAGAAAGCTTTGTAAGGATCAATGTTGAAGAACTACCCATATATATGTTTTGCAAATAAAAAGCTTTAAAAAAAGAAGAAGAATCTGTGATAAACATTATGCAAATGGGTATTTACATTGCTCAAGCATTTTGCATTTGTGATCTCATTTGTTCCTCCCAAGAGTCCTGTGAAGTAAAAGCTATTCTTTTCCCATTTTACAGCTAAGGCAAGTGAGGCCAAACAAGATTAAGTGACTTGTCCATTATCACTAAGCCAGTAAGTGTCAGATTCAGTATCTGAACTCAGATTTTCCTTACTTTGGGTCCAACACTCTTTGATTTAGGGATTAAAAAGTAAAAAAAAAAAAAATATAATAGTCCCTGCCTCCAAAAAACTTAGATTCTGTTGTCTTGGATTCTTGCCATTTTATTCTGTAACTTTGAATGAGTCTTGCAGAATACACCAGATTATGTCTCTAGGGAATAATTTCATTGAAAGCCATGATAAGTAGTATCTTCTCTTCTAGGACATTGGCTTCAGATACAAAACTTTTTGAAAGTCGACACATTGGGGGAAAAACAATTTGTGAATTTTCTAAATATGTTTGACCTCCAAATACCATGACTCAAGTGTCTTTTTGTAAAACTTGTTTAAAGATTGGGCTCCACACTCCTTTGGACCTATGTCTATGTGGGTCATGGAAGAAGATAGAAAAGACATTAGGGAAGAAAAGAACAAATAGAGAAGACAAAAAAAGGAGAAGCAAGAGGAGAGGAGAATTCAGAAAGAATGCTGA
>JAJPUD010000906.1:440287-503136 GCA_023553655.1 Myrmecobius fasciatus
AGAATTCAGAAAGAATGCTGAGAAAGGAAAGGAGATAGGATAGATGAAAAAGAGAGAGAGTGAGTGAAGAAAGAGAGAGAGAGTGAGAGAGAAAGAGACAGAGAAGAGAAGAGAAGAGAAGAGAAGAGAAGAGAAGAGAAGAGAAGAGAAGAGAAGAGAAGAGAAGAGAAGAGAAGAGAAGAGAAGAGGGAAATCAAGAAAAAAACAGAAGGGAGAAATAGAAGGTAGAAAGAAAAGGAGATCATTTGAGAGAGAAGAAAGGAGAAGGACTGAGAAAGGAGAGGAGGGAAAGGAAGATGAGAGGAGTGAGGGAAAAGAGCAAAAGAGAAAGTTCTGTTTAAGAAAAGACTTCATTGCTCTAGCAGAATAATGAGATTTTAAAACACATCCACATTGTTCTGTCTTTTATCTTTCACTTCCTTTCACCTCTCAAAGTAACACTAGGCTAGTCTGTAGTAAAACAAATCGCTGCTCTCTGCCTGTGTGTGCTGATTACAACATTAATCCATCTCCTATCCATCTCCTGTGTGAGGACTTCTTCTGTTGTACAGCAGTCCTCATTAGAGAGCTGTCTCAGGTGCTTTTTTCTTCTTCTCCTAAAGAGCAGTATTGTCTCCTTAATTCAGGAGTTTAAGCTAATCTGACACCTGAATGTAATACTGTACATCGGGCAGATTTAATAAGCCACTTCTATCCGGCACATCGATGTCCACCTTTTCCTTGGCCTTTCTTTATCTGTACCTCCCCCGCTCACAGTACTGGCAGGCGAAAATCAGCATTCAGATGAGAGACATGCTTTCCTCTACCTGTATCTGTGCTCCATCTCCACTCAGTCCTGTCTCTCTCTCCGAGGTACCAGTGAATAAATGCTGAAACAAACAGTCGCTGCTGGGGCTGCTGGCTGAGATAACATAACTCATAATGCCGCCCTAATTACTTACATTATAAAGCTGGCAGGTCTGGCACATTTGCTCTCTCAAGGCAGCTTTCCAATTAATCTTTTCCTTTTTTATTAAGGATCGTGTCTTGCAGTTGTCGTGGGGGGTGGGTGGTGGGGGTATGCACCAGTTTTAAGGAGTTCAGCATGATATGGAGGGCAGAAGACTTTGGGGTTAACAATACTGACATTATCTCAAACATGTTCTTTTCTCATTTTGGAACATCTGAAACAATATGGAGCACATTACTGTCAGCCTGTTCTCCAGGGAGAAGATGTATTTACCATGCATATTGGCTGTGGCTGCAGTGGTCAGCCAGGTTATGAGGAAGCTGGGGCTGCAAGTGCATATGCTTGATATTCTTGGCAGGATGGCACTAGGAAGGTTGAGCGGTTTAGTTTAACTTGATTTCATCGGCAGTGTGTGCATTAACTGAGAGGTGTTATGCTTCTGAGGGTCAAGTCCACTTCCTAAATTTCCTTCTGCCCCACCACATGGTCCTGGCCCAGTTTTTTGTATCTCGAGGTCCAGATGAGCCCAGACGAGTAGGCGTCTGGTGGGTGAGAGACAAGAAAGGGAAATGGTTTGTTACAGGTGAAGGAAAGATGCCAAAAAGGTGGAATTACTAGATTTTTCCAGAGGAAGTTCCCAGTTCTCACTGTGCTTTCAGGCCTTACCCAGTCACTCCTTAATGAATATTTGCTCGTTGAATGAATGAAATACAAGCAAATGAATAAATGAATCCTGGTACACATATGACCCTTGCAGGACTCTAGCTTTCTAAAGCTGTCCTTGCTCATGGAATATGAGAGATTCATGCTCTTTGTCCTTGTTTCGTTTTAGCTGGTCAGATCCAGCTATTTCCTATACATGCTGCTCCCTGTTTACTCAGGGAATCTTTCTG
The DNA here is from genome assembly GCA_023553655.1 of Myrmecobius fasciatus. NCBI lineage: Eukaryota > Metazoa > Chordata > Mammalia > Dasyuromorphia > Myrmecobiidae > Myrmecobius > Myrmecobius fasciatus. The sequence goes on from JAJPUD010000906.1 coordinate 442,130, forward strand.
TGTATATATGTGTATGTGCATGCACATGCATGTTTATATGTGCACTCACTGAAGGTAAGGGCTTAGTTTCCTAAAATGTACTTTTTAAGTTTTAAAAGTGAAAACTAGGTGATGTGAGAATTTAAGTTTTGTCTGTTCTCCCTGAGATCTCTTCTTAGAGGATATATGAAATATGAGAGACTATAAATTCAGCATTTTAAGACTAACAAGGGTGATGTAAGTGAAGCTTTATTAGTGAAACAGGCTTTTTTCATCCTCTCTACAGACAAAAGTATATGTCCAATGTCCCTGGAACAATGATCATATATCTGAGCTCCTTGCTTGTAAGAAACTGACTTTAAAAATATCACAAATGATTGTAAACATTAATGGGTATAAAGAGAAGACTGCTGTCTACAAAATGAATTTGCTCATCTAGCTTCTCTTTCCAGCCAACTGTAGAATTATAATCTACATTATAAGTCTGTATCTTGATCCTTAGTCAGTCTGTCTGGGACCACTTCTCTTATTGTCCTCTGGAGATCCATCCCTTCCTTTGCCATCAATGAGGAGTTTTGGCATAGACCATTCCTGGGGCAGTGTTTTTTCGGTGGCTCATAGATCTAGACCTAGAATGGACCTTAGAAGTCATTTAAGCCAATCACTTTATTTTACAAAAAAAGTTAAGTGATTGGCCTAAGATCATATAGGTAATAAAGTATTGGAGATAGGCTTTGCCTTTATATAGAAAACAAAAAAAAACCTCTACAAATACCCCCTTCAACTTTCCCCCCCAAAAAACCCAAAATTAAAAATGTAGAAGAGGATCCTGTATTATTCTATCTGATTCAACTTTTTATACTCTTGACCAATGGGCTTTGGTTTTCCTTTTGAAAGAGTATTAATGATAGCTAATGTTCATGGGGTCAAAGATCTCAAGCTGAAAGAGGGAAGGAAGAAATTGAGGGTACAGAAAGTTTTGACTTCCCCATTTACTAGCTAGTCCAGTAGGTAGTAAAGTATTAGAGGTAGGTTTTGAACCTGGATCCTCTTACTCTAAAACAGGTATGTTTTCCACCTCATGGTTCCTCTCCTAGGTCTGTTTCAAAAAATTCTTCTCCTGGCTATCTTACTTCTGAAGAAACAAGAAAGACCACAATGGATTGCTTCTGTGCCCCAGAATGCTTTCTTTAGAGAAATGTAAAAGGGATTCAGAGTTGAATTTAGTTTAAAAGAGCACTCACTCACTGCATTGGAAGTCATTTTAAGCTTCTAAGAAAGTTTAAATAAGCACAGCCTTTTCCCTTTCTCCTAGCTTCTGCATGTCTTGCCATAGCGTGCAGCGAACCCTACCTCCTTCTCATTTATCCAGTTTGCTTTATTCCTTGATACTGCATTAACACAGACCACAGGATTATCACCATGAACATGAAAGCATCCCCTGTTTTTTAAACAACACCATAAATCAGCTTTGCCTTATTTCAAAATCTAATTCAATTACAGACAAACTATACCTTCTGGACGATTAAACTGTAAATTGCAGGTGTCCACTGGGTTATTAGATTACTAAATGTATTCCTTTCCATAACTCACCTCCCTGCCTACTGTATATTTCTCCATGCTTGCTCAAGGATGGGGACATTCTGCCTGACATGTACCACACTGCATAATATTTATAGTGCATCTAAAATAGAGAAGATCTTCTTCAAGGAGACACCAATGCATCATGCAAACTCTTAGGAGTGATGATGCTTTTCAAAGTGAAAATTCCACCTGATTGATCTCTTGCTCTCCTCAGGGCTCAAGTATTTGAAAAGAGAAATCATGAAATGTGACTTTTTGGGGGTTTTCCATGGAAACTATCTTCCACTCGTCTCCTTGTGGCAATGGCAGGCTAGCAAGAAACCTTATTCTCTTTATGATGAGTTTCCAGGAGAGGCCAGCACTAAGAATGGAGAGAAGAGCAGCAAATTCTGTGTGAGAAAACCTATTCCTTTGCAGAAAACATTCACATCTGTAGTTGTGCTACAAGCTGATGTGATTTTTTTTAAAAAAAAGCACTGGACCTGGGAGGCACAAGAGTTGGGATCAAATTAGATATCTACCATTTACTAGCTACATAAGGTATCATGTGAGATACCATGGGGCCAGAAAGACTTGAGCTTTAATGCTACTTGAGGCACTTTTTAGCTGTGTGACCTATAAAGCCATTTACCCTCTCTTTGCCTCAGTTTTCTCCTCTGTATAAGGAGGGGCTTGAATTGAGGAACTTCTGAGGTCTCTTTCTTCTTCTTTTGTTTTTTTTTTAATTAAAGCTTTTTATTTGTATAACATATGTATGGGTAGTTAGTTCCCCAGCATTGATCTTTACAAAGCTTTCCATTACAAATTTTACCCCCAGTCCCCTCCCCTCCCCTAGATAATAGGAAGTCCACTACATGTTAATAATGTTGAAATACTTGACAAGTTATGCAGGAAAAATCCTATCTACAAGAAAAAAAAAAGAAAATCAGAGAAAGGCAACACAATGCAAGCAAATATCAATAGAGAGCATTAAATGTTACGTTGTGGTCCATATTTCATATCCCTCTCTCTGGGTGTATATGGTTTTCTTCAGTGAACAATTGGAACTGGTTTGAGACAATTCTTTGTTGCAGAGAGCCATGTCCATCAGAATTGATCATCATGTAATACTGTTGTTGCTGTGTATGATGATCTCCTGGTTCTGCTCGTTTCACTCAGCATCAGTTCATGCAAGTCTCTCCAAGCCTCTCTGAAATCATCCTGCTGGTCATTTCTTACAGAACAATAATATTCCATAACATTCATATACCATAATTTATTCAGCCACTCTCCAATTGATGGGCATCCCTTCAGTTTTCAGTTTCTAGCCACTACAAAAAGGGCTGCCACAAACATTCTTGCACATGTGGGTCCCTTTCTGACGTCTTTTTCTACATAGAAAGTTATGATCTTATGACTCCAGGAGAGAATAGGTTGGTTGAAAGCAATTAGTACTGGTATCATCCTTCTCTATCCAGGGAACAGAAGTAGATTTCTTTTTTAAAAGAAACAATAGCTTTTTTTTTCAAAATATATGCAAAGATAGTTTTCTACATTCAGTCTTGCAAAACCTTGTGTTCCAAATTTTTCTCACTCCTCTCCCTCTCCCCAAACATCAAGTAATTCAATATATGTTAATCATGTGAAATTCAGAAGTACATTTCCTTGGGTATTACATTAGTAGGGAAAAGATTTCTGGAGTCAGAAGAGAACCAGGATTGTATCTGACCCTTTCTGGCTGTATGATTATTTAACCTCTCTGAGTCTTATTTTTCTCATCTGTAAAGTAAAAGAGAGAAATCATACTCTAGTATCTACTTCCAAGGCTCATTTTACAGATCAAATGAGATACTATATGTAGAGTATCTTGCAAATCTGAAAGTGTTATATAAATGTCAGCTAATACAATGTTCCTCTTGTGGACCTAGCACATGTCTCAGGAGTCTTTATTGAATTAAAGGAGCTATGTTAGCACAAAGAACTCTGACTGCTTGTAGCTCTCACCCCCTCTACATTTCAGGCCACTTAGCAATGCCTAGAGATGCTTTTTCTCTCTTAGAAGGGTCAGGGAGCTCAGCAGGCAGAGGCCGACATCAGCGTTTTCTTTGACCTGTTTGTGGCTAACCAAAAGTACCAATTTATGATGATAATGAAAAACATTGCACAGTTGCTTAATGAATCTGTCGCCCTCAAGGGTTTCTCAGCTACAGAAATTATAGTTATCACAGGATGTGCTCTCTCACCTGCCTTTCCCATCTCCTTTCTTCTGGCTTTATTAAGGAAGAGATCCTGACATTGATTTGGGGGGTCTCCAGCTTCTTCTACTTTCCTCATTGCTAATATGCCAGATTGTCATTTCTCCTTGCAGGGGATTGATTGACAGTCCTGCTACACGGCCCTAGTGCTAATGCCTCATCTTTCAGTCCTAACATTCATCACGCGCATCCCCAACAGCTCAAAATAAACGAACTGCAGCCACAAAACCCAAAATGAGCCTGGTCCCCTTTGAAAGTCTGGTCTGAATGTCTGGCCGGTACAGGAGTGTGAATTTAATCTGAATTCATTTGTCTGTCTTTTCTGCTTTGTCTGAAGACTCATTGGTTTTGAGCACCATGGCTCCTGCAGAGGACTTGCTCTAAGAAAATGGGGAATAAAAAGAAACAGCAGAGGGGCCTGCATTTGGTGCAGGCCTTATTCCTGACATCTTGGGTCAGGGAATTGAGCTGGGTTGTAAATCTGCTATAGAGAATTCATTGTTGCTGCATCTTTAGGCTTTTATATAATTGTACCGTGGATAATATTGCAAAGTCCTATAAAATTAAAATCAAGTTTGAAATAGGGTTTGTTAATTACAGTATTTAACTGTTGTCGTTATTGTTTCCTAGGAGATTAATGAGGTGAATTATTGTAACATAATTAGACTACAGTATATCTAATCTCTTATATACCCTTGTGGTTTACTGTTGTTCAAGTATCATTTGAAGGTTAATTTCACTTAGCTGGTATATATTTGGCAATGCGCTTTATATTGAAATATGTTTTTAATTATATTTGACAATCATTAGGCAGTGGCTCTGCCAGCCTGATCACTGTAAATTCTTATAGTTCAAGTAATGATATAACTAGTCATGTACTTGGCAGGCAAATCCAGCTGGATAGATAGTATTTCCTTAGACATTCATATGGAAACTTATATGATCTTAGGCAAATCATAACTGCCCTGAGCCTCAGTTTCCTCATTTGTAAAAGGAGAGGGGTGGACCAGATAAGGTCCCTTTCAGCTCTAAATCTATGGTTCTGAAATCATATCTTCATGTACTCTGTGTGTCAATCAAACTGGTACACTTGCTATGACCCATACATTTTATTCCATTTCCCGCCTCCTTTTGGCATTTAAAGTTCTTTCCAACCTGGTTCTAGTCAATCTTTCTAGCCTAATTATGCATCACTCCCTTTCACAAATATTTCCATCCAGCTAAATCAGCCTAATAACTGTTTCTCATGCACAGTATTCCAGCACCGTCTAGGTCTTCTGCCTCTCCCCTTTTAGAATTGGTACCTTTATTAAAGGTTCAGTTCAAGTACCATATTCTTCAAAAGACTGCCCCTCCTCTTTTAGAATTGGTACCTTTATTAAAGGTTCAGTTCAAGTACCATATTCTTCAAAAGACTTCTGCTTTTTCCAATTGTTACTACCTATTTAATTCATTCATTTTGTATTTATGTTATATATGCAATACAAGGTATGCAATACCTTGTATTGACTCATCTGTGTATGTGTTGTTTCCTTCAATAGAATGTAAACTATTTTATAAGGGTAAGGACTTTTGTTTCTATCTTTTTATCTCCAGAGCTTAGCACAGCATCTGGTACAGAATAGGAGGCTCTTTAGAAATATTTTAAGATCTAAGTTGAATTCACTGGGCTTCTTTCCTGGCCATCCAAAGTGGGCTTGTTTAGAATTATACCCGATTTTATTGTGTAGAATTGATAAGCATATTCTGACAAAGATGAGTGCTAATAGCCACTGTCACTAGTATTTGTTTTCAGGAGCTCTATCATAAAACATGGATGGTTCTTGGCATAAAGAGAAACACTATGTGATAAAAGGAAACACACTGGAAACTATTCTCAAAAGATTTGGATTGCATCTTGGTTTTTCCCTTATCAGTTGTGTCACCTTGAGCAAGTCATTATTTTTCTGATTTTCAATTACTTCATTTTTCAATTCCTTCATTCTCATTCATCTTCAAAATGAGAATAACAATTCTTTTTCCCCCTATTATGAAGCATTTATTTTTTTTCTCTTCTACCAAACCCCAACCTCTAAAACAAACAATAATATTCTTGTAAGCAAGCAAAACAAATTCCCATAGAGTCTACATCCCCAAATATGTCTCATTCTGCATATAAAAGCTCTGGCAGGAGATGGGTAACTTTTATGAAATGATATGGAGGGAAATTATTTTTGTCTTATCTTCAAATTACTGTTATAGGGATCGAATGGAATGATGCTGGTAGAGTATATTGGAGGAAGGATATAATAAACTGTTTTTTATTGAAAGTAAAGCTAAAAGTAAATAAAGTAATAAAGGCAACAGGTTATATTCAACAAGTCAATCAGCAAGCATTTATTAAATGCAAACAGTGTTCCAGGCATTATGCTAGGCACTGAGAGTAAAACAGACACCACCCTTTTTGAACTTACATCCTTCTGGGAGACAAGTCCACATAGGAGTAAGGACAAAATTCAACTAAAAGTACATATGAAATAATGAGGAGAGGGTACCAGCAGCAAAGGGAAATAATAATAGCCTTTTCTATAAGATGGCATTAAACTGAGCTTTGAGGGAAAATAGAGATTCTCTAGTTGGAGTTGACAAGGAAGTACATTCCACTGTATTTGTGTAGGAAACTGAGTACCATATGACAAACAAGAAAGCCATATTGATTGGACTTCAATGTGGTTGAGTGGGAAAAGAAATACTTAGCAAGCTTGGAAAAATTGGTTGAAGTTGATTTGTGAAGGGCTTTCAATGCAAGATAGAAGTTTGCCTTTGATTCGAGAGGTAAAAAGAAGTCCCTGAAGTTTATTGACCTGGGGGCAGTGATATAATCAGAATGGCACTTCAGGAATATTACTTTGGCATTTGCTACTAGTATAGTTTTAAAGAGAGGAAAGACATGAGGCAGAGAGACCCAGTAAAAGCCCATTGTAATAGTCCAGGTGGAAAATGATAAGGGTATAGTGGTACCTGTGTGAGGAAGGAAAAAAGGGATGAAGAAAGAAAATAAACAAGGAAGGAAGAAAGGAAGGAAACTTTTATTAAACACTGAGGTACTTTAGAAACATATCATTTGCTCTACACAACTCTGGGAGGTACTTGCTATTATTACTGTCGTTTTGCAATAGAGAAAACTAAGTCAGACAGATGTTAAGTGACTTGCCCAGAGTTTCACAGTTAGTAAGTGTATGAGGCCATATTTGATCTAAAGTCTTAATAATTCAACACTTTATCAATTTTACGACCTAGATGTAGGGAAGCCAGAGAGAGTCCTCTAATTCCAAATCTAATTCCTTCAAGGCCTTGCTAAGAGTTGGTTATACTAATTTCTCATTAACTAATTCACAATTGGATATTGATAATAATAATTTGATGTGCTTCTTTCTCCAGCATTTTAAAAAGAAGAGGCTTGGAACAATAGTACTTCATTTTAGATATTCCTCCATTTCATTTAGATTACCAAATTTATTGGCATAAAATTGGGCAAAGTAACTCTTAATTATTATTCTAATTTTCTCTTCATTGGAGGAAAGTTCTCCCTTATCATTTTTGAGACTAACAATTTGATTTTCCTCTTTCCTTTTTCTAATCAAATTAACTAAAGGCTTATCTATTTTGTTGGTTTTTTCATAAAACCAACTCTTTGTTTTATTTATTAATTCAATAGTTTTCTTATTTTCAATTTTATTAATCTCCCCTTTTATTTTCAGAATTTCCAATTTAGTATTTAATTGAGGGTTTTTAATTTGCTCTTTTTATAGCTTTTTAATTGTAAGCCCAATTCATTGATCTTCTCTTTCTCTATTTTATGCAAGTAAGTATCTAGAGATATAAAATCACCCCTTATAACCACTTTGGCCATATCCCACAAATTTTGGTATGTTGTCTCATTATTGTCATTCTCCTGGATGAAATTATTGATTGTGTCTATGATTTGCTCTTTCACCCATTCATTCTTTAAAATTAGATTATTTAATTTCCAATTAACTTTTGGTCTATTTTCTCCTGGCCTTATATTACATGTGATTTTTATTGCATCATGATCTGGAAAGGATGCATTTACTATTTTGCCTTTCTGCATTTGATTTTGAGGTTTTTATGCCCTAACACATGATCAATTTTTGTATAAGTTCCATGGACTGCTGAGAAAAAAATAAACTCTCTTCTATCGCCATTCAATTTCCTCCAAAGATCTATCATACCCAACTTTACTAATATTTTGTTTACCTCCCTAACTTCTTTCTTATTTATTTTGTGGTTTGATTTATCTAATTCTGAGAGAGCAAGGTTGAGATCCCTCACTAGTATAGTTCTGCTGTCTATTTCTTCTTGCATCTCTCTTAATTTCTCCTCTAGGAATTTGGATGCTATACCACTTGGTGCATATATGTTTAGTATTGATACCGCTTCATTATCTATGGTACCCTTTAGTAAAATATAGTTTCCTTCCTTATCTCTTTTAATTAGATCTATCTTTGCTTTTATTTGATCTGACATAAGGATTGCTACCCCTGCTTTTTTTTGTTCACCTGAAGCATAAAAGATTCTGTTCCAGCCCTTTACTTTCACTCTGTATGTATCTCTATGTCTTAGATGTGTTTCTTGTAAACAACATATTGTAGGATTCTGTCTTTCAATCCAGTCTGCCATCCAGTTCCTTTTTATAGGAGAGTTCATCCCATTCACATTGACAGTTAAAATAACTAAATCTGTATTTCCTGCTATCTTATTTACCCAAAGTTATGTTTTTCTCTTCCCTTTCCCCTTTTTCCCTTCCCCCCCTCCCCAGTATTTTGTTTTTGATGACTACCTCCCTCTAATAGTCCACCCTCCTTTAGAACCCCTCCCTCTTTTTTACACCTTTCCCCTAATTCTTCTATTTTCCTTTCTATTAGTCTATCTCTTTCTTTTCCTCCTTTCCCTCTTACTTCCCAATAAGGAGGGACAAGCTTTTCTGTGAAACCAAATGTGTCTGATATATTCTTTTAGAGCCCAATCTGATGAGAGTAAGATTCACACAATGCTCATCTCCCTCCCTTCTTTCCCTCAATTATATTAGATTTTCTATGCCTCTTCATGAGATTTTACCTTATTTTTACCTCCTTTTTACTTTATTTTACCACCTTTCCCCTCTTTTTCCAGTATGATAGCCATTCCACCTCTAATTTCTTTTCCATTTTATCAAAGTAAAATCAAATTATACCCTCATTCTTTGAGTATACTCATAGTAGAAATATAGTTCTCAAGAGTTCTTTCCTTTTTACCTTTTTGTGCTTCTCTTGAGTTCTGTGTTTGGAGGTCAAATTTTTTGTTCAGATCTGGTCTTTTCATTAGAAATAGGTGAAATTCTCTTATATCATTGAATGACCATCTTCTTCCATGGAAGATGATGCTCATGCTAGCTGGATAACTTATTTTTGGCTGTAATCCAAGTTCCTTTGCCTTTTGGAATATCTGATTCCAGGACCTTTGATCCTTTAATGTGGAAGCTGACAAATCTTGTGTGATTTTAATTACAGTTCCTCGGTATTTGAATTGTTTCTTTCTAGCTGCTTGCAATATCTTTTCCTTGGTGCAATAGTCCTGAAATTTGGCCACAATATTCCTTGGGGTTTTAATTTTGGGGTTTCTTTAAGAGGTGATTGGTGAATTCTTTCAATGGCGATTTTGCCTTCTGATTCTAAAACATCAGGGCAGTTTTCTTTCATGATTTCCTGGCAGATAGCATCTAAGTTTTTTTTTTTTTTCATCATGGCTTTCAGGATTTTCAATTTCAGGATTATTTCCAATAATCCTTAGATTGTCTCTCCTAGATCTGTTTTCCAAGTCAGTTGTTTTTCCTAGGAGATATTTCATATTTTCTTCTATTTTTTCCTTTTTTTGTTTTTGTTTGACTAATTCTTGAAGTCATTTCTATTTGTTCAATTTTAATTTTTAAAGTATTATGTTCTTCAGTTACCTGTTTTAGCTCCTTTTGTAACTGGCCAATTGAATTTTTTGTTCATTGCAGTCTTTTTCCATTTTGCCAATTTTGTTTTTCAGTGAGTTGGTGTCTTTTTCCAATTCACCAATTTTGTTTTTCAGTGAATTGGTGTCTTTTTCCATTTTGCCAATTTTGTTTTTCAGTGAATTGGGGTCTTTTTCATATCTCTTTTGCAAGGCATTATATCCTTCTTGCACTGATCTCAATTCATTTCCCCATTTTTCTTCTAAATCTCTTTTGAGATTCTTTATATAATCTTCCAGGAAAGCCTTGTGAAATGGGGACCAGCTCATTTCCACTTTTGTGGCTTCCTCTGAAGTTGCTTTCCCTTTAGGAACCTCAGGATCTGAGGTCTTCCCTTCTTTCTCTCCATAAAAGCTGTCTATGGTCAGAGTTCTCTTCTGTTTCTTACTCATTTTTTAGAGCTTGAGGTCTGTTTAAAGAAGGGGACCAGCAGCTGCTTCAATTTTCCCTGGGGCAGTTCACGTACTTGACTTCCGGTGCAGGGCTGTTCTGGTTAGGTCCGTGTTCTCAGTTGTTCTCAATCCACCTTTTACCAAAGGCAGATCTGCCAAAGCACCTGCCTGCAAGCAAAGCCAAATGGCCCAAGTGTCTCCCAGGGACTTCCTGGGTGCCTAGAATCTGCCATGCTCCATCGCAGCCCCGGTCTCCAGCCCCAGCTGCTGCCTGAGCACAGCAAACGACCAGATCCCCTGCCCGTCCAAAACAGACCTGCTCCGGAGTTCTTCCAAGGTATTTGATGGAAATATGTTGTATTCCAAGTGTTTGAGGGAGCTTTCACTCCAGAATCAGTTCAGAGGCTTAATTTGCTCTTGGTTTGAGGGAAGATCAGAGGAGCTCACAGGGAGTTGTGTCTGCGCTACACCATCTTGGCTCCGCCCTCAATAGTACTTCATTTTAAAGGAATAAATATATTTTGGGAACATTTCAGGCTCTTGGGCAGCTACTTGAAAGAGACACAGAGAGAGAGACATACACAAAGAGGCAGAGAGAGACAGAGATAGAAACAGAGGGAGCAGGAAAGGGAGAGGGAGAAAGAGAGATCTGGGATCAGTGGTCTTTCTTTGGTGTCCTTAAATCACATAATGCAAATAAACAACTATTTTCCTTAGTCTAGAATCAGCTCCTAACCAATTAATTAACCATTTTCCCATTTATATCATGAAAACTCTGGGACAAAAGTGCTTAAAGGTCCCTTCTAGTGGGACTATTCTAATATTCTGTCCAAAAGTTTACTAGAGGCTGACAGAGCTGAAAGTGAAGGAAAGAATCAAAATATCACCCCACTCTTATATAGTAGTTTCATCAGCATAATCCTAAATTTTGTTCAATAATCTTTTGTTAAGTTATGCTTGTGCTTACAATCTTTAGGTTCTTTTCTATTATCTCTAAAAATATTCCAGTTTCTGTCTCCAAATCAAGAATAATAAATGGACCAGCCCTGAAGTCAGGAGGACCTGAGTTCAAATCTGGTCTCAGACACTTAACATTCCCTAGCTGTGTGACCCTGGGCAAGTCACTTAACCCCAATTGCCTCAGAAAAAAGCAAAAATAATAATAATAATAAATGGGCTTGTACTTGTTGGCTCTTTCCTTTATACTCTCCCTCTTTCTCCCCAGGACAAAATATACCTCTCATTCCAGAACATAGAGCCTTTGAGAATCTCTTCTGAAAAAGATATGCCCCCAACTTGCAATAAAGATTAAACAATCCAATTTCTGAAAATGAAATTGAACTAGGTATAATAGAATTTCCAAAGTATGTATGAATGTGTGTGTGTGTATATGTATGTGTATAGGGGACCTTAGTCCAGACACATTTAAGAATAAATTATATCAAATATTTAAAGAGCAATTAATATCTAAACTATACAAATTATTCTCAAAAATTGATAAAACATTCTAAATACAGTTCTAATAGCTAAGCTGTAGAACAATAAAGCAAAGACAGAATACCAGACCAGTATTAGCAATGAATATTGACATAAAATGTTAAATAAATTCCTAGCAAAAATACTATAGTAATTTTAAAAAAACTCTATGAAAAAGTAGCATGGAAATTAATATATAAATAAATAATAAATATTAAGGTACTAGGAAAACAATTTTAAAAATTAATTATATTAAACATAAAAAGCTCAAAACCATATAATTATTATGTTAGTTATAGAATAAGACTTCTGACAAAGTATAACAGTTATTTATGCTAAAACTTTTACAAAACAGAAGTAACTACGTAGTATGGATAGAAAGTATTGGGTCTAGAGTTAGGAAAGCCTGAGTTCAAATCTAGCATCAGACCTGTATTACTTATATAATTCCAAGGAAATTAATTAATCTCTTTGTGCCTCAGTTTCCTTATCTATAAAATGGGGGTAATGATAGTACCTACTTTTCATGAAAATAAAATAAGATCATGAACATAAAATGCTTAATATACTTCAAAGTGCTATATAAATAATAGTTGTTATTATTACTTTGAAAGTCACTGTAACATGACAAAAATTATATCTAAAATCAAAAGTTAGCATTATTTGTAACAGAGAAACATTTGAAGCTTTCCCAATAAATATAGGAATGAAATAAGAAAGTACCCTCTAATATTTGATTTAGTTCTAGAAATACTAACAATAGAAATAGGAAAAGAAAAAAGAAATTAAAGGTATAAATATAGGGAAAAACAAAAATCCCTACACACACACACACACACACACACACACACACACACACACACACACATACACACACACATATATAAGCTGAATATCTATATAAAGAATCAGCAAAAAAAAAAAAATCCTGAGACAATCAATAGATTCAATGTTTCTTGCTCCCAATCAGTTTCTGTTTTCCTCCTCCATTCCCCAAATTTGTTTGTATTTATTTTGAATATATTTTATATATTATATATGTGCATATCATCTTCCCTGAGAGAACACAAGCTTATCCCTTGAGGACAGACTATTTCAGTTTTGTCTTTCTATCTCCAATACTAAAATAGTGCTTGGGATATAGTGGATGTTCAATAAATACTGATGAATGATGAGCAAAATATAAGAATATTAAATTAAACCATAACATGCACAAAATTTATATATGGTTTTATAAAATCAAAAAGTAAATAATAAAAAAATCAGTCTCATTTAAAATTACTACACAATACATAAACTATTTGGGAATTAGTTTATTAGGGCATATCCAAAACCTGCCTCTACCTCCCCATGTGTGTCTATCCATCTTTCTATCTATCTTTCTGTAGTTATTCATCCATCCATCCATCCATCCATTCATTCATCCTTCCATCTACACAACTACCAAATACTCTTTAAGGAATGAAAAACATCTTAAATAATTGAAGGCATATCTAATTACTCATGATTGGACTGCACTGAAGTGAGAAAAATGATGATATCTGTTTTACTTTACAGATTTAGTGCCATACCAATCAAAGCATCAGTGGGAAACTTTGTAAAAATAGACAACATAATAATATTCATTTCGTTGTAAAACATCCAGAATGAAAAAGTAATAAAGAAAGGATACTCATCACTCAAATTACATAATTATATTATAAATTATATTTAATGTTACATACAATAATCATTGGAACTTGTTAGTACTGGTTGAAAAAAATGCAAAGGTCAGTGAAACAAAGTAGATAAAAAACCAGAAACAATACACTCAATAGTTCAGTGTTCAATAAATCTGAAAACAAATTGTTTGGGGGAAGAATTCCTCATCTGACAACTTTTGGAAAAACTTGAAAGCAATTTATATAAATTAGGTTTAAAGTATCAGTTTATATGCTATACCACAATGAGCTCAAAAGGATATATGACTTAAATATTAAAGGTTAAAAAATAAAACAATTATAAGAGACTGATTAGCTACTTTTCATAATTGTGGCTAAGGAAGAATTCTTGACCAAATAAAAGACAGGTTGTCACAGACATGAAATAAATAATATTGGTTATATGAAATTCAAAGCTTCTGCAAGAACAAAATCAATGCAACTATGATAAGAAAAGTCATTGATCTGAAAAACATTTTGGTATTGAATCTCTGTAATAGGATTCTTATATTTGATATATTTAGTATACTAATACAAATACATAAGACCAAATTTCATTCTCTGATTGTCAGGAGATTTGAACAAGAATCTCAAAAGAAGAATTAAAAAAATATTAATAACAATATGAAGGTAGCTAATAACAATGTAAAGATAACTAATAATAAGAGAGGCAAATCAAAACAACTCTATGTTTTTATCTAAGGCAATGTTAGAGGAAATGCAGAAAAGCACATTACATTGCTGGTGAAACTGAATGATCTCTGCCATTCTGAAAAGTAGTTAGAAATTATGCTAAAGATATGATTAAAATGTCAATACTCTTTGACCCAGAAATCCCACTACTAAGTATATGCCACAAGCATTAAAATGAAAAGATAAAAAGAAAGATCTTATTTATACCAACATTTTCATAGTCGTGACGTGTGTATATGTGCATGCACGTGCACATGAGTGGTAGCAAAAAACTGCAAAGTAGATGCTGGTCAGTTGGGGAATAGCTAGACAAATTGACATTTCTTGAGACACTCTAACATTCTCCTGTCTAAAGGATGATATGATCTCTTCAAATTTCTTCCAGTTCTAGAATTAGTTAGATGACTTGAGCAGAATCAGATACTGCTCTGAAGTCTAAACTTTCTTGCATGACAAAGTTTGCTCCTCTATGTTGACAGAACAATGAAAATATAAGATACAGATTCAAAAAATAAATCATGGCAGACATCATATCATTGTTTCAGGAGCATAATATACCTTCTTTAGAACACTAAGAGAAATAGGGGTTGCTTCCCCTCACCTGTAAGCCAGAGCAAAGTTGGAGAGGACATTTTGGGTTATTATGAGTCATATTGAAATGTTTAATTTAGTGAAGGGCAGATAGAGCATGATTCATGGAAAGAAGGTCATGCCTAACAAATCTGTTTGAATTCTCTGAATACATCATGGAATTGGGAGACAATTATTCCATAATGGGCAATTTATCTGAATTTCAGGAAGGCATTTGATCCAGTATGACAAAACTGATTGATTTGCAAAGGCCAAAATTATGCTTTAGGGAAGGAATACTGAAGTGGAATCCAAGAGGTTTAAGTTGAAACCTATTCTACTTGGGGGCAAGAAGTCTTTTTAAGAATAAAATAGATAAGTTCATGAACTGGTTGGAACACTTTAAAATTGGAAAACAATCTTTTGGGTGGAAAACCTTTTGGAGCATCAACCTTGAGGATGCTATTTTATGAGTTGTTAAGTTTCCCAAAGGCATTGCAGTGAACAATAGCAAATAAAGATGAATTGTGCAAGCTGTCTAGATGGCAGCAGATGAAATCCAGTGGCCTTCTCATCTGAGATAGCAAGATGAGAAACTAAAAGTAAGATGAGAGAAGATTCCAAGAGAAATCAGAGCAGAGAGCAGCAGTGAAAGTAAAAGAAGTCACACAGGTTTTGGAATCTTAGAAATTCAAAGCTGAAAGGGACCCAGGGGCTCATGAAATGTCTGTCAGGACTAGGGGCTCATCAATCAGGAAAGGAGGACTCGCGACAAAAGCAACACAAGGGGCCCACATCTGATGCCACGGAGGTGGAGAATTCTGCAGAGTAAGTTAACCTGGAAGGGAAGTTTGCGTGGCCAGGACCCAACAGGAAATGGTAGTCCTGGCTAGAGACTCACCAATTAAGAGAGCAGAATCCAGGGTAGAGGCATCCTGAGAGGGGAAAGGCTGCTTGTATAAGTGACTTGCTTAATGTCACACAGGCAATATCTAGCAATTAGACAATTCTTTAAAGTTTACAAAGCACTTTAGAGATATTATCTTATTTGATTTTATTTGACATGGTAAATAGCAAAACCAGAGCCTATCTTCTGATTCCAAATTCAGTGTCCATTCCATTGTACCAAGAGACTCAAGATCTTCTCAGTATAGTGATTATGAGATACTCTGTCTATGTATAAGTCCCACCTCACCAAGCAGGCATTCAAGCAGATTTTGGAAACTTTGGGACTATAAGGCATAGTATACTGGGAAGAACACTATAATTGTAATTGGAACTGGGTTTAAATCTCAACTCTACCATTTTAATGACTGTGTGATAGGCAAGTCCCTAAAACTCTTTAGCTTCATTTTCTTCATTTGCAAAATGAAGACATTAAACCAGATGGTGTTTAACCTCTTACCAGGTCTCACAGTCTATGAATTTAATGATAGAATGGACATATATCCATTTGCAAGCCAAAACAACTTCTCATTAGACAGAACAATAGACCTAGAGCCAAGAAGACTTGAATTCTCACCCTGGCTCCCATAATGACCCACTGTTTTACTCTATGATTCTCCTCCTTGAGCCTCAGTTTTTTTACCTCTAAAATGTGGAAATTTTCATACCTATTCTAAAGAGTTGTTTTGAGGCTACAATGAGAAAATGAATGCAAAGTGTTTTGCAAACTTTTAAGTGTTATTTGAATACTTAAATAGTAATTTGAGAAGTATGTACCATGTTTTGTAAACTTTAAAGTGGTATCCATGTCAGATGTTTGAGAAGTATAAAAAGTACCTCACAAATTTTAAAATTCTATATAAATATCAGTTGTTATTACTGTTCCTGGCAAGAGTAGAGCCTAGGAGATGAGATTCCTCAGAGCCATTAAAAGACACAATTGAGTTCCTTAGAATATCTATTTCTTGGTTCCATATGCCTATACCCTCCCCTAACAATTCACCTACAGCTTGAAAAAAAGACCAATGCTAAAATAGAAACAGGGTAATAAGATTTTAAATATAAGCTACTACCTTGCCTGGATTCTTCTTCCTCTTCCCTTAACTGTGAAGCTGCACAGGTCATTTACTCAGACAGCTCGTTCCTCCACCGTACAAAAGGCCACGTCTATCAAAATTGTCTTTTCCTGCCCATGATGGAAGGAGTCATGACATTATGTCATCTTTCACCTTAAACTGATGGTGATAAATGGTGGCAGGGTGAACTTTACAATGCTTGGCCCCAACAACTGTCAAATGATTACACTGATGGGCCACAGCATGTTCACAGCCTAGACAAGGAAAACATCCTTAATTCCCAGGGAATTGTTGAGACACAAGAAGAATAGTAGCTGCTCTGCAGAACTTCCTGAGAATTTACTGGATGTTTAGTGCTGCTGGAAGTACTTGTGGGGCACATGATGGGGAGTAGCATTGACAGTGAATGGAGAAGGAGGAGTTAATCAACCAAGCATTTATTAAGCATCTACTTTCCTATTATATGCCAGATACTCTGCTAGAAACAATCTGTCCACATGGAGTTTATATTTCTATTGAGTGAGATACCATATACATATATACCTATATGCAAAATATACAAAGAGTGATGTAGTAGGCAGACACTAGAATAGGGGTAAATCAGGCAAAGCCTTCTGTAAGAGACAGTGATTGATCTGAGTTGGCGTACAAATGCTGAGAAACTGCTCAGCTGAACTCACAGAGGGTAGAGCATTTGTCTCTCCCTGTTCTATGTCCAAAAATTGAAGTTGGTAGACTGAGTCTAATTCGGAGGATTAGGTTTCCTGATATCACATCATTGCTTCATTAGAAACTCTCTCCACCCAGGTATTCCCAGAATAAGCTTATTATAACAAAAGTTACAACTCAGAAGTTCAAGGAGTTCTTCAAAAGGGGAATAAGAGAAGTACTCAATTTACAATATATATCAGGTATGGGATGGATATTTATTTTCTATTCAAAAAGAAATGTCAAACATGGAAGAATTACACTGGGCACATTACAAGGGTTACCAAAATTTGGTTATCTTATTTTAATTTAATTTTTAACTTACAAAATAGAAAATAAGCATTTCTCTAACAGTACAATAAAAAGATGATTGTATTTGAAATTCTAACTCTACTAGATATAGTTTGCTATTCCTCTTAAATACACAGCAAAATTATTACATACATTTCAATTTTTTCTTCCTTTCCCCTTGCCCTAGAGGTGACTACCATTAGATACAAATAGCTCTCTAGATAGATAGATAGATACATATACATATATATGTATATATATATATATATATGTTGTGTGTGTGTTTGTGTGTGTGTGTGTAAAATCATTATATATATACTCTATCAGTTCTTCCTCTGGATGGAGATAGCATCTTTCTTCATATGTCCTTTATAGTTAATTTGAATATTTATAATAGCCAAAATAATTTATTTATTTGAAATCATTCTTAAAAAATATTGCTGTTACTGTATATAATGTTTTCTTGTTTCTTCTCATTTCACTCTTCATTATTTCATGCAAATCTTTCCATGTTTCTCTAAAATCATTGAATTCATTTCTTATAGCCCAATAGTATTCAATCAAATCGGTTATGTTCAACTATTTCCCAATTGACGGGCATCTGCAATTTCCAGTTCTTTGCTATTACAAAGAGAGCTACTAAAACATTTTAGAACATACAGATTCTTTTCCTTTTCTCCTAATTATCTTTGGAAATATATCAAGCAGTACAAATCCTGGGTCACAGGGTTTGATTGTTTAATAACTATTGGGGCATAATTCCACATTGCTCTTCAAAATGATTGGATCAGCTCACAATTCCACCAATAATGAATTAGTGTCCCAATATTTCTGCAATGCCTCCAACATTTGGCCTACCCTGTTTATCATTTTAGTCAATCTGGTAGGTGTAAAATGATATCTCAACATTGTTTAAATTTGTATTTATCTAATCAATAATGATTTAGTGCATTTTTAATATGACTATAAATTGTTTTGACTTCTTCAGAAAATTGCCTGGTCATATCCTCTGACCATTTATCAATTGGGGAATGACTTGTATTTTTATAGATTTGACAAAGTTCTTCATATATTTTAGATATGAGACCTTTTAGTTATTTAAATTATAACTATGATTATAATTGACTGGGAAGATAATATTTAAGCCTCAGCAGAACATTAATCAGTTTTGCAAAGCTACTAATCATATGTATTATGTATTTCCCTTCAGCATCACATTCTTGAATTTGAAAGCATTATCTTCTTGGATTCAAACACTGTTTTCTTTCTGTTGCCTCTGTCTCCTATGGAGTAGCTTCCCTTGATATCTTCTATTATACTCAAACTTCCCAGGACCTTTGGACACAAAGCACAATGTTACTGCTAATTCTGGACATATCAATCACCTAAGGCAAAAAAGAAATAAACTCAAAAAAAGCAGAAGTCTCCAAATATTCATGGCCACATGGAAGGTGCATGAAAACAGGGAAATCTCACTTTCCAACATTCAAGCCTCAGAATGAAGCTCAGTCCTCACAGTTTTAAGCTATAAATGAAAAAAAAGGCAGGGAGAAACTGGAGAATCCTTATGAAATGTTTATAGGGTTGTGAGAAGAGGCAGCATGTTATAATGGAGAGAGCACAAATGAAAGTCCAGAATTTCTGCTTTAGATTCTATCTCCTATTTAGATACTATTAGCTATATCAGTCAGTCAACAAATATTTATTAAGCACTAACTATTTGCCAGGTCCAGTACTAAGCACTGGGATATAAATAAAAGTAAAAATAAAGACACTCTCTGACTCATATTTAATGGGGGATGATAATACATAATAGAGAGTTGGAAGTAGGGGTTGGGGGGAGAACCCAGAGAATAAAAAATCAGAGTCAGGAGAAGAATGAGGATGGCTGGTCTAGGCTCAAACTGTAAGTTTTGGGAGTAACTCAAGAAGAGGAGAAAAGGACAATAGGAACAGAAGCATCTTACAGTTTAAGAAGGCTGAAGGTGAAAAGGGAAATAGGCAATTCACTTAACCTCTCTCATCTGTAAAGTAAGGGAGTTGAACTTGATATGGCCTCCATTTTCTCATCTGTAGAATGAAAGGGATAGATTTGACTTCTTTAAGGTCCCTTTCTACTATCTATACTATCTACTATCTATAACTTTATGATCCTACAAGAATGGCTTGATACCAGCAGAAATTGCATACTATAATGATAAATTATAATTATAATAATAACAAATTGTCTTTGCATATGTCTTAAAGATCTGCAAAAGGGGGTTTTGGGGTATATTATCTCATTTCATGTTCATAATCCTGTGAAGTAGGGTTATTATCCTATACTATATATTATTATCCCCATTCTACCAAAACTGAGGGTAGCTGATTGATTTTCTCAGGTTTAGACAGGAAATTAGTGCATAAGAAGGATTTTCACTCATATTTCTGGATTCCAAGTCTCCTATGCCATATAATCAATTCTAAAGTTCTTAAAAGAGACCTCAAGAGTGTCTTTGTATCACTTTTTCTAACTACCTTGTGAGTGTTTGCCCTATGTGAATTCTCCATAAAATAATCTTTTTGGCAACAAGCTGTACCCCAGTAGTAATTTCCTCTAAAACATCAGTCACCAAATATATATTATGTGCTGCTTACTATGTGACAGGCACTTTGCTAGAGTAGATAAAGCAACCCTACTCTCAAGGAGCATAGGAAAAACCATTACCTCCTGAAGTAGCACATTGATTGCCATGTTGTAGGACATTTTTGCTTATAAATTGGTCCATTGGTCCGTTATCTGCTTTTCTAATCTGCCCCTTATTGCTACTAATTCTGGCCTCAAGGCTAAGTAAATTATTATAATTATAGCTGGCTTATATCTCTATCACTATCCCTGTATTTGTATTTCCAGCACCAAATACAGGTCTGGAACACAGTAAGTGCTTAATAAAAGTTTTATCTACCTTTTTGTCTGTTCATGTATCTGTCTGTCTATTTATCTAGCTATCTAATTTGTTATTTCCGTGATGAATTTTAGAAATCATTATAGTTTCCTTCTATTTCAAGTACTATGATTCTATAAACATATAGCGTATTCAACTTGACAGATATGTTTATCTATATCCCTTTAATGGATTTAAAGCTGGAATAAGTTTAAAAAGTCACCTATTACTATCATGGAGATTCAGAAAGAAGAGCCCACCAGTCATCTCTGTAGTATGTGAGCCAAATCCAACATTCTATAACTAAGATTACACAATGGCCACCCCCACCCTCACCAAATCAAGTCATGGCAAGTCATCTTCCTTATATTTTAGAGCCAGAAAGCATTTTTCTTTTCCTTTAAAAAAAATACTTTAATGAGTAAATGATATTCCCATTGGTTATTTATCTACTTTTTGAATTTGAATAGAATCCTACTGATAATTATAGCATTTCACTATTTGATAGAAAATTGGCACCTGCTTCATGTAGATAATAGCACAATTTAACATCTATGAAATACAGAATTTTCTACTAATTTTTGCCTTGAAATTTGTAAATTATCGGTGGAATTACTTATTAAAATTCAAAAGTTTTAGAGGCATGGAGCCAATGAGAATCAACATTTATTTGTTAAAATTTTTGAAGCTAGAGGAAACTGCAGACCACACATACTCAGGCCAGCCTGTACCTTCTTTCCTCTGGCAAAATGACTTTGTTTGGAGGATAGTTTCAGCCTGGGAACAGAACTCCTTGTAACTGTTTTGCCAAATTCATTAAAATCCTATCCAAAGCAAAGAGAAGTAGATTTTATTGTTGTTTGTTTGTTGTTGTTTTAGGTGAACCCTTCTAGAGGGCCTGAGCCAGGGCAACTAGAGAACAGTTTAAATAGTAGAATATGAATGAAAACAAGAGGAGCTGTCCCAGTTTCCATTTAGACTTTGGGACCTGGAAAAGTGCTGGGATTTTTGGCACCTTGTGCAAAATGACTATCTGTTCCTTTAGGATGCACTATTTTTTAAGAGGCTGCTTGGTGATATAATGGTAACAGCAATGGCTCTGAAGTCAGGAGGACCTGAGTTCAAATCTGGTTTTAGACTGTAACCCTGGGAAACTCACTTGACCCAAATTGCCCCCAACCTTTATTCCACCTCCAAAAATCAGTTTTAAAAGATGTACCATAGAACTATAGAATTTCAGTACTGTAAAAACCTCAAAAGCATTCATTTTTTTAGTCTGTCTCATAGAATTACATCTACAGCTCAAAATATAGTGCAGTAGAAACATCTGAAGTTAGAAGGCCTAAATTCAAACTTCAGCTCTTATGTTTACTAACAGAAACTTTGTCTTCATATAGTTAAATGGAGATAATAGAATAGCACCTTCTTTCTGAAAATGGAGATGATAGAATGGCACCTTCTTTCTGGGGTTGTTATGATTCTCAAATAACATATTTCAAGCACTTTGTAAATCTTAAGGAATCATATGAAACTTTGTTATTATTATTACCATTATGTCCCACAAGGTGACATCTTGCACGTAGTAGGTATTCCCCAAATATTTACTTAAATATTAAAAGAAGATAGGTGTCCTCATCTCACAGGCTATTTATTGTTTTCTTGCTGGTTATAGTTTTCAGAAAATTACTTCTCTCCCTGCCCTGGCTACCCCCTGGCTTATGCACCAGAGAATTAAACTCATGCCCTGAAATAGAACTCTTAAAATCCTTAACCAGAAAAAGACTTGGGGTGAGGACCTTGTTGTGACTCATTCAATAAAGCTCTTAAAACCTTGTCCAAAGTGAGGAAGGGAAAAGGTTTTTTGAGGTTAGAATGGAACTCACATGGGTGCTTAGAGGTGAAGGGTTTAGAGATTTTTCTTCTTCTGTCACTTCTAATTATTCCTCTGGGTGGATGATTTAAAAAAAAATTAAATCTCAACTGTTGTTACATCTGGGTTTTAAAACAGATTTTTCTTACTGTTGTTTTCTGCTTATTATGGAAGGAAGTAACCCTGGAGGAAAAGAGACCAGGAAAGTGATTGTTTTGGGATTCATTCATTCCCAGTATTTGTGAATGCAGTCAGGAAAATTTTTCCTTCATGGTTGGGCATGTTGTTCAATTTTAAAACTTGCAATGAATATATTTCATGAAATTTATGCCCATCTCTGGTAGATTATCTTTGCTGAGAAAGAAGATGCCATCAGAGATGAGATCCTGAGTGGCAGAGCATGCCAACAAGGGGAATATTGAAGAATGTACAGAAATATTTTATCTGTGTAATATAGCCAAGCCCCCTTACCTCCCGTGGTCTTAAATGAGAGGGTTAGAAGTTGACATCCTGCTTCCAGCTTCTAATCTTCTGCCATGTCCTTTCATTCATTCTGTAACTATCTGCAGTATCCATAATATATTTCTGTTTTATATAATATTTTAAACATTTCAGCAGTTCATTCCCTTTGGATTGACCTGTTGTTATACCTAATGCTATACTGTTGTGGATAAGGAGATATGATTCTTAGAAGATATCTTAGATTCTGAGAAAACATTTTCTTCCTTTCTCCCTCTCTCCCTTCCTCCCTTCCTTATTCCTTTCTTCATTAAATTTCTCCCTTCCTCCTTCTATTCTTCCTTCCCTTCCTTCCACATTCCCTCCATTAATTCCTTTTTCTTTTCTTTCATTTTTTTCTTCCTTCCCTCCATTCTTTCTTTCCTTCTTTCTTCTCTCTCTTTCTTACTCCTTCATTCCCTTTTCCTTTCCCTCTCTAAAAAAGGCTATCATTCTCTTTGCATGTAATTTCTATTTGATCTTTGTTAATCTTCCAGCATGGGTATTTTAACACAATCTCATAAAATCAATGTAGTTTGGCATAACACCCCCATCCATTTGGGAACTGGCTCTCTAGATTCAAATTCATCTAATTCAAAAGTGAGTGAAGAGATTCAAACTGTAAGCTCACTGAACAGCAGTTGGTCAGAAGTTGTGGGGATTCTGTCACTTCAAGGGATAGTTCTTAAGAAGTGTCGAACAGTAAATTGTTGTCAATGCACAAGTAGATCAAGGTTGTGTTTTAGTGGTCTGTTCTCAATGCTTTATTTCCCTTTCTAGAGTTAGGGCTACTTAGATCTTGCCTTTTCAAGCAAAAAAACTAAAGGTATTCTGCTATAAATGTGCCTCTTCTTGGTGTCCACTTCCTTATCTTATGTCCTCACTCCTCCCCATATTCCATCTAGGTAAAATGAAGTTTCAACATGAATTAAAATTGGGTCCTATAGTCTTGGAAATGGTGTAAGAACTCATGGCCATAACTATATTATAATATTCAATTAGTGAACAAGCATTTATGGAGAATGTTCTTCTATGTGACAAGCTCTTTGCCAGGTACTATAAAAAACACAAGAGAAATATCCATATCTATATATATATGCACATATATATATACATATATATTTATATATTGATCTCTGCCCTCAAGTGGCAGCCATAAGAAAAAGCTAAGTAAATCTAATTTAAAATGAAACTGCTAGAAACCAGTTTTGGAGATAAACCATTGGTCACCATAAGATCAGTAGGGGTTCAGAGAAAGGAGAAATGAAGATAGATTGAAATAACTGGAGAAAAATTCATTAAAACATAGAACTTGATGAAATGAGCAGATTTTTGTACATGACAAGATTATATGACGATCAATTCTGATGGACGTGGTTCTTTTCAACAATGAGATGATTCAGATCATTTCCAATGATCTTGTAATGAAGAGAGCTATCTACACCCAGAGAGAAGATTGTGGGAACTGAGTGTGGTTCACAACATAGCATTTTCACTCTTTTTGTTGTTGTTTGCTTGATTTTATTTTCTTTCTCATTTTTTTTCCGGTTTGACTTGGTTTTTCTTGTGCAGCAAGATAATTGTGTAAATATGTATGCATGTATTGGATTTCACATATATTTCTACCATGTTTAACATATATTGGATTACTTGACATCTAGGGGAGGGGATAGAAGAAGGGGGAAAAATTGGAGCACAAGGTTTTGCAAGGGTTAATTTTGAAAAATTATCCATGCGTGTGTTTTGAAGGTGAAAAGTTTCAATAAAAAAAAGATAAAAGAAGAAAAAAAAAACCATAGAACTTGAATAACAGGAAGAATTTGAATAAGAGGCACTGAGTAGATGCTATTCAAATAGCATATACCAAAGCAAAGGGATGGACATAAGTTTGTAGGATAGTGAGGAGATCAACATGACTGATTTGTTGATCTAGGAAGTAAAGAGAATTAAGTTTAGATTATAGAACCTTGAAATATAAGTACAGGGTTTTGAAACTGATGTACTAGTCAAAGAGAGCCATGATGAATTCTTGAGCAGGGAGGTAACATCAATTGGACAAGAAGCATTTATTTAGCACTTAGTGTGTGCCAGGCACTTTGCTGGGTTACAAAAATAAAAATACAAACCCATGATTCTTGTGAAGAGCTTAAATTATAATGACCCTACATTTAAAGCTAGAAGATAACTCAAGAGCCATGTCTTTCAACCTTCTCATTTTATAGATGAGGAAACCAAGGTAAATATCATGCTTAAGATCATATTATTGTTCTATAAAAAACTACCAGGAGGATGGTTTTAGAAAAGTCTGGAGATACTTACATGAACTGATGCTAAGGGAAATGAGCAGAACCAGGAGATTATTGTACATGGCAACATCAATATTATACAATGATCAATTCTGATGAGCATGACTCTTTCCAACAATGAGATGACTGATGCAAGTTCCAATGATCTTGTGATGAAGAGAGCCATTTACAGCCAGAGAGAGGACTGTGGGAATTGACTGTGGATAACAACATAACATTCTCACTCTTTTTATTGTTGTTTGCTTGCATTTTGTTTTCTTACTCATTTACTTTTTTTATCTGATTTTTCTTGTGCATCAGGAGAATTGTATAAATATGTTTATATATATATATACATATGCATATTGAATTTAACGTATATTTTAACATGTTTAATATATATTGTATTGCTTGCCATCTAGGGGAGGGGATGGGGGGAAGGAGGAGAAAATCTGAAACACAAGGGTCAATGCTGTCAAATTATCTATGCATATGTTTTGAAAATAAAAAGCTTCATTTAAAAAAAATAACTTGTTAGAATCACTTCAGAAATAGAGAAGACTTTAAAGACCATCTAATCAAACTCCTCCCTTTTTTATAGATGAAAATATGATTTACTGAAGATCACACAGTAAGTTAATAAGCCAAGGCCAGAAATCAGGTCTTAGTTTTCTAGTCCAACTGTTTTAAATAATAAGAAGAATTTGCTCCTTTTTATTATGAACATAATAACCATCAACAAACATTAGGATTTAATGTAGAAAAACAAAAATATTGTAAGGAATAGATGGTATTTCTTTTGTACATCATTTAAAAATATATGAAAATATTTCAAAATATTAGGAAGAGAAAAATAAAAGAAGCAGTGTACTTAGGGAATAGAGCTCAGAACCAGAGAGACTTGGGCTTAAGGCTTGCCTTTTGACATATATTGTATAAGTTTCTTAACCTGTCTTTACTCTAAGCAGCTCATTAAATCAATAAGTCAAAAAGGAAGTACCAACCTATACTGTCAGGAGAGTGTTCTATATCAATGAAATTATATATCCTGTTTCTGTCTCTGCCTCTGTCGGTATCTCTGTCTCTCTTTCTATGTCTCTGTCTCTCTTTTTCTGTCTGTGTATCTGTCTGTATGTATCTTTGTGTGTCTCTCTTGTCTCTATTTCCCCCTAGAATGCAATCCCTTTGAGGACAGGGGATATCTCACTTTTCTCTTTATATCCCCATCACTTGGATTTTACTAAGAAGTTAATAAATGTTTCTCGATGGATTCTGAATGTCATCAGCATGAACTATGAGACTAGAGATTTCTTGTCTCCTTTAATGACTGAATCCCATTCTGTGATTAGCTAAATCAGAGACTTGAGCCAAGAGGTGATTATTTAGCTCAGTCAATCAGGGAAGTGTGAAAGGCTTATCCACCCAGCTCCAGACATTGAATTTTAAGAGAGTAGGATATTGTGGCAGAATCTCACATTGTCTAGGCATTGAGCATCCAGTGTATGAATTCATGAGGGGTTCCTACTACAAGGATCTGACCTGCCGGGGCCAGAATGTATTACTTTTGGGTTCATCATTGATGTATCTTCTGCAAGTCCCCAAGCAACTCATTTTGTTTCCTCTCTCTCAATATGATTGACCACCAGGCTTGCAAGCTAGCGTTAGCCATCAATACTTTCATTAGTGTTTTTTTCTTCTGTGTTTCCCTTGAGATCTTTTTCTAAAAAGACAGGAAAAAAATAACTTGGGGTAAGAAGTCAATGTTATCATCTTGCATCTCCTCTTCATCCTTCAGGACTCCTTTAAGATGCTGCAGTATGCATGTGCCTTCGTGGGTCCATGCCTCTGAAATAAGCTCTCACTTTTAATTTGATTTAGTGTCTCTTTCTTAGCTAGTCAAAACTTGCTTTATGTATACACATTGTCTTCAGTAGTACACAACTATTTACTGTTGTTTTTCTGAGCATCATGGGGAAAACACCACTATTAGCATCTCTTCATGTTGCCTACCTAAAACTCCACCAAGAAAGATGAAATGTTTTGGGTAAAGAGATTGTTTTATTTCTTAGCTTTTCAGAATGCAAATACCTCTGAGAAGAGAAACACAAAAACAGAATGGATTAGACTATCAGAGTCTTTGTAAATGACATTTTGGACAGTATCTTGGACAGAGAAAAAGGTAGAAAAGGCATGGGATAGCTGGTATGTGTGTGTGTGTGTGTGTGTGTGTGTGTGTGTGTTTATACACATCAGAGAAGGGAAGAAAAGTGGAAGTGAGAAAGTGTCCAAAATCAAACTCATTTGCAGATACTTTAGGATTTCTCCTTCACTCCAAGGCTCTTTTACCTGGATTATTAGCTACTGATTTTGTCTTTCTCATAGTTAGATAGCAGTGGCTATTTCTTTTAAATAGTGTATTCACTTATCTTGCATTTAAAATTTTGCAAAATTCATCTACATTTTTGCTTTTCCTCCTTCATCTTCAGCTCCTAAATTCCTTCACATCCCAATAAAAATCCTTTCTTTCATAGGAAGACTTTTCTACTCTCCCTTAATTTGAGTCCCTCTCTTGAATATTTTCTATTTATTCTTTAAATAGCTTGCCTTTACAGTTGTTTGCTTATTCCTTTCCCCATTTTGACTGAGTGCCTTGAGGAGAGGGATTTCATATAATGCCTAGCACATAATAGACACTTAATAAATGTTTGATGACTGACTGGCATTGGTCACTTTGGTCTTTATAGCTTCACAACACCTATATAAGATGTGCATGTGTGTATATTTTTGAAAGTAGGTGGTTTCCAGCAGTATTACTTTTTAAAAAAATAAACAAGTAAACTGAGGCCCTTTGGGATTAATTGACTTGCTCAGTGTCACATAGCAATTTAGAAGCAGCGCTGAAGTAATAAGCCCTGCTGTGCTGACTCCTACTCCTTTTTCTCTTAGACCACCCTGAACCATGAACTGGGTCAGAATAATTTTCAACAAATCTTCCAGAGTCCCAGCTTCCCCTAAGAAAGAGAAAATGGGCTACTTCAGCCCAGGGCCTTCCCTGCTAAGCACTTTCCATTCACCTCAGCTCTCTCCCATGTCTATTATAGGATATGTCTGGCCTTGTGAGTCATGCAGCATATTATCTTTCAAAGCAAGCCAGTGAGATTAGAGAGAGCCTCTCATGAAAAGCAAGTGAAGAAAATGATGGCATTAAATGAAACTCTAACCTGGGTGAATGGGATTCCGACTTTTGTCTCTCTAACTAGAGAAAAACACTGTCCAGCAATAAGCATCCCCTGAGGCTCTTCCCCTATGCCCCGAGATTCATTGAGCCTGTTTTCATGCTGTCCTTTAGCAGAAGACTTTTGTTACTGGCTGGTTACTGGAGGGGGAAAAACAACAAGGCTAAAAGTAAGTGAGTGATGAATCAAAATTATAACACTCTAGTCTCTGAGGATCAGCTAATGGCTTCAGCATTGGTTCTTTTCCCCCCATGATTTTAGTGTCTAAAAAAGAAACATATGATGTGTGAGGAGAAATATAAGCCTGCCCTAGTTGTAAGTGGAGTTTCTGAGAGACAAGCTTTCTACCCTTCTACAGCCTGTACTCAGTCTAATGCATCTGTCAAGACCCTTGGTAACCACAGGTACCAAGGAAACACAGAAAAAATAGATGTATTCCTGGTTGAGATGGGTATGAAATGTTTTTCTCTAAAACTAGTTTTTTTTGAGTAATGCTATTTGATGGATGGGTGAAATGTTTAGTGTACCAGTCTTATAGGGAAACTTGGGGTCAGTGGAGAGAGTGAAGGAATTGGTGGACTGAGAATTTGGACTGGAGATGAATTTCACAAGTTTCATTGGCCTGTAACTTTGGGAAAGTGCTGTATGTCTAAAGGCTGGATGTTTCTCTTGTACTCACAGACCTGGGTATTAAAAGAAAATATCTTGTTATGAAAGAGCAGTGTAGTGTAGTATTGGGATGTCAAATGTACTGCCCACAACACTAATGAGAGGGCCCCGAGCCAGACTAAAATGTAACTGGAAAATATTTAACAAAATACAATAAAATACAATAAAACATAGATAATCTCAATCTATAGTTTTCTAAGGCAGACTTCAGGATTCTTATGTTTAGTGTAGTATCTTTCTATTTGAGTTTAATGTAGTAGACAGAGCAAATTAGGAGGATCTGATCTCTGTTCTTGCTTCTGATGCTATGTGACCTTGAACAAAAGTCACTTATTCTTATTAGACAGAGTTTAAACAACAACAACAACAAAATTATCTGATAGTTGGATTGGCTGGACTCTGAGGTTCTCTAAATGCATGTTCCTATGGTATAAAACCCTTGTAGATTGGCGGTCACTTAAAGGGGAAAAAAGAGGCATGTAATAGGCAGGTATATGCTCTAATATATAGATTTGCACTAAAACTGACAGAGAGATCTTTCTGATGAAAGTTCTATGATAGGCTAAGAAGGTAAGCCAGTCATGTGGCAAGAAGCCATGTATTTCCCTAGTTTCATCCGGGCAATGTCAAGAAATTTAGAGGAAGAACTTCAGAACATAGGAGGGGCCTCCTTGTTGAGGGTTTATGTGAAGGCATAGGCAAGAAGTCCACAGGAAAAAAAGGCTAATTTGCTGGTAATTTGTATCAATGAAGAGAATACTTAGAATGATGCCATCAGAGATCTAATGAAGCATACCCATCCCCATAGTCATGGGCTGATAGCTCTCAGAGACCTCCAAAGGAATCTGATCAAATCTCCATTTTACAGATAGGGAAACAGATATGGACAACAACCAACTAAATGACTTGGCCACAACACAAAGGAAGCAAGCAGCAAAACCAGAATTTAAACCCCAGGCTTCAGGTTCCATGTGCTATACTCTTTCCATTATACCTTCATCGGCAATTTAAGTCATTTTGTACAAAGTTTTCATTTAAGCTACACATAGAATGTTAGCACTGGCAAAAATCTTTGTAATCCAGTGAAACTCCTTATTTTCTAAATGAGAATATGAGAACTACAAAAGTGAAGCAGCCTGTCATAGTACACATAGTCTTGCAATCAGTCATGGGTCATAAAATATTAGTCAAAAGCAGCTTGACAATAACCTCTTTCCCCTTCTCCTAACTGCATCTCTGCCTCCTCCTCAAAACACCTGAAGCAACTGATTATAAGTGGTTTCTTTTCAAGAGACAAAATCCAGCCTAAGTTTCTATTATAAATCTAGGGATGGACTATTTTCTTAAGCCTAGGGGATATACTCTGGTTTGAAAACAAAATACAAATAGCCAATAGACCAACAGATTGAGGAAGGGAAGGCCATGATACGGAAAACTGACATTGGTGAGACTTGTCTTAAAACAAGAAATTATCTGTGTCCCAAAATGAATGAGAAGGGAAGCAGGAAAGGAAGTGGGAAGACCACACTGAACTCTTTCTGGAACTATTATATGCTTTGATGGGATGTTACAGCTTTTATCTGTGTCTCCAAGGTCTTACCAAAAATATTTTTATTTAAAATCTAGGGATGTGGAAGAAAAGAGATGTGTGTTGGGGTAGGATGGGAGAGAGATATTAACAGGACAACCTTATCTAAGATTACAGTTTTCTAAAAGTGGCTCTGAAGTGTTTATGGATATAAGAAACAGTATGAAAATGACTGAGGAGGAAATTTCTTACACAGAATCTCATGGGGAAATGATAATAGTTCAATTTTGTAGCACTTTAAAGTTGGAAAGATACATTAGTTTATTCCCAGCAATTCTACAAGAAATATGCTATAATTATTCCCATTTTACAGATCAAGAAAGTGGGGATCATAGAGATAAAATGATTTGCTCCTGGTAATACAGCTAGAAAGTGCCTGGTGAGAAGAAAACTCATGTTTTTTTGACTCCAAATGTAGCACTTTATATTCTTTGAGATAACATGGAGTAATAGGGAGAGGTCTCGCTCTGGCTCAGTAGATTCTCAGTATGCACCCTACCTTTGGCATTAATCAGCTACAAGACCATAAGTAAAGCCTCTCAGTTTCTTCTTTTATATAATGGGATGAGTAATATTTGATACACTCACAGGGCTGTTATGAAGAAAGAGCTTTGCCAAACTAAAAGTACCATAGAAATAGTAGTTAATATTCTCTCTGGACCTCAGTTTGAAGGGATATAAAAGTCAATATACTCTAAGGTTCCTGGCTAGCACTGAATCCCCTGGTCCTGCTTTTTGGCATTCCAGTGGGACACATGATTGGTCCATGGAATGATCCTTATTTTAGGGGTAAATCCCTCAAGGAGTTAAGGTGGACTACTAGTGATGAGAAGTACTTTCTCTCCCACCCCCTAGTCAGTACATGCACATGCACCTTCTCCATCAGAGGATGAAAGGAATCCATTCCAACAATAATTGCAACAAGGGATCCATACAGCTTGAGAAGGCATCCATTGGCAAAGTTCCCTCTATAGGCATGATTAATTGATACCAAACTTGTGAGTGACGTTTTCATTGTACCTTTTCCTTTTAAGCAATCATACAGTGTTGTAAGTCTGGCTTAGATGCCTCAGACTTCAAACCAGATGAATGATATTCCAGACAATTCCTCCGAGCCTGCCTCTCAGCTTGATCCAGGCAGTTGCAAGTGCTTTTAGTCACCCTTGTCTATCATGTCAACCCACCCTCTTGCCATAACCATTGCCGCCTCCTATTCTACCCCCACTTTTATGCTTGCAAAGTTGGATCGTGTTCTTGTTCTCCTTTTAAAACTGCATTACCCGATTTTACCCCCCGGTGGTTGTATCATTCATTTTCCCTCTTTCTTCCCCAACAGTGTCACACAGCTTTTTCCTTCCTTAGGTTTTCTTGTAAAACTATTTCTAGTCTTATAAAATCTTCTTCCTCCTCTAATGCAGCTGTTTCATGCACCCCACACCTTCTAATTTGTTAGCTGGTTGTTAGATTATCAAGCCAAGGAACATCTGTTTGGAAGCTTTTGAAAAAACTGCTGAGTACCCATGGATTTCTATGGTTCCCTCCCAATCCTACTGAGAATTGGAAATGTCTCGTCAAGATTATAGGACTTGAAAGTGGGAAGGAAATAAAAAGGTTTCTCTCTTCCCCTCCTCATTAGTCTGTCAGATGTCCTGCCATACCACCACCATTCCTCATCCTCACCATCACTGTCATCATCAGAGACAACAAATGCTCGATGAGTAGAAATGAGGTACAGAATACAGAAATGGTATTATTTACCCCTCCTTTAATCCATTATGCTTATTCTACCTTCCTGGAATTAGTTTTTGCTATTCCTCTTCATGCATTCTCCATCCTAATCACTACAAGACAGTGTCCAGTCCTGCTTCCTATATTCCTCAGTACCAGAAATTCAGAACTTTGCAATCCTGTTTCTACGAGACTGCTTGTTTCGGTACTAACTGTCTATCAGCTCCCAGTAAGCTTTTGCTCTCCAAGGGCTGCCATGGTGCTGGGAGTCCCTCAATAATCTTCCATAGCCTGGAGACAGGATCTCTACAGCATTGGGAAAAGGGAGTGAATTAGTCTGGCATTTGAGGTTGGGTTTTGTTGCAGGCCCCTGTGTGTGGGGATGGCTGGTGTAGCCTTACTGCATGTAGCTGGGGAGGGGTGTGTGTGTGTGTGTGTGTGTGTGTGTGTGCATTTTCCTTCTTTTGGATTCTTGGTATTCCAAATAAGCCAGAGTTCCCTTATCCTTAGAAGTCTGAACTTATTGTCAAAACCAAACTGGTGCTTCTACAGCTTTCCTTTCAAACATTATACAATTCCTTTGCTCAAAAGCCTCAGCTTGCTCAATCTACACCTCTCCCAGCTGCACTGCATCCCCCCACACCAGATACCCTCCACATCTTTTCACTTTTCACCTTTTTGTACATTGCCTTCCCTGTTAGATTGTAAGCTCCTTGAGGGCAGGGACTGTCATTCTTATTTGTATCTCTTGTGCTTAGCACAATGCTTGGCACATCACATTGTAACATGACTTCCACATACCTTTCTAACTTCATTTCCCATGTCTCCCTAATTCTGAACCTAATGCACTGCTTACCTCTTCTAAGACAAGTCAGTCATCCTTGCCTCCTCCTCTGATTTCTCTGCCACTTCTTTCCCTATCCAAATGATACTCGTCCTTTATATCCAATTTATAGACCTCCCTTCTTCCGCAAGGAAGACTTACTTCCTCATCTTTCTTGGCTTCTTCACCGCACAGTAAATAGCCCCTTACACAAAATACTACAGCATTGACCGTTGAGATTGCTTACTGGGGCACAGGACTGTTTGTGCTGATTTTTAAGTTAATTGCTATAAGTTTCCCACCTGTACTTAACCTTAATCACTTCCCAATTTGTGATTCTGGAAGATTTAGAAGGTGTGGGGTCATACCCTCCAACATGTGAGGGGAAAAGGGTGGGATTAGCAGGTGATTCCTGTGTTCCCCTGTGATTCGTCTATAGTTCTACTTCTTATCCCTATCACAAATGAACCTTCTCCCTGACTTTTACAGATTTAAAAAAAAAAAAAAAAGCCTTGGATCCCAGACAAAAAACATCTCAATAATCATCAGTTTGATGAGAAAGCTTGCTTGTTTTAAATTTGACTGTACATGTATGGACATTATCTATCTAAATGTACACATTTACATTCATAACAATAATAGTTAACATTTAGATAGCACTTATTGTATGTCAGGCACTAAGATAAGCTCTTTACAATTAGTACAATTGATCCTCACAATAACCATGCAAGGTAGATGCTTTTATAAGACCAATGTAACAAATAAGGAAACTGAGGCAGTCAGGGTTTAAATGATTTGCCCAAGGTTACACACAGCTAGTAAATTTGGGGGCCAGATTGGTATTCAAGTCTCCCTTAATCCCATCTGGCTGTGAATTCGGGGATCAGTCCTGTCTCCTCATAACTGGTTTTATATAAGAAGAATTCACCCTACTTTGTATCTGTTAGGATGAAGTTAGAGATTTTGACAATAAACTTGTATTTCAATTAAAAACCATGTTAAGCATTTTCTATGTGTGAGACACTGGGGATATAAAGATAAAAAAGGAAATAGTCTTTGTCCTTAAGAACATTCTACTTACATTGTATTCTGCTAATATTCTATTTAAGGGAGGGGGAGAGTATAAGCTGCAATAAATATAATACAAACTATAAATTAACGAATGAATGAAAAAGACACTTAAATATTTAGAATATACCAATCACTGTGCTGAGCTCTGAGGATACAAATATACAAGTGTCTGAACTCAAAAAGTTTTCATTCTAATAGAGGAAGAGAAAAACATATAAAGGAATGATGGTGTGGGAAGTCACAGATTTCGAGAGTGATACAATAGGTTAGTGATTTGACATACCCTTTGTAGAAGCAATGGGAATGTTGGTTTGATTAGGTTCCAAAGTAGCAATAAAGATGCATGATAGGATCTGGGCCTGGCTGTTTACAGTCAGCTCTCACCAATGAAGATATTGTGGATGGAGATCTGGAGTTCTGGTTTGGAAGTGAAGCCACAATCTTTGCTGCCATTGTAGCAGCAGCAGCTGCATTAATACCAACAGTTCCAGGACAGAGGTAGCCAGAATGAGCAAGTCTGGTAGAGTCTGGGGACAGTTAGATATAGTGAGCTCACTAATCTCACCAATTAGGACAACATCTTATGGAAAGATAAGGGCAAAGAAGAGATAAGACAAAGAAATATAGCAATATTTGAGAAGAGAGAGAGCAATAATAGCTAGAACCAAGGGGGAAGAATATCGGAGTGGAAAGAGGGCTGAATTCAGACATAGAAAAGGAAATCTAGATTTGAATCCCTTCTCAACACTTATTAGCCATTGGGACCATAGGTAAATCACTCAATTTATCTGAACCTCAACTTCCTTTTCTGAAAAGTAAGGACAATAATAGCCTCTTCATGGATATAGAATTTACATTTTACAAAGTGTTTTCTTCACAACAGCCCTGTAAGGTAGCTACTGTTCATTTCATAGATGAGGAAACTAACGTACTAAGAGATGAGCTGATTTGCTGAAAGTGCGTGAAACCCCAATAAAAAATCTCTCTACTGCACTGAATTTGGATTCTGAGAACCAGGGTTAGCATATTGCCGTTTTGTAACATTATCTTGGAAATTGAAAAACATTACAAATGATTTCTTTATTCTTTTATAGGTTGTCTAGACTTAAGAAAATAATGGATACAATTACAGCAATGTAGATTAAGCTTAAAAATATCTTGTGGGTACTTCCCCCTTTCCTCCCAAGAGAGCCAAGTGTTAAACATACCTGCTTACATCTCTAATATTCTTCTCAGGACCAGAGGGATGAGCCTTTGGAAGTTACTTGAGTTCCTATCTGTAGAAATCCCACAGAGCATATAATCAACCAAAAACATTCAAGAATTCAAATGTACTTATCTAAAGTATTTCAGTAGTTGCCCTTATCTGTAGCTAAATTGCTAATCTTATTTAAACCAATCGAATTCTGAGCCAGCTAATCTCCAGTCTTTTGTATAGCCAGATCACTACCCCTTTTATTTCTGGCCCAACATGTAGCCTTGCATACATGTGGATCATTCACAACTTTGTACCTTGAAAACATTATCTTAGGAAGAAACTCTCCATGAAGAGATAGATTTCACTGGACAGCTTGGAGAGCCAAGGCCATTCCAAATGCTTTGGGAAGGAATAATATCCTACAGTTCCAATCCTAATTCAAGTGATAGCTGTCCCCAAAAGCAATGCTATTAATGAGTCAAGAGAGAGTTCTTGTTGATGGAATTAGTTTAACAAATGCCACTTTGAGTATCTATCCACATGGATGTATGATGTACCTGGAAAAGGATAAAATGGGGAGGAAGATAAGTGAAACAGCACTGAATTTTAATTCTGAGAAGCTCTGTGTGATCTTAAAGAAGTCATCTAAGATCTCTCCTCATCAGTTTCCTTATTTGTAAAATGAAGAGATTGGACCAGATAACCTCTGAAATCTCTTCTAGGTCTATATCCATATCACTCTATAGAAAAGGGAATACAAATGAGACTTTGAGATTCTAGAATGAAAAATCTTGTTCATAAAGATCTAAATGAACTAATGCATAGTTATGTAAGCAGAACCCAAGAAAAATATATTCATACAAGTATTAGACTAAACAGAATAAACTAAATAAACAGATAATAAGACAAAAGTGAATATTACATAATTATAATGAATAGTTGGTCCTGGAGAAGAGATGAAGAAATGTTTCTTCCTTTTTTCATTAAGGAGGCAGGTGACTGTGGATAGAATATTGCATTAATCATTTGTTTTCCATGGATAGATCAACTGATTTTGCTTAATTTGTTTTGCCCTTTATTTCTAGAGAAGGGTCCCAGGAGTAGGAAGGTATTAGATGGAGGATGAAGAACAAAACATCTGGATATGTAGAAAACAAAAGGTTTCAGCATAACTTCCTCCCCCTCCCCCAATTTATGGACAAAGGGTTGGAATTCAAAGCCTGCCTCTACTATTTACTATCTATGCAACTGTGGGCAAGTTACTTAATCTCTCTTGATTTTAAATTCCTCATCTATCAAATGAGGGAGATGAAAAAAGTGACCCGAGGCAGATTCCTTTCTGCTCTAATGCTCTTTCTCCTGTGTGGAGAGAATTTTGGAAATATTAAAGAGACCCTGACTGAACTCCTTGCAAGTAAGGTCCATAGAGTGAGTGCTGAGTTGATAGTGATAGGTTCAATTTGAGCCTCCTATGTAATCACAGAAAAGACACTTCATCTTTCTGGGCCTCTGTTTCCCCACCTATATAATCAATGAATTACATGATTTGCATGATTTCTGAAGCTCCATCTGATTCTCAATCCATCCTACAATCTGTTCAACTTGTTATATTCAAAAGCAATCTCAAAGACTCACAGTTAAGGGTATAGGAGAAGAGGGACTGGATTTATGGCAGCACCTCTTGTGTAGCAAAGGCTTAGAGGATTGTTGAGATCTTTGAGAGAGTATGTACCTTCTCCAAATCACAGAAACAAGCATGTGATAAGACCCAAGACTTGGGAATCCAGGATGCTCTGGTTCTGAGGTCAGCTTTTGATCAACTCCACTCGCCTGTCATTCAGGAATCATACTACTAATCTTACATGTGGTTTCCTAACATGAGTATGAATGTGCCCTTGTTTGCTCCTTAACACAGTCCTTTCCCCCATGATTGTGCTACACATGATGGATAGTAGTGAAATCAATTCAACATCTTAGGGAGACTCCTAGTGCTCCTTTTCTGTTAGTAATAGAGGGCTTTTAAAAATTCCTGTGGTGCCTTACTCATTTCAAGGCTCAAAAACACTTGGCTAGCTATAGACCAACTTACTTTACTTTCCTAAAAATACCCCAGAGTAACACATTTGGAGAAGGTGTGATCCAGCCACCCACTGCCATATGTCTCTCTAGTTCTTATTCCTGTCTCCACTCAGAGTTTTCTACACAGGCTCACATACTCTTCTCTCTCTGTCTCTGTCTCTGGCTCTGTGTTTCTTTTCTCTGTCTTTCTCTCCTCTTCCCTCTGCCTCTTTCTCTCCTCTTTTTCCCCTCTCTTTTTCTCTTTCTTCCTCTTCCTTGTTCTCTCTCTCTCTCTGACTCTCTCTCTCTCTCTCTTTCTCCTCCTTTCCTTCTCCTGTCTCTCTCTATCTGTCTGATAAATCATCTCCCTCCCCATTTTACCCTTTCCCAGGTACACCTTGTTTTCTCCATCTTCCATCTTTTTTTTTTTTTTCTTCCTCTCAGGGAAAAAAATAGCTAGTTTGGGGTCAGGGAATTTGGGTTCAAATCCAATCTCTGTCATTAGTTACCTGACCTCCATGGGCCAGTTTCTTCATTTCTAAAATGAGTGAGCTGGAGTTAAGTAAATGGTTTCTGGGTCCCTTCCAATTTATATAGCAAAATAAATAAATAAAATAAAACATTCCATGTTTATTGTGCACAAAGAGCTGTCCTTGCTGTAGGGGGAGATTCAGGGTTTAGATTAGACCTGCTCCCCTCTTTTCATGGAGCAAACTATCTATTGGGGGAATAAGAGAATGAATGAATGAAATAAATGGAGAAGCATTAAGTGATTACCATGTCCAAAGCACTGTGCTAAGTGCTAGCTATACAAAGAGAAAAATAGGATAGTTCTTGCTTTGAAGGCAATCACATTCTAGGAGAAGATAACCCATTTAGAAGGTTTCAGCTGTTAAGTCAAATGGCAAGGTCCAGTGGCGGTCCTTAGGGCATAACAGCAAGGCTGATGGTAATGCTTCTTCTTTTCTGTCATTTCCATTAACAAAACTATATTTCTTTCTCATATTGAATCATGTAATAATGCCAAGGACTTGGGCAGTGAAAAGTTTGTTTTCTGGGCCTTTGGCAGCTGTGCTTGCTGGGGAGATGGAGGCTTCAGCCCTGTAAAGAAGCAATTGACAGCTCCCACCTCTGTAGGGGCTGCTTGCTTGGGTGATGAACGTGGGGACGGACTAGAATCAGGACCAGTGGTCTGTCAGGGCTGACCTGCTCATGAATTGCAATTGCAATTGGATGGCAGATCCCATGGGAAATGTTCTCATGGATTATAGGAGTAGTTTTAGAGTTATTTGTCTTAAGACTGTTTCTAGTTGAACTCTATCAATTATTAAATGAGAAGTATGAAAGCAGTAATGATAATAATTAATAATCATAATAGCAGTGTTATAAGCCGTACAGAGCCCTTTACATACATTAACCTGACATACAGAGTACCGATAAATAAAATACACATTATTACATAAGGGCATCAGAGAATTACCAAATAATACTCTAAGAGGGCTGAGAGAGAAGCCTGTAGTGAAAACAATGACCCATTTAAATCAAGGTTTACAAGATTCTTTCTTTCCAACAGTATGTTAGGAAGAGAATGCAATTACTGTTACCCTTCCTGTTTTATGGATGAGGGAACTGTGGTTCAGTGAGGTTGTAACTTGTCCAAAGTCACATAGCTAAGGTCAATTTGAGTATTATCTGAGGGTGGAGAAGAGACTGGTTAATAAATGCATCTAAAGTGAAAAAAATCCACACACAAGTGAAGAAGGATGAGCTAATTATAATGTTGTAGCTGTATTATTTTTATCCTTTCCAGAAATGACAAGAAGGCTAGACTTGGTTTCCTGCTTGGATGTTAAGCTGGTCCAAATCATCCATCTTTTTATCTCTTAGACCCTGGGAGGGAGTTGTATGAGGGGAAGATACTTAAAGTTTTTCATCAAAGGATCCTAGATTTGGAAGGGGCCCTGGGAGGCCATCTAATTTAACCTTCTTGTCATGCAGATGAGGAAATTAAGGCCCTCAAAGCTTAAATTTTCCAGAGTCTGAGGCAGGAGAGGAGTATCAGATGCAGAATTTAAATTTGGAGTCCTCAGACTCCAAATATGGTATTATTTTGCATTGTATCTTTCCTATATCTATTCGCTCACCTGTCTATGTTGCCTCATAGCTTAGATGTACTTAATTATCTTGGCCTATAAGAAACACAATGAGTAAAAAGGGAAAAAAAAACAAACATATTCAGAGTTAGTCTTACTTGAATAAAACCTTGACATATGGAGGATGTAGTATCAAGGGCTAACTACTGTCTCCTCTTAGCCTTTCACCCTCTATACCTGTTCTAAGAATCTAGATCATATAGGCCTTTTCATCCCAGCAGGCCTTGAACTCAGGTAATTAATTGCCTGTAGTACAAGCTTAAGCCTTGAATATTTGTAATAGTTACAATATATATGCAGAAAATAATGTTATGAGACCTATATTTATTT
Organism: Myrmecobius fasciatus; assembly: GCA_023553655.1. Lineage (NCBI taxonomy): Eukaryota > Metazoa > Chordata > Mammalia > Dasyuromorphia > Myrmecobiidae > Myrmecobius > Myrmecobius fasciatus. Next base: position 482,246 of record JAJPUD010000906.1, read on the forward strand.
AATATATCAGACAGACAAGTAGGCTTCCTCACTGAGTTCATAAGGAAGCTACACTTCCCTGGGACACAGACAAGATTATTTTGTTGTTTAGTCGTGTCTGACTCTCATTTGGGGTTTTCTTGGCAAAGAAGGTGGAATGGTTTGCCATTTCTTTTGCCAGCTTATTTTACAGGTCAGGAAACTGAGGCAAACAGGATTAAGTGACTGAGACTGAGTTTGACCTTTGGTATTCCTGTCTCATGTCCCATTATACTACTTAGAAAACCTGGGGGCATCATCCTCAAACTGCAGAAAGAGCTCAAGAAATCACACATCAGGAATACATGGGACAAGGTACCAGAAAAGCCTGAAGGAGGATATGTGGATTCTGCAAAGTGAAGGCAATTCAGTACTTACTGCACAAACCCTGAAAGAAATCATTAATCTGGGGAACTAGAAACCTTGGAGACGGTAACCAGGAATAAAGAAACTTGCTGTGGTTTATTTATAGTACTCTGGCAGCAGAAACACCGGGCCCTGCCTTGGATAAGCTGAACTGTCCGTGGTGTCCTTTGGACAGGTGGTGACACTAGCCTCTGGACATCGTTCTGTCCTGTCTGGGAACACCCAGCCAATGAAGTGAAAGTTGCATGCAGTGTTTTCATCCATAGACCCATAGGCAGGAGAGGAAAAAATGGATGCAACTTTTTAGCTACAAGCACAGAGTTTGAAAAGGCAGCATCTCTGAGGGGCCAGGGAGTGCCAGCAGCAGGGGCAGCTGCCTGAAGGCGTGGGTCCTACTATGTAGCTCTATCACGTATTTGGTATTTTTCCACAACAAATAGAAATGGAGACCTTGCTCGCTGTGGAGCCACACAGCCGGGAGCATCAAGGGCACATCAGCCTGTGGGGAGCCAAAGCAAACAAGAAGGGGTGGAGTTGGGACTTTCAAGTTTCCACAAGCTGTGCCCTCCCCGGGGAGAACTCAAGATGGTTAATATTCACCAGGTACCCAGGAAATCAATTGCTGTATGAGAGAAGGAAGTCCAGGGGCACCGGGTCACCAAACATGACACGTCCCCTGGAGGTCCATAAGGGACTTCTACTGTACAAATGGCAGAAATGCTTGCAGATCCAGCCCACATTATGGTGGCAGGCCCCAAGAGAAGGGCAGTAGAAATTCTGTGGAAGGACAGAGAGCTTTTCTCCTGTAGGCACAGAATCACTGAAGAAAAATCTTCACTCATTCAAGGAGTTCTTTCTCCTACCACCCTTTGATTAAAAAGTTCAGACTGATGTTCGGATATACTTACAATGATGCTATGGGATAGTAGGAGAAGATATGGATCTGGGGGGGTTCTGGTTGTGGAGCATTGCATGTACTGTTGGATTCTATTGCTATGTTGGATAATTTTGCCGATCTGATTTTTTCCCCTTTCATTTTTTTGCTCTTTGTTACAAGAGATGGTTTGCTGGATAGGAGAAGGAGGAGGATATATTTAGAAATGAAGCAGCATGGGCAAATGAAAAGAGCACTGGTTCTCGGGTCAGAGGATCCAGATTAAATTCTTACACTACTCATTGACTGCTTTTATGATTTAAGATAGTCACTTAGCCACTCTTGGCCTTAATTTCCCCATCTGTAAAAAGAAGGAATCAGAAGAGATAACTTCTAAGGTTTCTTTCAGCTCAGAATTTATATTAAAAAAAAGAAAAATGGTTAATTTTTTAAATTTTGAAAGTGCCCTCTCTGTAGTCACAATTTTGATTCAGATTTTGTCTGCTTTTTATTACTGGTATGATTTTGAGAAAATGACTTCAAATTTTTCACTTGTAAAGTAAGGAGCTTGTATTTCCAGCATCTAGCACAGTGTTCAACACATTCTAGGTATTTAATAATTGCCTGCTTAATTAATTGATTGGCTGATAGGCGACATGCAGAGTTCCTTTCAGCACTAAATCTGTATTTCCTAGAGTATAAAAGACATGATGGGAGTTTTGGTCTTCCTGAATCCCCCGTGGAGTGTTATGTCCCAAAGTCCTCATATCTTCTTATGTCTCACTTTCCCAGGAGGCCAGCATGGTTAGTTTAGAATACCCAGTCAAATTCTTTGCCCCCAAATGCCCTGTGGAATGACACATTTTGGCTTCTCCACAAAGAAGCCTGCATGTAAACTCAGGCAGGAAGAGATGAGTAGAACAAAAGGCAGTTCAGTTGTCTCGAGCATTAGGGGTGACATGGCCAGAGTTATAAAACAAACAAACAAAAGCAGTAAGTGTTGGAGTTGAACCCAATCTTCCTGACACTGAGGTGAACTCTCTTTCTTCTACATATTACTCCTTTTCATTAAAATAAATACAAGGTGATTTGAGTGAGAGCAAGGTGCTAACATTGGGGGAGGGAAGATTATGAAAGGATTTCATGTGGAAAACAGAATTTGATCTGAGTTTTGAAGGAAAGTGGGTATTATAAGAAGCAGAGATAAGTAGGAAATGTATTACAGGTATAGGGGTGGGTGGATGGGCAGACTGTGCAAAGGCAGTAAGAAACATAAAACAGAGTGAAGAAGAGGAAGAAGGTTAGCTTGACTGGATTGGTAGTGTATGGGAAGAGCAATTAAATCCAGTGAAGTAGGAAAGGTAGGTTGGAGTCCGACTGTAAAGGACTTTGAATACAGATGAGTTTCTATTGGATTCTAGAGACAATAGACAACCACTGGAGTATATATTGAGCATGGTCAGATCTGGACTTTGAGAAAATCATTTTGGCAGGGTATTGATAAAGTGGATTGTAGTGGGGCTAGATGAGGTAAGTTTTTACAATAGTTTAGGTAAGAGGTGATGAGGGATTGAATTAAGGAGATAATCTGTGTGGATAGAGAAAAGAGGATGAATTTGAAAGATATAGAGGTTGAAAAAAAAACAAAATCTGGCAATTGATGTTATAGACTGAATCCCTTTTCTGGGAGATAACCCTTTAAATACTTAAGACATAGTTAAAATGTTCTTTCTAAATCTTCTCTTCTTCAAATTAAATAGTCACAGTTCTTTTACTCAGTCCTTAAATGGCATATACTGGAGTCTTTCCCCATACTGGTGATCTATTGAATGTATGCTACCTCATTAATGTCCTTCAGTGATAAAAAAAATAAGGTTAGTGTGAAATGCTCTGTTCTCAACAAGGCCATGCTGGCTCTTTGTAATCACCACCTCTTTTTCTAAGTATTTCCTATTTCCTTAAAAACACAGTCTAGAATTTTGCTAGGAATCAAAGTTAAACTCACTATGGCAATGGGAACCAAGTATAGTATTCAAAGTTCAATCTGCCTAGGGCAGAGTACAAGGACACCATTCCTTTTAATTTCTGGAAGTTATATTTTTTCTTAATGCTGCCTAAAATTGCATTTTTGGCTGCCATAGTATACACTTAATATATATCAAGCTCCTAGATATTTTCAGATGGTAATCTGTTCTTTAGACATCTTGCATCCCTCATCTTGCAATTGTTCAGTTGATTTTTTGTCCCCAAGTATAAAATTTTGTTTTTATCCCTATTAAATCTCATCTTATTCAATTTAACCTAGTGATCTAAATTATCAAGATCCATTTGAATCATCACCCTGTCAAATAGTGTTTTAGCTATCTCCTTTAGTGATGAAAGTTTTATGAGCATGCCATCTATGCCTTTTATCTGTATTGTCAATAAAACTGATGATTATTAGCACAGGGCCAAACACAAATCCCTGAGGTACTCCAATGGAGACTAAGTTGATATCAAACCATTAATTACCACCCTTTGGACCTGGCCATTAAGTTAGTTCCATAAGCATCTAAATGTATTATTATCTATTCCTTAATACTCCATATTTTCCTGAACACCATAACAATTTTTAACATATACCTTGCTAAAATCTAGGTAAATTACAAAATTTACCTAATCTACCAGTTCAGTAACTGTCAATAAAAGAAATAGGTCTCTTCTCAATAAGGTTGTTCTGGCTCTATGTAATCACCCCCTCTTTTTCTAAATGTTCACTCTTTTCTTAATAATAGTCTAGATTTTGCTAGTAATCAAAGTTAAGTTCAGTAGCCTATAACTGGAAAACGCCTTTCTCTTCTTTTTTTCTTTTAGAAAATCAAGACTTTCCCTTTCTCTAATCCTTCAATTCCTTTATAGTTTTCCATGACCATTCAGAGATAAGATCCTGACAATGTTTCAGCAATTACATTGTCCTAGCCCAATGCCTGATACATGCCATCAATGTTTGTTGATGGATTAGTTGTTCATTTCTTTTAGTATTTGAGGTTATTGTTCTTTGTTAGATAATGAGCCAAGTCTTAACTATGACTTCCAGAAGACAGTAGTACAGGTAGGCTTTCTAGGATTTGTAGGATAATATATATTTTCAGTTGGAATTACAATTAGGAAAGAAGGATTAAAATTCTTCTTTCAAGTGATTTCTGCTAGGCAGATTAAGACAAGGGGTTGCATGAAAGAATAATGCAGAAGGGCACTTTGTTCTATGGGGCAGTAGGTCCATAAATAAAACAATCAAAGGGAACCTGAGATATCCACTCTTAATTTCCTGGCCATGCATCCTAGGGACAGTCTTATCACAGTAGGAATTGACTGGCTATGGATATAGATTCTAAGCATATACTGGATACAGCCAGAAATCTTCTGCTATCCATTTCCTTCTTTACTTTTTTTTAAGTGTGTCCTTGAGTCCATCATGTTTTAACAAACCCATGGAGAGGATGGTGTTGCTGAAAACCTTGTCAGGAAACACATAAATCCTGTGGTGTCACAGGGATGATTCTCATGGCAAAAGGCTGTTCATACCATCATTTCCATCTTCTTTAATGCTAATTACTTTTTTCACGTCAACATAAAAATCATCTTAAATGTCCCCATTAAAGTTGATGCGATTTCTGACCATAGACTCATCATCTCTGTCTAGAGAGACTTTCAGGAAGAAAATGTTCTGTGAGCTCTGGCTGCAATTTTTAGTGATTTAGAATATCAAGTTTGTATGATTTTTAATCATTAAAGGCAATGTAAAAACATATTTTATACACAATCTTTTATCTTACATTTATTTTTATATTTCTCTATAACAATTTATTGCAACACATATATCACCATTACTTGAGACATTTATAGCTCCATTAAAATTCAATGCCGCCATAAATTTGGGCTCTTTAAAGTGTTGACATTTGTAACAGCTTCCACAAGGGCATATTTTATATTGAAAGTGAAACTTGGAGAAGAAACTTTTGTTAGGAAAAAAAATAATAACATGGAGTGAACTGGAGGAGAATAAGTTTTCTCATATCTGCAATGACTAATACCACATTAAGGAACCAGACTATTACTGAACACAGCCTGTGCTATTTCCTGGTATTTAAGGATTAGCAGAGTCATATGATAATGTTATCATTGACAAGAAACATTCAGCAGTGTACAATTCTTTTTTACTGAGGAGAGAAGGGAGAATTTCAGGAAGGAGGAGAAATTTTTAAATCATAATTTTGTCATTTTATTTCTGCCTAAAGAAAGATTTTCCAAATGTAGATCTCTGTGGAGTTTAGGACATGATCTGATTAGGGACTTTACTGTTGGCCTTTTCAAAATATGGGGGTTTCTACTTAGAAATCAAGGCATGCACTTCATCTTATTCAATGAATAAATGTTTACTAATTATCTCTTTTGTGTTCAGTGCTCTCTGGATATTTTGGTGGGTATGAAGGACAAGGAAGATGTTGATGAGTCTTTTTTTAGTCATGTCTGCCTCCTTGTGACCCCATTTGGGATGTTCTTGGCAAAGATACTGGAATGGTTTCCCTTTTTCTTCTCCAGCTCATTTTATAGATAAGGAAACTGAGGCAAATATTTAAATGAGGTCCCCATGTCACACAGCCAATAAGTGTCTGGAGCCAGATTTAAACTCACAAAAATGAGTCTTTCTGATTCCAGCCCTAGCTTTCTATCCACTGTGCCATCCATCTACCTCAAGGAAGACAGAGAAATTCAGAAAAGGAGAGGTAAACAAGTGCAGCAGTAGTCAGAATGATAGGGTGGGAAGAGTTTCATCTGTGGAGTCCGAGGACTTGAATTTAAATTCTATCTCTTCTCACTACTTGAGTTAGCTCAAACAAGTGGCTTAACGATCTTAGACTTCAGTTTCTTTAATTATAAAATTATGGGAAAGGAGGTTTCTCCAGTTTAGTCAATAAATAATAGTTAATGAATTGGGGCTAGAGTTGGAGCCAAATGTGTAATTAAATGAGAAAGAGATTGCAATGTCCTTTCTGGCTTTAAATTTATGATCAGTTGATCCTTTGATTCAAAATTTGAGCTAAATTTTGATGGGATAACTTTGAAGAGAAAGAGAAGAGATGTGGCTAACAATGTTCCTGGGACAAGGAGGGATGTTTTTCAATGGTATGATTGGATTATCACTATACTCTAATCTCATGTGCAGATTAATTAGAACTGAATATAATCAAGAAAAATAATTTTAAGAAGTGAATAGTCCAGAGAGCTATCTTAGGTCCCTTGTGCTACATTTTTTCAATTGAAAATTATAGTATTTCCTTCTTATAGGTGTGTCTTAAAAGTCTTAGTGCTGCACTAAAACTTTAGGGACACACTGAATATATGTAATATACATGTATACATATTACATATATATATATATCTCACACCAAAAGTTTACCTTGTACCCCTTTTCTGGGATTCTGTCATGGAAAAGGAGGCTAAAGTGGTCCTACCTGGTAATCAAGATGTTGATAATATACTATATTCATCTATATATCCATACATTCATAAAATCTTAAGGATTGGAAGAGATCTTAGAAGTTATCTAGTCAAACCTTCCACTTAATTTTAGGAATCCCCTTCCACAATATCCCTGACAGATACAGACTTTGTTTTAATATCTCCAGTAATACATCTTACAAAGCATTGTTAAGAACATTCCATTTCTCCAGGATTTCATTTTCCAACTCTATTCCCCATACCTACCACAGTGCCTGATCTTATATGGTCGATGTAGCAAGATTTATAGAATCTGATTCTCACTTAAAAGTCTTCCCTGAGCTTCATTTTCCTCATTCCCATTTCTAACCTGAGATCTAGAGTGATTTGGGGGACATGTTTTGATATTTTCTTTCTAATTAATAAAATTGCAATCTCTTTCTCATTTAATTACACATTTAGTTCTAACTCTAGCCCCAATTCATTAACTATTATTTATTGACTAAACTGGAGAAACCTCCTTTCCCAGTAATGGTTACTTTTATCTATCTCTATACTAAATCCCTTAATCTCCTATGATGAAATAAATATCATAATTACCGGTGCTTGGAAAATGCCTGTTGATTGATTAATTGATTGGACAGCTTTCTTCAAAAGTTCTTCATTATATTGAAACAAAATCAATCCTGTTATCATTCCATCCATTGTGCAAGTTTTTTTTTCTCTTGTATAACATAAAATAGATCTACAAATGCTTAACAAGTATCTGCTATATATCAGGCATTGTACTAAATTCTTTGATAAAAAGAAATATATATGTAATATGTATACATGTATATTACATATATTCATATTCATGTCTATTTATTTATCATCTATTTCTCTCTATCTGTCTGTCTGACTATCTATCTATCGTACAGAATCTGACCTCTAGGAACTCATAGATTGTTTGGAAAAATAACAGAAATCAAATGGTTGCCACATTTCTTTCAAATGCTATGGGGTGGTATGAGGAGGCAAGGTGTGCAGGGTTGATGGGTAGTGACATTGTAGAGAAGGAAAAAAATGAACAGGGAGAAATAAAGCATCAATAAAACATGTTAAAATACATAGACAAAACCAAAAATAATCTAAGAAATGGAAGGAAACAAAGTGTAATTTTGTTACTACCACATTAAATTTAACATGCCTTTTATAAAGCAAATTCTACTTAAAAAATTTAACTGATTCATATACAATCCATCTGTCTTTTCACTCTTTGTGTACTGGAATAGTTATGTTTATTGATGTTATAATTCACAATAGAAAGAAAATTTGAAAATGATAAGACATGTATATGAGTAATTTTAATACAGATTATATTTTCTAAGTACCAAATGAGTGAACTTGGAGTTCAAAGGCAATCTAGATCACTTGTATTTGGGGTAATAGGCGAAAGAGAGACACAGGGTCTATGCCCCTGGGAGTTAGAATGAATAAAAGAGGGATATGGATAAACTAGAAACTTGGATAAGAAAGCTGGATAAATGAGTTGGTTATCCTCTGTGGGATTGTGGCTTTGACCCAAAAAGTTCTACTTAGGATCCTCATCTTGCTATGAAATTGATCCTGGGTTCTCAAAGGTTGTGATATCTGAAACACAATCTTTGCCAGGTCCAAGCTGCAATACCTTTGAGCACTGATCTCTCTTTGGATGGCTAATATGTCAGAGATGGTAATAAAAGTCAGAGACAACAGAGTAACACATAAAAAGGTCCATCATTAAAGCATTGGTCACTAGAAGCATCTAAGTAGTGTCAGGAAGACTTGAATTCCAAGCCAACCTCAGATAACCTACTAGCTGTGTGACCTTGGGAAAGTTATTTCACCTTTGTCTGCCTCACTTTTTTGATCTGTAAATTGGGAATAGTAATAGCACCTATCTCCTAGGGTTGTTGGCAAGATCAAATGAGATGACATTTTTAAAGTGCATAGTACAGTTCCTGGCATATAGTAGATATTTAATAAATACTTGTCACTTGTCTTTTTTCCTCCTCCCTTCTTTCCTCTCTCCTTTCTTTTCTTCCTTCCTTCATTCCTCCCTCCCTCTTTTCCTTCTTTTCTTCCTTCCTTCCTTCTTTCCTTCTTCTTGCTTTCTTTTCTGAGGTATGGAACATTTGTGATCTTCATTAGTGAATATTGTTCCTATACAACTAAATCCTGTAATATGAATAATAAACCCCGGCTTCATTTAAGTGGATGCATTATTTGAATCTTCTTTTCATATTTTCACTAGTTACCATATTTTACATAATTTTAACTTTTCATATAATGGGAATGTGAGTAGATGTGATCCTTCATGTGATTCATTATTTGTACTAACCAAGAACTTGTTTGTTTCTTCCACATAGTTGTTCTTCTGATGTTGAAAATTTGAGCCTGGAATATAATAATCACATAGTATATTTTACCATAATAATCAGTTAGTATATTTTACCATGATTCACATCATGTCATTTCCACTGGCTTATTACAATTATTTTTGAATCAAGAGTCATGAAAGTTTTTGGTAGGGGCACTTGGTGGTCATAAGTACATCAATCTTCATCATCACTTTCTTCTTTTTTCATCTTCTTTTTCTCTTCCTCTTCCTTCCTTCCTCCTCCTCTTCTTCCAATTCTTCTTTTTCTTCTTCTTCTCTTCTCCTCTTCCTACAATTTCTCCTTCTCTTCTTTCTCCTTCTCCCCTTCATCTCCCTCCTCTTTTGTTTCTTTCTTCTCTGTCCTCCCATTCCCCCATCTCCTCTGATTCTATTGAAGTAGGAACCTTCACAGTGTGGAAATTCCTGCTAATAGGCCACCTTTACATAGTACTTTAAAGTTTGCAAAGACTTATACTTAGATTATTTCCTGAGTTCCATTACAATAACACCATTTAATTTATAGATGGCAAACCTCAGGTCAAGAAAAGTTATGTAAATTGTTCAGAGTCCCACAGCTGGGAAGTGTTTGAGGCAGGGTTTGAATCCAGGTCTTCCTCAAATCAAGTTCGATGTTTCTGAATAGCCTCTACCAATCCAGTTTGGCCATTGATCATCTTAGAGAGCTTCCTGAGAGTACTGAGAGGATAAAAGACTTACATAAGATCACCCTTTTAAAATGATTCAAAGTCAGGTCTTGAATCTAAGTCATCCTGATTCTGTGGCCCCATATCTACTGTGCAATTCTGCCTTTTAAATTAATACCATCATATATATCATTACATATATCACATACATGTTCGTATATCAATATATGTCATGTATGTTATTATATATCAATATATTTAATGTACATGTATATATTGTTATATAAATGTCATATATCTCAATCTCATGTATGTCATTATATATATATCATATATACTATTATATATATCCTATATACTGTCACATATACACACACATATATATATATTATTAGCATATACTGGAGGATGAATAGTTCATCCTATTTACAATAAGGCATCATCACAATTTATTTTGTATCTTCTCCTCCCTTGAGTGGGCAATGGTTTCTCTCATTGGTGAGATAAAGCTGATACTCCAAAAAATGCCTGTTAAACATTTCTTTTCGATAACCTCCAGCTTTGGGGATGGAATATAATTCCATGTAAAGGTGTTGGCTGACCCTCACAACACAACCACAAAGCACTGATTGTTTCCCTTATTAGGTGACATGGGCTCAAAGATTCAACTAACTCTGTCTCTGTCTCTGTCTCTGTCTCTATCTCTGTCTCTGTCTCTGTCTCTCTCCTCTACCCCCTCCCTTCTTTCTCCTCTCTCCTTTTTTTTTTCTCTCTCCCTTTTTTCCCTTTTTTTTTCTCCCTCTCCCTCTCCATCCAGGCAGATGTAAGAATCAGCCAAAGGGATTTAAGGAAGCTGGGACTCACAGTGGAAAGTTACCTCATAACCAATAATAATGCTCTATATTTTTTCCTATCACACAAGTTTTTAATTGTTCCAGTCAAAACAACCTTCCTATATAGTATTTCCCTGGATCTTCACCCCATATCTCTTCAGTAGGCAGATTAGATATTATCTCTACTTGATGGAGGAGAAAACTGAGGCATGGAGAGAGATTTCTGAATTATTTTGTTGTTACCTCTAGCATAACAAAGTGAACTCCATGAGGTTGGAGACCACAATTTTGCCTTTCTTTATATCCTCAGGGTTTATTGCAATATCTGCCAGTGAGGCAGCTGGGTGGCACATGTTGGCAAGGGAACCTGAATTTAAACCTGTTAAAACATTGTAGAAATGCAAGCTTTTATTTTTATGTAGCAAGTACTTAAGAAATGTTTGTTCACTAAATGCTTATAGTTAAAGTTATCTGTCTTTAGTGGCTGGCTAGATGCTAAGCCCAGTGCATTTTCTAGTTTCTGGCCTGCATGAGGTAAATGAAAAATGCAGGGTAGTTCTGAACATACTCCTTTCAAACTTTTTTAGCCTGCAAGCTAACTTTTAGGTGAATGGAAAGGAAAGTTAGGAAAAGCTAGGGAAGAAAAATGTAGATTATATACATATATATATGCAATGCCAACCCCATCTATCCTGGAGGTGGAAAAAGTGAAAAAGGGGACCTCACATTCAAATGCCAGTATTTTTTATAATTATATATAATATTATATATACATGAGAAAAAGAATAGAGCTTTCTTAAAAACAAAAACAAGAAAAGAACTTTCCCCCTGATATTCAGTTTCTGCCAATTATGCTTCCTGTAAGACTTAACTTAGATTTTGCCTTATATATGAGATTTTTCTAGGTCTTCTCACACTCTACCAATGGCAACCACCACAACAAAAACAACCACAACCACAACAATAATAATAAAAGTTAACATTTATACAGAATTTATTATGTGCTGGTACTATGCTAAGCACTATGCCATTAATATTTCATTTAATCCTCCCTGCAAGCCTGGGAGGTATGTACTTTTATTTTCTCTTTTTTACAGTTGAGGAAACTGAGGCATAAAGAAGTTAATTTGACCTTTCCAGGGTCACACAGCTAGTAAGTGTTTGAATTCACATTTGAATTCAGGGCTTCTTGACTTTAACCTGGCTCTCTATATTGAGCTGCTAATCTCTCTCTGAGATGATCACCTCTGAGATTACCTCCAATTTACCTTATATATATCTTGAATGTACATAATTGTTTGCATGTTGTTCTTCCATTGATATGGGAGCTTCTTAAAGACTGTTTTTGTCTTTCTTTGTATCTCAGCATTTACCACATTACCTCACCCATAAAATAAATGTTTGTTAACGAAATACAAATTTGGGCACATTATTTGACCTCTTTCAGGACTAGTTTCATCATCTATAAAATTCAGGAATTGGATTATCTCTAAAATCCCTTCTATTTAATGTTCTGTGGTTCCATATAGGGAAAGTTGAATTTTCTTTGGGCAAATATGACCCTCCATTGGATCTTTATATCCTTCTTCCTGCCTTTGTACCCGGCTTTCAGTAATATCTCAAATAAATTGGTATTTTTTTTTAACAACTTGGGGAAAAGCCAATTTTTAACTTCCCTGGGCTAGTTAGCAGTTTGAAGAGTTAGGCTAGACCTTTCTGGACTTCTGAAGAGTGGCAGTTTGGTCTGCCCACTAAATTTTAAAAGACAGGTCTGAATATAATTGTCAACTCACTCCTTCACTTTCAGATTCTTGGAGCTTTATAGTTGGTCTATTTTTAAGATCAAGATGGAAAAAATACAATTAGAAAGAAAAAAAAAAACCTTGTACATATCCATGTTCACAAAGCAACATGAATGATTTCATGCATACTAATTATAATTATGCCACACTATTCTCACAGCTAGGTCCTTCCAGTACTTGTTATTCTAAATAATAAAAATTATATTCTTTTTACTCTGCAACATAATGTACTTACACATAAAAAGCTTGATTGCAACAAGCATTTTATCAAAATTATTAATTTTCTAAACAAATTAATGGTTTTTATTTACAATCTGTGGAATCTTCTAGAACCTATGAAAAAGTTGCCATTTAGAAACTCGATTATGTATTCCACACTTTGAAAAAAGGTTACTGAATAATGGTTGATGCTGTGGTGAAGCCGACCTCATTTTGCACAGTTCAGCCTTGGAACCAATTCCCATTAAAACAAAGTTTTCTAAGGTCTGAAGCAGAGCTCAACAAATTTGCTTTGGATTTTGGAAGCTGCCCAAAATTTAGGAGAAAGACACAATTCTCAGAATAAAAAAAAAATCAAAAGGGGAAAAGTAGACAACAAATTGCCAATGGGAAATTCTTTTCAATGTCAGTTCCAGAACTAGAACCCTAATTTTGGCCAAGGAACACTGAATTCTGTTTCAGGGTGCCAAAATTTAGGAAGACATAGACTATATTTTAGTTATTTAGTAGAAAAGGAATAACTGAGCTTATTATTTACCTAGCAAGAAGAGCTAATTAAAATAGGAAGTTATCACAAGGCATTCCCCAAACCCCTAACCACTACTTCCTTTTGGTGGTTGCATATTAGTTGTACTTTTCCCATGCTCTTCCCACTCACTAACAGCCTAGCTGGGCAGGGGTCTCAGGGTTTCCTGGGATCTCTGTGTTCTCTGTGATCTCTCCAACTTCTTTAGAAGTATTCTGTGCATCTTTCCCCACATTCAAAAAACTGCTATTATTGGTCCTGTCAAGGAGCAAATAGTGATCACTAAGTTTCTACATAACAGTCTCAAAAATCCTCTCTTTAGAGTTCTCATTCTGCATTTCCAAATGTACACTATAGATCTTATTTTTTTCTCAATTCTATCCTATCCAAAATCAAATTCTTTGTCTTCCTCTTAAATCCAACCCCTGCTTCTGGATTTTTTATTTCTGTCACTCGCATCATTATCTTCCGAAACACAGATTTAAAATGTCATAGCCAGCTTTTGACTTTTTATATCTCATGTCCAAGAGCCAATAAATTGCTGTCCACCCAGTTTGTTTTCCAAAATATCTTTTTACTTCTCTTATTATCCTATTTCTGATCAGTCCAATCCATTGCTTTTCTCTAAAACTCTTGTAATATTCTTCTGTTGTGCCCACTTTCAGTCTTTTATTTTTTTTATTTTCATCATTTCTTTTCTATATCTCTTTCACTTCCCTCACTGAAAACAAAAACAGAACTATGTGTAGTTAAGCAGAAACAAATTTCCACATTGTCCATGACCAAAAATGTAGCTCACATCTTGAATCTTTCCCCTCTGACAGAAGGTGGGCAGCATTCTCCATTGTTGGTAATCTGGAATTGTGGTTGGTCATTGTTTTGATCAGAACTTCAATCTTTTTTTGCATTACAGCTCATGCAATTTTTATACTCTGTCACTGTGTACACCTTACACTTAGTGCTCATCTCCTAAGGATTAAAGTATAAATTCCTTAATGTTCATTCAAACTCCTCCATAGCCTACCTTCCAGCTTTATTTCACATTACTATTCCTTTCCATGCTCTCTCTTTCAGACAAATTGAATTCCTTATCCATCATTTGCTCTTACTTGTCTTCATGACTTTGCTCATGTCATCCCTGGAATGACCTTTCTCTCCCACCTCTAATCCATACCTATTGAAAATCTTCCCTTCCTTTAAAGCCCATATCAGGAACTACTTCTTAGCATGTTTTCTGATGTATTTCAATTTGGGGGTGAGGGGGCAGCTAGATGGTATACTGATGGATAAAGTACTTGGCAGACCCATGTTCAAATCTGTCCTCAGACCCTTCTATACTACATAATCCTGTGATCTGTAAACAGGAGATAATAATAGCACCTACCTTCCAGGGTTATTGTGAGGATAAATGAAGTAATAATTGTAAAACACTTAGCAGAGTGTCTGGCACACAATAAGTACTATATAAATGTTGTTATTGTTATCTGGAAATGTTTCCTTCTTTTTCTAATTTCTCTGTACTTTGTTTGTACTTCTCCTCTGCCCTTAAATTATATTTTATATCAGAGTTTTGTTGTGCACTTGTCTTCACATTATATTGTAAACTCATTGAAAATAGTCTTTATTCAATTTCAATTGACTTGGGATGGAAAATGCCATCTGCATCCAGAGAGAGAGCTGTGGAGACTGAATGTGGATAGAAGCATACTATTTTCATCTTTTTTTTCTTTCTTCTGTTTTTGTCCCCTTTGATCTGATTTTTCTTGAACAACATGACAAATATGGAAATATGTTTAAAAGGATTGCACATATTTGACATATATTAGATTGTTGTCTTGGGGAGGGAGTAGATAAGGAGAGAGGGAGAAAAATTTGGAGCACAAAGTCTTACAAAAATGAATGTTGAAAATTATCTTTACACATATTTAAATAAAAAATGAAGATAGGCCTTATTATTTTCTATTCTTATATCCCCAGCATCAAGCACAGTACCTTGTATTTTGTTGATGCTTAATAAATGTTGGCTAAATTAGATTCTAGCTGGCCTTAACACTTTCCAGACCATATATCTTCCCATTCCCTTTACCTTCTTCTCCTTTCAAATGTCCAAAGAGCATCATGGATTCTGGACTGTCACAGGGTCTGTGAAAGCTGAACAACCTTAGGAGTACTTAAAGAGATCCCCATTACTACCCATGCTTTATGCAATCTTTCTGAGGGCAGACACTCTTTTCCCTTTTAAAGCTCAGTACCTGCTCTGGAGCCTGGGTCATAGGAATGGAGACTGCAACTGGACCTATTATTTCCGTGATATAGGAAGCTTACAGAACATCTCTTCCTCAGTGCAAATCAGCATTGCTCTGTAACTTAGAGTTTTAGAGAGTTGTCTAGAACACTGAGAAGTTAAATAACTAGCCAATAAGTGTCAGATGGATTCAAGTCTTTCTAGCTACAAAACGAGTTCTCCATCTACGGCACCACCATAGCCTTTGCCTTGCATATGGCAGGTATTTAAATGCTTGTTGGATTGAATTGAATTGGTGTCAGTGAAGAGTGCTATGGTGTCTTGTTATTAAATTAGTATGAAATTAGAAGTTAAAAAAATAAAGTGCACTTCTGTAATTTCAGGTCAGAACTCATTACAAATGCCCCTGGCCAAAAGGCAGCCTTCTCAGTGACCAAACACCTGGGACTTTGTCAAGGCCTGATCTAAAGGGAACTATTCCCAATTGTTTAGTGATATTAAGAGCCACAGGAAAATAGTCTGCATTTATATTCTTGGGCGTAAGATACTGGAATAGCATCATGAACCGTCAGTATCTTCATCCCAAGGGAGGGAGGAGAAAAGAATTGTTCTCTTTTGTTCCATGATACCATCTCCTTTTCCCTCCTCCTTCCTGACCAGTGGGATACTTTCCTTTGTCCCCTGTTTGAATGAGGAAGGAGGAGCAGGCTTCTGCAAAGTGATGGGGAGGTTTCAGTAGATTAGCTTCCTTGCAGAGGCCCATAAGGGTCGTTTGGCTGGCATAGTCTCCCACCAACTCCTTTTTCTCCCATTTAACGACCCAAGAGGAGAATGACCTCACTCAACAAGGAGAAGTGACAAGTCTGGTACAGAAAGGGAAAGAAGAAGAGCTCTGCTAATGTAGGGAGCCTTATCTGGTGTGGATCTTGGAGGCTCTAAGGCCAGATGAGTTCTTATTAGAGGAGGTTACAAAGGAATCAGGCTTAGAGCTGGAAAGAATGTTAGAGACTGGAGGAGGAAAGTGAGACGAGGGGACTTGTAAGGGTCACTTGGCTAGGGTGGGAGGCAGAATTTGGCTCTAGACATCCCTGACTCCAAATCTACCTACCAGACTCTACCCACCACACCCATCACATCTTCCATACCTACTAGAGTCTGCCCACCACACCCATCACACCCACCACACCCACCACACCTCCCACACCTACCAGACTTTGTCTACCATGCCATATTGCTTCCAGAATACTTTGTTGTTCAGCCATGTCCAACTCTCTGTGATCCTATTTGTGGTTTTCTTGGCAAAGATACTGGAATAGTTTGCTATTTCTTTCTTCAGCTCATTTTACAGAGGAAGAAACTGAGGCAAACAGAGTTAAATGACTTACCCAGAGTCCCATAGCTAAGAAAAGTCTGAGGCTAGATTTAAATTCAGGAAGAGGAGTCCTCTTGACTCAAGACTTGGCACTCTATCCACTGTGCCATTTAGCTGCCCTTCCAGAATATTCTGCTGGAAAAAGGACAGGTCAGAATTCAGAAGGCCCGAGTTTGGTTTTAGTCATACAAATGTTCATAACCTCATGTAAGTCTCCCCAACTTTGAATATAAGTATACTCATTGATCAGGAGGAGAGAATGATACTATAGGAATTTTGTTTCACCCCAACATACATAAACACACACACATTCACACACAAAAGTCTCTCTCTCTGTCTCTGTCTTTCTCTCTCTCACACACACGCCAAAGTCTCTCTTTCTCTCTCTGTCTCTGTCTCTGTCTCTCTGTTTCTCTCTCTTTGTGTCTCTGTCTCTCTCTCACACACATATGTTGTAGAGATTAAATGAGAGAATAAACATGGAAGGGCTTTGAGAAAGTTAGAGGTACCATACAGAGGTAGTACCCATAATATTCTCCAATGACACTATAAACTCCCTGAGGGCAAGAGTAATGTCTCATATGCTTCTCTTTTATCCTCCAGTGCCTAGGCAAAGGCAAAGTATGAAGCAACTGCTAAACAAATAGTTACTGGATCAATAATGGCTGTTAGGTAGTAATAGAAAATACAGCACTAACCTTTGTGTCTCTAGAGAAGTAGGGAAAGATCTCCTAACCTCTAAGAAATTATTTCCACTTGGGAAGGCTGTTTTGGGATTGCCATCTAGGTCATGCATTAGAGTTATAGCAACACAGAATTCCCTAAGTCACAGTAAGTCAACAATGTTCATTAAGTGCTTACTATGTGTGAGGCATGTACTAAGTACTATGAATATAAATAAAAGAAAAAAAAATAAAAGAGTCCCTTCTCTCTCAAGAAGCTCCCAATGTTATGCAGGAGACAACATGCAAATAACTATGTAAAAACAAGACGTATATACCAGATAAACTGGAAATGATCATAAGGGAAAAGTACTAATATTAAGAAGACCTGGGAAAGATTTCCTGTATGCATTGGGATCTCAGTTGAGACTTGAAGAAAGGAGAGTTGGGTTAAAAATGTATTGTCCTAAACACCATTGTTTTCCTGGCATTTATTGAATGCTGTTAGATATCCCTGATGATCTAGACAGACATTACTTACTGTGAATATTCACCATTGTCCTCTGTGAGTTACCTTGTCCCTTTTCTTTCTCTCTCTCTTTGTTTGTTTGTTTGTTTGTTTGTTTGTTTGTTTCTTTCTTTCTTTCTTTCTTTCTTTCTTTCTTTCTCCCTTTCTTTCTTTCTTTCTCCCTTTCTTTCTTTCTTTCTTTCTTTCTTTCTTTCTTTCTTTCTTTCTTTCTTTCTTTCTTTCTTTCAGGCAATTGGGGTTAAATGAATTGCCCAGGATCACACAGCTAGGGAATGTTAAGTGTCTTGAGGTCAGATTTGAATTTAGATCCTCCTACTTCAGGGTTGGTGCTCTATCCACTGCACCACCTAGCTGCCCCTCCTTGTCCCTTTTCTACCTCAATCCCCTTTAAGTTCCCCCTTCTTCATGGTGGATATATTCCCTATCACTTATCTCTCCTGATTACCCAAGCAGTCTATCTCAAACATCTTCCTGATTTTCTGATCATGGTACTTTCTTCCATTTACTCTTTGATCTAAGGTCATTGGCTCCCTTGTTGTTCCTCATACAAGATATTCAACATGTAGTAATGATTCCAAGTCTTTTTACCCTGTGGCAGTCTCACAACTGGCTAGTGTACTTCAAAATAATTTTGAGAGCGTAGCTGGCCACCCTCATATTCTGCCCCCAACTGGAATGATGATCACTACTGATGGTGGATAGTCCACCAGCTACCCTCACTGGAATCCATTCTTGAGATAGGTTTCTTTTGAGGAAGGGCAGAAGAATGGAATAATAGAGGGTTCACAGAGCACTTTGGCAGAAACATCCCCATGTGTAGATTAGAATGGTCAGAACTGGGAGAAAATCACTTGCCACAAAGCATCATCTGGGAAAAAGTGACCTAAGGCATTCTCTTCAATCAGTGGCTCTCCCACAGCAGACCATCTTTTTATGGCTAACTAACATCAATTCTCCCAAAGATATTGGTCAGGGTTTAGATGTTGCAAGTGCTGTGGGGAGACAAGTCAACGATTAATGGTTTACCATTAATGATCAAGTAGCCAGCAAGCATAAATAGTGAGCATCTTTGTGCCAAGAACAGTGCCCCGTGATGTTTCTAGACCCTCTCTCTGATAGTATAGAGTGGCGGTGTTGAGAGCTCTCTCTGCTGTTCTATATCTTATAGTCTGAGAGAATTATCTTAGGACTTTGAGAGATAAAGTGAATTCTATAGTCATATAACATTATGTTTCAAAGGCTTCACTTGGATCCATGTTCTTCTTATTCCAGGACCAGGTTTCTATCATCTGGCAGAAGTACTGCTGTTATAAAGGGTTTCATTCATTGTTCTTAGGTTATCTCAGGTCATTTCTGTAGGATCTCAGAAGCAACATACCTCTCTATATATATTTAAATTGATCTGACTCCAAACAACTAGTTATATAAGCATGAATGAGTCCCTATTGTATACTGCCCCCAAATCCTCCATTTTTTTTCAATTAATTTTCAATAATCAATGAATTTCAATAATTTTCAATAATAAGAAAAGCAACGGCTTAGTATGGCAAATTAAACAGCATGTGTGGATTCTTGAACAACTGATTTTATCACTAGAGTTTAATTTTGTTGTTATTGTTGTTGTTCTTAATGTTGAATTATTTTCTCTAGGAGCCCCTTCTTAAAATGCACATAAGGGAAAGGACAAAGAGAAGGGGAGAAGAGGAAACATGTTGATTCATCATCAACTAATAATATATATAATAATAGTAGGCTATTTTATCAGATTATTCTCTATCTTGCTACTTAAAAGCAAGCAAGCTTCTGAAGGGACTTGGGAGAAAGGTGTTAGGGAGGAGGGAAGAAAAGTCTCTAAACATGGAGTTGAAGCCAGGAAAAAAAATAGACCTGGATGAGATTATATCCACTGGGGAGTTAGGAACCAACATGGGAAAAACTAGTCTCCTGGAGGGAAGGAGCAAAAACTTAAAGGAGAGCCAATGAAGATCTGCCTGGGTAGGACTTTGAAGACAAATTTGGCTTCCTTTATCATTTTTTCTAAGGTCAACTACTTCTGTAATCATCTCTTTCTCAGTTTTTTGAAAATGTTTTTGCATTTATTATTTCATTTTTATCTCTAAAATAAAAATTTGAAAGGTAGGTAAAAGCAATGAATTATTATTATATCTTGCAAAGTTTTTTAGGGATAAGCAAAATGAGGTTTAGAAAGATTTGATGACTTTCTCAGGGATTGATTACACAAGTTTGAACTAAATTTGATGTATATTTAATAAGTATTTTCACTTTTTGTTGTTGTTTGCTTGCTTCTTTTTTCTTTGTCATTATTTTCCCTTTTTGATCTGATTTTTCTTGTACAGCATAATAAATGTGGAAATATGTTCAGAGAAGTTGCATATGTTTAACCTCTATTGGAGTGCTTGCTGTCTAGGGAAGGGAGGAGGTGGAAAGTGAGGGAGGAAAAATTGGAACACAAAGTTTTGCAAGAATAAATTTAAAAATTATCTTTGCATGTAGTTTGAAAAACAAAAAGAGCTAGTATTATTTTTAAAAAGCACTAGATTTAAACCACGGTTTCTTGACTAAGATAGTCACTAAAGCAACCAAATGAATTTTTCCCTTGTTGACAGTTCAGAAGATCCCATATGAGAGAACACAGAGAAGAGGGTTGTTTGTCTCCCACATTAGAATGTGAATTCCTGGTGGGTAGAGATGATATTTTTGCTTTTCTTTGCATCTCAAGCACTTAGCACAATGCCTGAAACACAATATCAATTTTAAAATGCTTTTTGAGTGACTATAAAGTAGCTTTTGCATTGTAGTTCCATGGAGCTTTGCTAGTGCAGGCCAGCTCAGGGGGCAGCCTTCCTATGAAGTGTGTGTGTGTGTGTGTGTGTGTGTGTGTGTGTGTGTGTGTGTGTG
>JAJPUD010000906.1:503146-538980 GCA_023553655.1 Myrmecobius fasciatus
TGTGTGTGTGTGTGTGTGTGTGTGTGTGTGTGTGTGTGTGTGTGTGTTTAAACATTTCCCAAATGACTGGGCTTATCTCATTTCTTAAACTCCTAGTTTCCTGTCTTGGAAACTTTAATAAAGACAAATTTGAGAAGTAATGAATGAGGAATCAATCCTTATAGAGCAATGAAATTTATTGTGGCTTAACTAATCAGGTACCATTTATGCATGCTGCCTGCCTTCCCCACCATTGGATGACTAATTGATAACTAATTTCCTCAATTTGTAGTTCATTACTTATTTTAACAGAGAAGCTTATACCTAACTCTATGAATCAGAAAGGCTTCCTGAAATCAATGAAGATATTACTTGTCAGGACATTTGACAAATCATCTACCCATGTCCAGGATCAGATAGGTCTATAAGGACAATGGACATCTTTCGATGGGCTCTGCCTTAGAAGATCAAGAGTCTCTAGGTGGGGGATTGGCAGTGTGACCATAAACAGTGAGCTGGAAGGTTCATAGATATGGAGGCGATCTCACAGGTCACCTACTCCAACCCCCTCATTTTATAGTTGAAGTAACTTGAGCCCAGGGGAATTAAAAAAAAGTTGTCCAGGATGACACAGGTAATTAATTAGTGCTAAGGTAGGGGAGAAAAGAGGATTTAAATCCAAGACCTCTGACTCCAAAGACTTTACACTGATCCACGATACTTCCTCCATAAAAAAAATGAAGCACAAAGCGATTAGGTGAGTTATCACAGCAAGTGCCTCCTGGGAAGCTCACCTCTTGCCTTTACCCTTGCTTTCTGCCCAGGGCACTTATTATATAGGTGAACAAGGAAACCACCCTTGACTCAACCATATATTTTGGGCATTCACCTACCCATCTTGAGAATGTGGACAGTGGAAAGAACACTGCCAATGGGATCAGAGGATCCGAATTCAAATTCCCCTCAGATACTTACTACCTAAATGACTTCAAACAGATCATTCATTTCCTTTGACTTGAATTTCTTCACTATAAAATGAAAGGAGAATTAGATGACTGCTGAATTTCCTTCAAGCTCTTTGCCTTTGATCCTGTGACCTAGGGTTCAAAGAGAATTTATGGTGGATTTGATAAACTTAAAGATGCGCTTCCAAGTTTCCAGGAACAAGAACAAGCAGTAGGTAATGCTGGGGCTCCTCTCTACCTGTTTCTGTCTGCCCTGCCGTTTACTCTGATGGTGGGGCAGAGGGCAGCTGTTACACAGAAATAGGACAGTTTCCAGTAATTATGGCTTTTGAAAAATATGCGGTCAATGGCTTCTTAACAAGTGATGCTATTAATCCCGAGTGTTCTCGATTCTTTATTTTGTTTGGGGATAGAAGTCAGAGGCAATATTGTGTTATTTATCCCTGGAATAATGTTGCCATAGTAACCTCTCTACCTTATAACAACAGTAGTGAAGTCACTGAAGCAAGGAAGCATGGAAGCCTTTTTAATAACTGGGAGCATGGGTCCCAAGGTTGGTAATGGAGAATACCTTTGTTGGGAGGGCCACAGCATTTAACCCTAAAGTGTGATGTGTGGGCCCTGTCTCTGAAAAGAGCTGGGCTTTGTGATGTCCAAAGAAAGCCATTTGTATTAAGTTGCTCTGCTATTAGCATTGTTTCACATGACACTCTTAGAATGCAAGAATGTAGGGTTGCCATGGAAACCAAAAAAATGTACAAATTAAGACCCAGAATAGGAAAGCTTCTACTGTTGCAATTCTGTTGATCATTATTAAAGAAATTATGTAGTGCAACTACAGGTATTGAATGTCAAAAAAAAAAAAGCAGGGGGGAATACATTCAACATCTTAATCTGGTGCATAATTCTTCCTTTTTCAGCATGTAGAGGAGAAAGAATACTGGATTTGGCATTAAGTGACCTGGCTCAAATCCTACTTTTCACTTATTATCTGTATGGTCTTGGGCAAATCTTGGGGCTTGAATTTCCTCACCTGCAAAGCGAATACTGTGGACTAAATGTCACCCAAGCTCTGTGGTAGTGTGAAATCTGCAGTCCTGTGAAATTACTCAGTGCTGGAGATAGGTTAACAGCATATACGTGTGGGCACAGACGACCATGGACTATCAACCTTTGTGGATTTGTGAAATTGTTATTGCATCTAAGTGAGGTTCTTTAAAGGACATTAGTTGGTAGAGGGAACATGGTGGGATGGAGAAGGGGAAACTCGTCATTCCTCTCTAAGGTGAATCACTTGGTCTGAGATTTTCATCTTCTTATTCCTTCATAACTTTTCTAGTACTTTGATCCAACAGTTCCCCTGCCTGCTTTCTCCTATAGCTTCATTTTTCTCTTGCTTAGTTCCTTTCTATCTGCCTGCTAACATATGGTAATGAAGTGAATTGAGTGCTGAACCTGGTAGTGAGGAACATTCATCTTCTTGAGTTCAAATCCAGCCTCAGACACTCACTAGCTGTCTGACCCTGGGCAAGTCACTTAACTCTGCCTCAGTTCTCTCATCTGTAAAATGAGGTGGAGAAGGAAATGGCAAACCAGTCCAGTATCTTTGCCAAGAAAACTTCAAATAGGGAATAACAAGTTTGACACAACTGAAAAATGACTAAACAACAAAATTCTCCAAACAAATTTTCCCATGATCATTCTCTTCCATTAAGTAATCATTATCTTTCTTTTTCTCTTCCCCCTCTCTCCTCCCTGTTCCTTTCCTCTATCTGTCTCTCTTTCCTCTCCTGTCTCTCTTTCTCTCCTGTCTATCTCTCTGTCTCTGTCTCTCTCTCTCTGTGTGTCTCTCTGTCTGTCTCTGTCTGTCTCTGTCTCTGTGTCTCTGTCTGTCTCTGTGTCTCTGTCTCTCTGTCTTTCTCTCTATCTCTCTCTCTCTCTCTCTCCCCCTCCCACCTCTTGTCCTTCTCCTTCTTTACCTCCCTCCCTGTCTCTGTTTACTGTTAAACTATTTGGGAAAAAATTATCTAGTCATCAAGTCAATAAATATTTATTAAGTACTATCCATGTGCTAGGCACTCTGCTAAGTTCTAGAAATTCATAGAATACTTCCATTTCTATACTATTCTTCTGTTAAGTCTCCTAAGTTTCTGCCTCTATCTGCCTTCTGAAATCCTTCCAAGATCACTAGTATTTTCCTAATCACCACATTTAACCACTTTTTTATTCTGTTTCTCCTGTTGGAATGCTTTTCTGAGCATTTGGCTCAAATTTCTGACTACCTAGAGGTCCCACTACTTCCTTAATCTCAACATGTTTAGGACTGGGCTCCAGTGGAAAGAACACTGACTCTGAAGCCAAAGGATCTTGGTAAATTTTACCTCTGACGCTTTGTACCTATGTGACTTTGGACTTACCTTCACTGGACCCCGTTTCCTAACATAAAATGAAGTGTTGAATTCAATAGTTTCTAAGACCCTTTGCAGCTCTGTAACTATAATCCTCTATGTTTGTTTTCTACTTCTCAAAATCTTTCTCCATATAATCTGACTGAACTTTTTTTTTAAATTTCTGAATCTTCTAGCAAATACGGGCTTTTTTATTTGTCTTTGTATCTATCCCTAGTACCTAGAACAGTGTCTGGCACATACTGAAATACTAACTGGGTTGGGTTGAAGGTTTCTTAATTCTTCCCTCTATTTCTGGGGTATTTTTGCAGGATGAGCATCTCTGGTGAGAGGACTTACTGAGCTCTTTTCAGCCCTGTTCATCTACCTGCCACTTAACTCTCGCTGGAGACTCCAAAAAGCTGTAGCATGTGCAGCAGCCATACTCTAGTAAAAGCATCTTGACAGATAGACTAAGCCAGGTTGAGAGTAACCAACAGGCCTCCAGCTCATCATTGAGTTAGGGGACTGTCTACCCAAGCAAGTAAAGATATCCACCAGTGGAATGAGCAGAAGAGAAGAATTTGTTCCAATGGCCATGAATGTGGCTGAAGCAGACTTAGAGCTTCATCAGACATCAAAGACACCAAGGGTATTCATTGCAACCTAGGCAAGCTCCAGGAGTCTTTGGTTTTTGTCTTGCTACTAGGTTTTGATGACTTTGGAAGAGAGAGTAAAACAAAAAAGTTGTAAAGACAACTTTCTGCAACTGTGTGCCCCAATTAAATCCGATTTATACACCAATCAAGACATCCCCCATGGTGTCTTGGGGTGTTTTTCCCTTCACTCCTTTGCCATGCCAAGTAGGGTCTTTCCTCTTATCCTCCAAAATGTCTAAAACTCCTTTTCTTACTAACTCTGTGCTCTCCCAGCCCTATTTCATATTTACTGTTCCTGGTGTCTATTGTACCTCTTCAGGTTATCTGTCAGCTCTTCTCCTAAATAAATCCACCTGTTGCCAAAGAGAATGGTCATGGTGAATTCTTCACATGACTGAACCCCAACATTTGGTGCCTACATCAATCTCTTAAACAACCATATCATTTATATATATATATATATATACATATATATATATATATGTACATACATATGTGTACATATGCATACATAGACATATAGATGGGTGTATATGCATACACATAGTACCTAGATATACACATATAGGTGTGAGTGTGTGTACATAGACATATATATAGATACCTATATGTGTGTGTTGTATACATGCAGGTACCTATATATGCATGTGTCCATATCTGTACTTTTATCAACAGATTAAACAGCTAGGGAGGGCAGGAGCCAAATCTCCCCAGTATTTTTTTCCTTACCCCCTCACTTAGCACTGTGCTCTGTACACAGTAAGTACTTAGTGCATGGCTATTGAATTGAAGGTATGACGATGATCTTCATCATTATCGTTTCAGTAGTTTCATGCGTCTTTAGTAAGTCAAAACCAAGTCTTAAGCAAGTAGGTTACACACACACACACACACACACACACTCATCCTAGGGATTCTCAACCTTTTCTTTTTTGAGTTAGGAACCCAATTGGTAAACTTGTGTAGCCTATAGACTTCCTTTCAGAATACTGTTTAAAACTTATAAAATAAAATACAGAGAATTATAAAAGAAAAAAATGGTTGAAATTCAGTTATCAAAACATTGGGAAAAAAAGACCACAACCCCAAACCAAGTTCATATACCAAGTTTAAGAACCCTGTCTCTAGGGTCATCTGATTTTATTCAAACTTCTCTGGTAGTGTATCAATAACTACTCTGACTGCCCATGAAGATTTAGTCTTGTACAATAGAATGGAATGTAAACTCCATCAGGCACTACTTCTGATTTTTGTTGTGTTGTTGTTCTTTTGCTTTTTTATCACTAAGGCTTTGCATAGTGCCTTGCAAAAATTGGGACTCATTCAATACTTCATGAATTTAATTGAATTTTTTTATTTTATTAAAGCTTTTTATTTATAAAACATATGCATGGGTAATTTTTCAACACTGACCCTTACAAAACTTTCTGTTCCAAATTTTCTCTTCCTTGCCCCCACCCCCTCTTCTAGATGGCAGGTAGTCCAATACATGTCAAATATGTTAAAATATATGTTAAATCCAATATATGTATGCATATTTATACAGTTTCTTGCTGCACAAGAAAAATCGGATCAAGAAGGAAAAAAAAAAAACCTGGGAAAGAAAACAAAATGTAACCAAACAGCAACAGAGAGTGTGAAAATGCTATATTGTGGTCCACACTCAGATCCCACAGGCCTCTCCCTGGGTGTATATGGCTTTCTTCATCACTGAACAATTGGAAGTGGTTTGAAACATTTCATTGTTGAAGAGAGTCATGTCCATCAGAACTGATCATCATATAGTCTTCTTGTTGCTGTGTATAATGATCTCCTGGTTCGGCTTATTTCACTCAGCATCAGTTCATGCAAGTCTCTCCAGGCCTCTCTGAAATCATCCTGCTGGTCGTTTCTTACACAACAATAATATTCCATAACATTCATATACCATAATTTATTCAGCCATTCTCCAATTGATGGGCATCCATTCAGTTTCCAGTTTCTAGCCACTACAAAAAGGGCTGCCACAAACATTCTTGCACATGTGGGTCCTTTCCCTCCTTTAAGATCTCTTTGGGATATAGGCCCAATAGAAACACTGCTGGGTCAAAGGGTATGCACAGTTTGATACCTTTTTGAGCATAGTTCCAAATTGCCCTCCAGAATGGTTAGATCCGTTCACAGTTCCACCAACAACGTATCAGTGTCCCAGTTTTCCCAACATTTGTCATTATCTTTTCCTGTCATCTTAGCCAATCTGACAGGTGTGTAGTGGTATCTCAGAATTGTCTTAATTTGTATTTCTCTAATCAATAGTGATTTGGAGCACCTTTCATATGACTAGAAATGGTTTTAATTTCTTCATCTGAAAATTGTCTGTTCATATCCTTTGACCACTTATCAATTGGAGAATGGCTTAGAATTCAATTGAATTTTCAAATTTAAATATTGCATTATTTCCATTTTGTAAGTAGGTAAACTGAGGTTAGTGAAAACAAAGCACTAAGAAAAGCTAGTGATTCATTATAATCCAGGATTCTTGTGTTCCTATATTTCCTGCAGTCACTTGATATCATCAAAGAATTTAGTAAATACCCATTGTGGGTACAAGACTAGAACCTAAACATCCCTTCCATGTTATCCTTCCTCTTTAGAACTCTATGTGGAGTGTCCAGACTAATTGAGGATGCAGTTATAAGTGTCTCAGCATCCCCTTCACTCTGTTTTGTCATTTGTCTTCTACTGATGATCAGCACTAGGAGACTTCATGAAGCTTGACTCACTGAACTAGTTTTAATATGTGTTATGTCTGGGAAACATACACAAAAAGATATTCTTTGTAATCATTGAAAGTTCCCCAGTTAGATGTATTTCAGTGCTGAGTCACTCCCCTCCCACTCTCCCCAGACACAATGATAAAACATAATGTATGTCAATAAAATGATGAGAATGTGTTATTTCTCTGGGGCAGGTAAGTTCTCCCTGAGCCTCTGGTAGAGAGCAGAGCCAGATCCTCAAGTAAAGACCTGACTCCTGGGACCAAGGAGGAGGTACATTTGGGGATTCCTTCACTCTTTCTGGCCCTAAATATTGCTTTTAGTAAACTGCTGCTCTAGCACACAGTACTTTCATTTTATTTATAAAAAATCACTGCCGTCACAGTCTTTTTTGCCTCATGAAGTCAGCACAAAACTTAGAATGTTCATTCCAAGGGAGTATTTTTAAAAAGCTCATTTCATAAAGCAGTGACCTTACTAGCTTGCCCTGAAGGTCAGTCAAATGGTTGTTCCCAAATCAATGTGGCCAGTTTGTAGTATAAAGAATATTGGACCAGGAGTCAGAAAATAATAATAATGATGACAATGTAATAATGTTAAATATTATATAATCTTTTGGGGGGCAGAATGGTTTCATCAGAAAACTTGATCATTGCAGATCAGCAACTTTTCCAAAGCTTTTAGAAAGAATGCATTATTTTATTTGTTGTCTTTGAATCTTGAGCACTAACTTAGGATATAACATGTACTTAATTCATGTTTGTTGACTGAATGAACTTTTTATTTTCTTAAAAAGCTGTCTGGGGCACAGAAAGACTTGTTTATTGTCACATAGCCATTAAACCAGATCCAGGAATGGAATCCAGATTATACGAACTGGAGGTCAGCCATCTGTACATTATGGCAAATTTTCTCAATATATTTGAGTTTCTATGTGTGTCTTTCTGTGTAATCTATGAAATAATAAAGTAGCATTTTATAGTATCTTAGAGTTTATAAAACCTTTCTGCTTATAATACATATCTAGGATTGGGACATTCTCTCTGATGATTCCCCATGTCTTGAATGTTCCTACTATGGACCTCCTAGGCTTTCTTTAAGTCCCATCTAAAGGGACTTTCTTCACTCTACTGTCTAGCTTTCTTTAATTTACAACTAAAATCCTACCTTCTATTGGAATTCTTCCTCAACCTATTTTAATTCCATTATTTTCCTTCCTATCTATCCTATATATAGCTTGTCTTATGTATATTTGTTTGCATGTTTCCTTCCATATTAGATACCCTCCTTGAGGAGTAAGAAACTGTTTTCACATTTCTTAGTTCTTAGCTAGTGCATAGTAAACACTTAATAAATATTTATTATTTGAATTGCCATTTAATATATGTGGCATAGGTATCCACTCTGTTTTCCAGGTACTGACTTTTTTTTTATTTTCAAAATACATGCATATGTAATTTTCAACATTCATCCTTGCAAAATCTTGTGTTCCAATTTTTCTCCCTCCCTTCCCCTCACATCTTCCCTAAGATAGCAAGTAATAATATATGTTAAACATGTGCAATTCTTCTATACATATTTTCACAGTTATGCTGCATAATAAAAATCAGATCAAAAAGAAAAAGATGAGAGAGAATACAAGGAAACAACAACAAAAAAGTGAAAATACTATATTGGAATTCACACTCAGTCCCCACAGTCCTCTCCCTGGGTGCAGATGACTCTCTCTATCACAAGGCCATTGGAACTGGCCTGAATCACCTCTTTATTATGTCCATCAGAATTGATCATCATATGATCTTGTTGTTGCTGTGTATAATGATCTCCTGGTTCTGCTCATTTCACTTAGGATCAGTTTATGTAAGTCTCTCCAGGCCTTTCTGAAATCATCCTGCTGATAGCAGAGCAATAATATTGCATTACATTCATATACCATAACTTATTCAGCTTTCTCGAACTGATGGGCATCCACTCAATTTTTAATTCCCTGCTAATACAAATAGGGCTGTTACAAACATTTTTGCACATGTGGGTCATTTTCCCTTTTTTATGATCTCTTTGGGATACAAGCCCAGGTACTAACTTCTCTAAAGAAGAATTAGAAAGGTCATAACTTGTCTAGGGTCATAATGAATTAATTGTCAAAGTTGTTACACTTTACTTATGTTATATCATCCTTGTTCTACCCTTTTTTAATATGACATTTGGAAAGTCACTCAGTCTCGGGTTCCTCACATGTAAAATGGTGATAACAAATCACCAAAGGATACAGTGATCAAAGGCTTTTTTCCCCAGTGATCAAAAAATAACAATGAATATAAGTAGACATTATAAGGTACCACAAAAATATAAGGTAGAATGGGTCTTTAAGGTTCAATCATTTATGGAATGCAGTAAGACTAACAGAAGGAGCTTTTTTATGTGGGAGTTCCCCTGAAACATCATTTCTTTTTTTGTTAGCACTGTCATTTATTTATTAGGCTTTTTCCTACCACTCCATTTTTCTTTGATTCCCTCCTAGATATTAATAATCCCTCTTTGATGCTATAAAGATATCTCTTCTACATTATGGGAGTTGAGAGCATAGCATTTCACATAATTTAGAAAATTAGGAAAATAAATGAGTTATTCAAGAGAATTATGGGAAAAAAGAGTCAACAGCTTAGGAAAAGAAATACAAAAATTAACTGAAGAAAACAATGCCTTTAAAGGTAGAATTGACCAAATGGAAAAAGTAGAAAAGCTCACTGAAAAAAAATTGCTTAGAAATTAGAATTAAACAAGCACAAGCTAATGACTACAAAAAAAAGCAAGATATATTAAAAACAAAATTAAAATGCAAAAAAAGAGAAAAAAAAATCTGAAATTCCTCATTGGAAAAACAACTGATCTAGAAAATAGATCTAGAGGGACAGCTAGGTGGCACAGTGGATAGAGCACCAGCCCTGAAATCAGGAGGACCTGAATTCAAATCTGGCCTCAGACACTTAACACTTCCTAGCTGTGTAAAATCTATCTTACCTTATAATGAAGTAAAAAGGGACAAGGATAATAGAATTTGGAGAGATAATAGATTAGGGAGGGTAATGATCAGAAGTAAAACACTTGTAAGGAAGGAGAGGATGGGCAGTAAAGGGGAATAAACAAGGGGAAAAAATAGCATGGAGGGCAATGCACAGTTAGTTATCACTATAAATGTAAATGGGATGACCTCACCCATATAATGGAAGCAGATAGCAGAAAGAATTAAAAATCTTATACCTACAATATGTTTATAAGAAACACATTTGAAGCAGAGAGATACATACAGAGTAAAGATAAGGGGGTTGGAACAGAATCTTTTATGTTTCAGCTAAAACCAAGAAAGCAGGGGTAACAATTGTGATTTCTGACAAAGCAAAAGCAAAAATAGATCTAAATAAAAGGAATAAAAAAGAAACTATATCTTGTTGAAAATACCACAGACAATGAAGTAATATCAATACTACACATATATGCACTAAATGGTATAGCATCTAAATCTTTGAAGTTACAAGTTACAGAAGGTACAAATTACATTATAGTAAATGACCATAGTAATCTAGTATATGATAAACCCAAAGATCTAACTTTTTGGTACAAAAATTCATTATTTCATAAAAACTGTCAGGAAAGCTTGAAAACAGAATGACAGAACCTAGGTATATACCATTATTGCATACCATATACCAAAATAATGTCAAAATAGGTACATGATTTACATATAAAGGGTGATATCATAAGTGCATTAAAAGATGTTTATGTCAATTTATTTGTCAGATTTGTGAATAAAGAAGAAATTTAGGACTCAAGAAACTATAGAGAACATTACAAAATATAAAATAGATAATTGTGATTATATAAAATTCAAACATTTTTGCACACACAAAACCAATGCAACCAGAATTATAAGGAAAGTAGAAAACCTGGGGGGGGGGGGATTTGCAACAAATATATCTGAAAAAGTCCTCATTTCTCAAATATAAAGGAAACTGAGTCAAATTTATAAAAAACACAAGTCATTTCCCAATTGATAAATGGTCAAAACTGGTGATTTTCAGACAAAGAAATCAAGATATCTATAGTCATATGAAAAACTGCTCTAAATCACTATTGATTAGAGAAATGCAAATTAAAAAAACTCTGAGGTACCATTTCATATCTGTTAGATTGGCTAATGTGAAAAGAAAAGGAAAATGTTGGATGTTGGAGGAGATGTGTGAAAACTCAGACATTAATGCCCTCTTGGTAAGGTTGTGAACTAATCCAATCATTCCGGAGAGCAATTTGGAACTATGACCAAAGGGCTACAAAACTGTGCATGTCTTTTGATCCAGCTAAGTCTATATCCCAAAGACATCCCAAATATGGGAAAGGGACCTATTAATCCACAAACAATATTTATAGTAGCTCTTTTTTTGTGGTGGCAAAAAGTTAGAAATTGAAGAGCTGCCCATCAATTGGGTTATAACTAAACAGCTGTGGTATATGATTGTAATGAAATAATGCTATGCTATAAGAAATAACAAGCAGGATGCTCCTGATACATAATGAAGTGAACATGAACAGGAGAACATTATACATAATAATAGCAATATTGTTCAGTGAAGAATTGTTAATGACTTAGCTATTCTCAGCAATACAACCACCTATAATAATCCCAAAAGACTAATGATGAGGCATAGTTTCCATCTCCAGAGAAAAATCTGTTATTTGAAACATGCTATTTTTTACTTTCTTTTCTTTACTTTTTTTCTTTTATTCTGGTCTTTTTGTACAAACTGACTGATATGGAAAGGTTTTACATAATTGTATATTTATGACGTATATCTAATTGTTTCCTTTCTCAATGAGTGGGGAGGATAGCAAGGGAGGGAGAAATGGAATTTAGAATTCAAAGTTTTTAAATAAAAATGTTTTAAAATATTTAAATTTTAAAATATTTGAGCTTTTAGTTACCTTATATATTATTTAATTTAGAGTGGTTTCTAACAATTTTGTGTCATTGACTGTTTTTACAATCTGGTGAAGCTTATGGATCCTACCTTAGAAGGTTTTAAATTCACAAAATAAAATATATAGGATTATAAAGGAAGCCAATTATATTTAAATACAGCTATAATGTTTAAGAAATTATATTTTTAAAAATATTTATTTTAAATATTATTAATATTAAATTTAAATCATTTAATATTTAAAATTTACTAATTATTTAATTATTTATTATTTTAAAAACAAACAGGCCCTGGGTTAAAAACCTCTAAAATCCAACTTCTTCATTTTATAGATGAAGAAACTGAGGTCCAGTAAGCTTAAGTAATTTGCCCATAGAATAATATGCTTAGAAGTGAAAGAATCCTAAGAGATCATGTAGTGTAACTCTTACCTAATCATGAATTGAATTTCATAAAATGTTGCTCCATGAGAACTAATTCGATCTGAATTTTTGGATTGGTATAATTATTGTAACTCCTAAAATCTGACTATAAGAAATCTTTCTTAATCAATAGTAACTGGTCACATAGGGAAACATGGATCTGGTCCCCAGAATAAATTACTCATTAGCAAAATGAGAATAATATTTGCAAAAAATGTAAAATATTATCTTTATGTGCTCCACATATTGTTTTTTGTAAACACTCATATTTTTGCTTATCACTGACCAGGCAAATGAAGAAAATGTGGCAATGTCCATGATTTCTACAGAAGACCCATGCAAATATCTGATGTAGAAGTAGTCTAGTGTATAATCTCAGGTAAATAAAGCTGTGCCTAACTGTGCCCAAAGGGCTATCAAACTGTGCATATCCTTTGACCCAGCAGTGTTTCTATTGGGCTTATATCCCAAAGGGATCCTAGAGGAGGGAAAGGGACCTACATGTGCAAGAATGTTCGTGGCAGCCCTTTTTGTAGTGGCTAGAACCTGGAAACTGAATGGATGCCCATCAATTGGAGAATGGCTGAATAAATTATGGTATATGAATGTCATGGAATATTATTGCTCTCTAAGAAACGACCAGCAGGATGATTTCAGAGAGGCCTGGAGAGACTTAGATGGAGAGACTTAGATGAACTGATTATAAGTGAAATGAACAGAACCAGGAGATCATTATGCTTGGCAACAGCAAGATTATACGATGATCAATTCTGATGGAAATGGCTCTTGTCAACAGTGAGGTGATTCAGACCAGTTCCAATGGATTTTGTGATGAAGAAAGCCATCTGCACCCAAAGAGAGGACAATGGGAACTGAGTATGGACCACAACATAGTATTTTCACTCTTTTTGTTGTTGTTTGCTTGCATTTTGTTTTCTTTCTCATTTTTTTCTTTTTGATCTGATTTTTCTTGGGCAGCATGTTAAATGTGGAAATATATATGGAAGAATTGCATATGTTTAACAAAAATTGGATCACTTGCTGACTGGGGAAAGGGGCAGAAGGAAAGGAAGGAGAAAAATTGGAACACAGGGTTTTGTAAGGATGAATGTTGAAAATCATCCATGTATATTTTTTTGAAAATTACAAGCTTTAATTAAAAAATAAATAAAGCTGTGCTTAGATATACAAATTCAATCATAACAGAGCCATTAATTTGCATCCAGGAATTATTTTTATGTATTTAAAGAAACAATTGTGGTCCAAGAACTGGTTATTGATTGAATTTAGTTATTTCTTTTCTCTTAAATCCCTTCAAAATATTGGTGTTTTGCATTGAAGACAAATTCAGTCATATCTTTCATATATAAATCCTGAGTCCTTATGACTGGACGTCCTTGTCCTTTCTGACAATTGAGATTCATATCTTACAAACTTGAGTGTTGCCTAACTATGCAACAATTCAGTCTACTGTGCTTGGGATGATCTATCTCCCACCTGAGAATTTTTAAAAATAGGCTAGTATTTCCTGTTATCAAAATGGGGCAAGTTTCTACAGAAGGAGGCACTTCCCTTGATCCAAAAAATGACAATAAGAAATGAAAAAAACCTCGGAGTCAGTCTTGTTCAATCCCTATTCAATTTTATTTACTGTGGGATCAGGAAGCCATCATTTGACCTCTGTTTCAAGACTTCCAGAGATGGTATTAGGTCTGATTCCAGGATGACTCTAGTTCCAATTTAATTTGGATACCTAATGAAATGCTCATAAGTCATTGATATAAATAAAAAATCTTTGTCTAGTAAGTAATTTTGTTCTAAACCTACCAAATTTAACTAGCCAATATTTACTAAGCACCTACTATATACAAAACATTTTGAGAAGGACAAAAATTGAAATAGTTCCTCTTTTCAAGGAACTAAAGTTTACTGGGGAGAATCTCACTATAAAATTATTGAAGACACTGCTCTCTACCTTATCCACAGAAATAATAGGGGAGATTTTCTGAAATGCCTTGCTGTAATTTAGATATATACTAAATTGGCAGTTTGCCCTACTCTGCAGGTCTATTATACTTTTTTTTTAAAGGTAGTTAACTTGGCAAGATTTATTCTTTTATAGGAAAAGGAGTATGCAACTCAGAGGCAGGAAAACTTGGGTGTATATCCTAACTCTGACACTTATTAACTGTCTAATCTTTGATAAACTATTAACCTCACTTAGCTTCTTTCCTCATTTGTAAAATGGAGATAGCGATGCAAACAGTATTTAACTCCCAGGATTGTAATAAAACATAAAATTTAGAATACTATGTAAATGTCAGTTATTATTATTTCTATTATTATTTAGGAAAGTATGTAGTGCAACTAGGAAAATATGTAATACAACCAGGGAAAGAATAAACATTTTGGAATCCAAAGATTTGAGTTCAAATGTTGACTCTGGGCAAAATCACTTAACCTTTTAGTATTCTGGGCAACCCTCTAAGACTATAATCTGAATTGATAGACAGGATTCCCTTTTCTTATCTCTATTTGTATACCAGTTGTTATTGTGGTAAATTAAATCATCCCTTCTCCTATAGCCCAAACTGATATTTACTTTCTCAGATTTCTTAAAACATTTTATTTGATACACCCAATTTAGTCCTTGATTACAGAAGTACATTAATTGCCACATGAGATCATATTTGCTATTTATTTTGTAGTCTACCTTGACTGAGGAACTCCTACAAGATATCTTATGAGACCCATTGTTGTCCTTCTTGACTTTTTACTAAAATGTTAGAGACATAGCACAAACTTTTAAATGCCTTTTAACCATCTATTACAGGCCCATTACTCATAAACTGCAATCTTTATGAAATTCAGTCTATAGCTCTATGCCATCCTCTTGGCAGTAATGAGTCCAATAACTGTAATCTTGTTCTCTATTTATTTCTTTAATAAGATTAAAAGTGCTTCACATGAAGGGTAAGTCTGATATTTCTCTATTATGTATGTCACTATATCAGGAGAAGAGTTGAGAATTGAGTAATCCGTGATATTTTTTTTTGGAGGGGGGAGGAGAAAATCAGGGTTAAGTGACTTGTCCAGGGTCACACAGGTACTGTCTGGGGTCAGATTTGAATAGAAGTCCTCTGAACTCTAGGTCCACCACCTACTGGTTCCAATCAATAAAT
This sequence comes from Myrmecobius fasciatus, assembly GCA_023553655.1. NCBI lineage: Eukaryota > Metazoa > Chordata > Mammalia > Dasyuromorphia > Myrmecobiidae > Myrmecobius > Myrmecobius fasciatus. Next base: position 518,470 of record JAJPUD010000906.1, read on the forward strand.
ATGTATAACAAATAAATACTTAACACTTTCTAGATGTGTGACCCTGGACAAGTCACTTAACCCAATTACATCAGCAAGAAAAATAGAATAAATATGTATTTGATTCATGAAAGAATTCCACTGGCAAAAAACTCATATCAACCTTCAAATGACAATGATACTTGAGTATACCATGAGAGGATTTTTGTTTTAGAATCAGAGGTTTTCAGCCCAACCCTCTCATTTTTTTTAAAATGGCAAGCATAAGAAAGTTGAAGTGCCTTGTCCAGAACTACAGAGCTGGCAAATATCAAAGCCAGGAGTGAAACCAAGATTCTCTGGTTTCAAATTCAGTGTTCTTTCCACAACAGCATTGTTCTCTTCCTATGTCAAACCTTTACAGATAAAGATTTAAACAAGCACTCCAATTCACCTTCTGCCTTACAAGTATTCCATGGGTAGCAGCAGGGTGTGAGTGGAAGGCAAAGGAGGAAGGTGAGAGAGAATAGCTCTTACCATCTATTTATAGAATACCTTTCATCCACTCCTTAAGAAAAACAAAACAAAATCTTTATTTGAAGGGGGAAGCCTGTTTACTATAATTAAATATTAAAAAGCCCTCATTAGCAGAGTTTGCTTTACCTAATACACAGCAGTATGAAAATGAAAGGATTTTAGTTTACTTCCCTCCTCCCCTTCACCCAGTATTTCTCTTTCTAAATTCTGATTTTTAAAATTTTTTTCTTCAGCAGTTAGGCCTCGTGACAATCTACTTGACCTAATGAAGTTACATTAGTTTCTCTCTGCATATGATATTTTTTCCAGTGGAAAAGGTTAAGAAACAATGAGGCTATCCAGCATAACAAATGCACATCACATCCTAATATGCAATTAACTAAAAATAACACATTTTCATTCTAGAGAGAGAACTGCATTTAAATAAGTATTTTCTTCAAATAAACTTTCATTAGGTCAAATTTCTGTACCATTTGCTTGTTTAACACTGTGTGTGTGTGAACGTGCACGAAGTGCAAAAATTACCTCTTCATTTTTGTTTTGGGATGGCAAAGTAAACTGAGATATGACAGCATAAGTAAACAGCGTTTGCATAAGTAAAGTTGGTCTGGAACACAGATGCTAAAGCTAACTGTGAAATCTGTTATTCAAGGACTGCTAAGGTTTCTGGGTTTGTCAGATGATAGAAGCATAAAATGTTTGTTCTCTTTGTGTCTCTCTCTTTCTGTGTCTCTCTGTTTCTCTGCATCTTTCTTTCACTCTCCTCTTCTTCCTCCTCCTCTTCCTCCTCCTCTTTTTCCTCTTCCTCCTCCTCCTTCTACTTCTTTCTTCTTTTTTTCTTCTCCTCCTCCTTTTTCTCTTTCTGTCTCTCTGTCTCTGTCTCTCTCTGTCTCTGTCTCTCTTTCTCTCTGTCTCTGTCTCTCTGTCTCTATCTGTCTCTGTCTCTGACTCTCTGTCTCTGTGTCTCTCTGTCTCTGTCTGTTTCTCTGCATCTTTCTTTCACTCTCCTCTTAATCCTCCTTCTCCTCTTCCTCCTCCTCCTTCTACTTCTTTCTTCTTTTTTTTCTTCTCCTCCTTCTTCTCTTTCTGTCTCTCTGTCTCTGTCTGCCTCTGTCTCTGACTCTCTATGTCTCTGTGTCTCTCTGTTTCTCTGCATCTTTCTTTCACTCTCCTCTTATTCCTCCTTCTCCTCTTCCTCCTCCTCTTTTTCCTCTTCCTCCTCTTCCTTTTACTTCTTTTTTCTTCTTCTCCTCCTTATTTTTCTGTCTCTCTGTCTCTGTCTCTCTGTCTCTGTCTCTCCCTCTCCCTCTGTCTCTATCTCTATCTCTGTCTCTGTCTCTCCTCTCTTTTTTGGCTTCATAATTAGTAACTATCAATCAAAAATATTTGGGTGTTTGCTTGTGTCTATTAATGCTGCCTTTGAGCTTAGTATCCTTCATCTTCCCTGGAGTATAATTGAGAAGTAATGGGAAATTGACCAGAAGTCTGGCCACAGGTGCAGAACACAATACTCCTTTTCTTCTGCTTTCTGTCAAAATTAAATATCGGCACCAATCCCTTTCTAAATCTGCCAGGTGGTAACATTTATTTTGGATGAAACTCCCCCAAACATTGCCCATAGTCCCCAGTTCTAGAGCCAGGGCTCCTCTTCCCTACATATTATTTGAGTGGGATTCTGCCTTGCTGCTGCTGACACAAAAGAAAATATTCTCATGGATGCTACTCAAATGTTGCTCTGCTGAAGTAGGACCATATGTCCCATTTTTCATTTCACCCTGTTTCTCACAAAAACACTGTCTCTTCACCCAAATTCTGCTGTACTCTGGCATGATGTCAACCTAGTCACTAAGAATTACTTTATTGTCAGTGAAGTGGCAGTTTGTGGCTCAGAAGGCAAGAATTAGGCACTAGAGAAAACGAATATGGGGGTGGAATCATCAGAACTCAGGATGCTTCTTACCTGGATAACTTAAGGCAAGTCATTTTACTTCCTTGGTTGGACTGAATGGCTTCTAAGTGTCCTTTCATATTTAGATCTGTGATTTATGAGTCTGTATTTAAAGTTTACAAACTTTTTAAAGAAAGAAGAATTTTGATAGCAAATGTTTTCTGTACGGGTAAAAATTTTTCATGGATCAAAAGTTGGGAAACTATTCTAGAAGCTGGCTGCTTATTTCTGAATAGATCCTTTCCCACCTAGGATAACAGGGCCTTAATTATTCAAGGAATTATATGGGATTCTTCCACCCTCGTTATTTTTATATTCAAAATAGACAAAATTCACAGGAGCCATAATTCCTAATGGCCTAGGACAAAACTTCAGAACATCAATTTTGTTTAGTTAAATTCAATTCAATACAATCCCATTCCATATGCATTTCTTAATGCCAACTATGTGCAGTCACCATGCTAGGTTATAGGAATTTAAAAGTAAAAATAAGCAGTGTTGTTTTCCAGGAACTTACATTCCTTTAGGTAGGCTAGCAAACAACATGCACAGAGAAGCAAATCCATAATATCTTTAAAATAAATACAAACTAATTTTATGGGGAAGAGGAAGCACTAGAAAATGTCCTGTATAAGGCAGCACTTGAGTGTTTTGAAGGGAGCTAGGACAAATGGGAGAAAGAGCATTCAAATATCTATCCTCCCATACATTTTTGCATTATTGAAGGAAGTATTATAATCAGTCTTTCTACACTGGCATGCCCATGTATATCACTAGTTTATTTAAATAAGTCAAGAGATAAACAATGTGCATTTGAGTAGGTCTTTTTTTTTTTTTTTTGCCACATACCATTACCATTAAAGAAGATGTTGGAGATCCATTTTTAAGCATACAGAAGATTTGTGATGATTTTTTAGCCTAGTAAGGAAATTTAGGATAAGATTATCCAATTATGTAATTATTGGAAATAAAGTAAAACAAGTGAAGACATTAATTTTATATACATTTCTAAAGGTCTCTAAATCTTACTCTATAATATCTCTTTTTTACCCATCACTAGGAGTGCTTAGGTGAATAATTTTTAAAATTTTAATAGAGAATTCTATTTTTGTGGGAAAAGCAATCATGAGTGGATAATGTGTTCTGAGATTCAACCATCCATTGTAGGAGAAAGGTTAGACAGTTGCTGTAGGATGTCATAACTCAAAGCATTATCATTTACCTGATGACAGTTACCTGAAGTGCTGAAATCACGCCTAACAGGAATTAACCAACCTCTGGAGGATTTAACTAACAACCTCAAACTCCTAAGTCTTGGCAAATGTCATAGGAAGATAAGTGAGCCTTTGTCAGGCACTGACATTGTAGTGTGAAATGTTTATCCAGTCACTTTCTTTTCAAATAAAATTAAGAAATAGTTGGTGAACACAAACTATGTGCAAGGCTAAGTGGGAGTTAGCTGGAAGGAAATAATTCAAGTAATAGAAATGGAAGGATCACCATAGACCTTCAGGATAGTGATCCTGAATAAAGGGATACCATGGGGCAACAGGATGAAGTACTAAGTACTTTGGGAACCATTTTTTATCTGAAAAGAAAGACCAAATCAGGAAGGGGAAGAAACCCAAAGAAAAGGTCAGTGGGACACCAAAGGCAAACTGCATCAATTTTGCAATTTTGCAGCAGGGCTTTAATAAAAGGATATCAGAAGTCTGTGCTTGGTGATAGAGAAAAGCAAAGCAGGAAGGCAAGTTTTATCATCAAAAGTTTCTTTTGTGTTGTCTGTCCATGTGTGTCAGAGGTGTTCCACAATGTGGTAAGGAAGGCTGAACATTATTCATTTCCAAGTCCTTCATGCTCCTTCCTCTCTTCAATAATCTTTTCTCTTCCTAGGGGCCCAGTGCTCTCCTATCTGTGAGAAAGCCATTTGATAAACTAATCCACGCTAACGTATTAGGGACTTAATGTGTTATCTCTCTCTAAGGAGTATTTTTATTTTCAAAGGGGTTATAGAGAGAGGGAATGTTCTACTTAAAGTAATGAATCTCAGATGTTAAAATCTCAGACATCAATAGAGGAGATATTTTGACCAGGTGCTACTCTAAGGACTTCTCCCAATCATAGGACACTGCTTTGTGTTCAGTACTTGGCTTCCCAGGGAAAGTTCTCTCATCTACCTAACCCTTCCTGGAAGGCTAATAGCTATTTGGGAGTCCAATGTATCTTAATAAAAAATGGAAATGGTTTTGCCCCTTCATTTTAATTAACATTATGGCTACATTTCTGTGATAATGGATAATTAAGTGAGTTCCCTCGACATTGGAATGTTCTTGGAAATAATTTATGCTTTAGTTTTACTACATGAAAGCTGTTTGGGTTGGGACTGAAGTTTCATCATAAATATGTCTGAGTGTGCCTAGTGCACGTCAGTGATTTATATTCATCTGGCTGAAGTTCTGCAGGCCAGAAAAGTTTGTGTGCAGCATTTGAATATGGGTAAATATTCAGCTATTTGCATTCTCTTTTCAGTGTAGTCAGCCAACTGGTCAACAAACATTTGTTGCAGTGAATCTATTAATCTTTTAATCTATGTATCTATATATGTGTGTATGTATGTATGTGTACATATATACATACATATAGGTGGAGATAAAGAGAATATATATATACATATATATATATATACTCATTTTTCTGCTTCATGGCATCTTTCCTGAAGTTTTAGCCAATGAAGTCAAATCACAGAGCAGAAATTTCAGAAATTAGGATGGTATTCTACTATCTTGAGGCAATACTGTGCTTATTTTTAACATTTCAATTTTATAATTTTAATGAACAAAAATACATATTTTCTCTTACCAACTGTCTTCCTTCAAGAAAAAAAAAATCAAATCAAACCCTTGAACCAAATGTGGATAGTTATACAATATAAACTTTCTCATTGACCATGTTCAAAAATATGTCTCATTCTATAACTCTCTTATAGGAGATGGATAACATGTGTCATTATTAGTCCCCTGGAGTTGTAGCTGGTCACTGAATTGATCAGAATTCTTGTCTTTCAAAACTTTTTGTCTTTACATTACAACCCTATATCTACCATTGATATCTGGGTACACAACTGACTTCTAAACTGTCCAAGTAAGGAGATATCTGAGTTTCCTTTTACTCTGACCACTAAGTATGTAAAGTAGTAGTCTCTAAACTTTTTTGGTTATGTACCTCTAATAATAAAAATATTCTGAATGCTTTAATATGTATTTATTTATGTATTTATAAATTATATCCATGCACTCATATACTAATAATTAGAAATTTTAAAAGGGAGGTATAAAGAATATTTTTTAAAAATCTGATTTTAGACTCAAACCAGTCACTGGGGTTTGTTGGGTGAGAGAGGCCTAGACAGATCTATGATTTAGAAAAAATGACTTCTACTACTGTGTGAGGCTGAAACACTAGTTAAGAGGCTCTCACCATGGACCAGTTCTGTGAAAAAAATCGATGCTGTCCTAGATTTGGGTGGTCATTCCTTGAATAAACAAAAGGGAACATTTGTGAAAAGTATGGATGTATCAAGCATAAGATTAGCCAAGTCATTAAATTTATGGGGTGATGGAGAATGAAGATTTGGAGAATGACCCTGAGCTTGTAAACCTAAGTGACAGGAAGGTGAGGATGACCTAAATTGATTTTGTAACCTGGAAGATGAGTAAGTTTAACATAATAACATAAAATATGAAGATCAAGATATATCCATGTCTGCTCATCTTATGTGACTGATTCTGTTTCATCCAAAAATAAAAAAGAGGGAGGCAGGGCTATTACCAGTTACTACAGAACTAAAGATCCCATCCTTCCAGGATCACCTATAGCAGTATCATTACATGATTTGGGATGCGGGACAGAGAGTTGTAAACTTAGGTAGGGGAGAGAAATGCATTTTTCTTGCGGTTCCTTGGAAACTGCTACTCTGAATGGGAAGGAGTAATAATGGTTGTTATAAATGCCCTATGGGACCAATTCCTGGCTCAGAAAGAGAAGGTTGAGAACTTTTAAAGGAGATGGAGAAGGAATAATGTGGGAATGTTAGAAGATAAAGTAAGGGTACTTATTTAAGAGATAAGCCACATATATTTACTCTAGTGGAGAAGGTCGATGCGATCTGTCTTTACACTACTAATTGGTTGATAATACACATTTGGGGATCTGACCTTTGTTCTCTGCTTTAGACATAACCTGCTAAATGCAAATTCTAATATGTTAGGATATTTTGGGATAATGCAGGAAAGTAATAACAAAACTTAGACATATAATAAGGCAGTTTTAAGCTTGATTCCAAGAAGTTCTAACAATTAGTACTCTAGAAAAACAGAAGGGTCTGTCTCTGAAGATAATGGCTTTCCCCCCATTAGAAATTCTTCCAAGCTGAAGACACATGACTCCTTGTTTCTAGTGTGTAGTGGTGGGATTCTTTTTTTCTGGTATGGTTTGGACTTTCTCAGGGGTTAATGTGGAGGTCAGTGAACTTGTGTGCAGATAGATAGTAAGATAACTATATTTCAATATAATTGGTTTCCTTTGTAACTCTCTATGTTTTATTTGATTTACTTAAAAGCATTATTCTGAGAAGTTCAAAGCCTTCCCTAGAGTGTCAAAGGGGTCCACAATACCACAAAGTTAAAGAATTCCTTGACTAAATGGTCCCTGAAATCACTTTGATCGCAAAATCCTATGATTCTATGTTGTGACACTTTCATTTTCTTCTCTCCCCTTTATAGATAGTTGACCTGGACTATATGGATTTTAAAAAAAGGAAGGAATAAGACTCAAACATATAGGCCATAGATATAAGTACCACACCCCTGTATATGATATCATTGTGGTTGCAAGTGAAAAGGTAGGTCATGTCTCAGTAATCTTATTTCACTGGTGTCTTCCAGAAAGCTTACTTGATCATCAGGAAGATCATTCTAATTCTGACTTATATAATGAGAGCTGAGTCCACTTGCATTACAAATGTCAGAAAGAAAATATGTTTAGTGTTGGAAAGAGAGATTATTTAGTATAACTCAGTTTTACCATGAAGAACTGAAACCTAGAATGTTGAAGGAAATTTCTCAGCATGCACACAATCTGCATATGTATATATGTCTGCATGTGTGTGTACATATGTCTATATTACAATGTAAGACTCTGGATAGAAACTTTTCTAGTTTTTTCTTCTATTTTTAAGTGTACCTGAAAATAGACTTTCAGGCTATCAAGTTCAGACAAAGGAAAAAGAGAGAAAAGAAAGAAAGAAAGAGAAAGAAAAGAAAATTATTGACCTGAAGGAGCTTATTGGGTTGGGGGAAGGGAGTATGAGTGGAAGAGGGAAGACAACATGTGAAAATATGTGACAGTTATATAGCACTTAGCAGTCTGCAAAGTCTTTTTATATATCTTCTCTTTTTTGAGTCTCACAGCAACTCTGGGAAGGAGGCTCTCCAGGTATTATTACGCCCAATTTACTGAATAGCTCTTTTCCCCCTGGTTAGCTCTGAAGAGGCCCTTTTAATGCCAGACACAGATCTTCCATTCCAGCCAAGACAGCTCTTTTGACATAAAAGACTGCCCTCTCGGGAAAGTTGACAGCTCCACAACCCCAGGTATATCCCTGGAGTTGAAGGCTAAAGTTTTTCCCCATGAGAGCAATAAAGCCAGTCTCAAAGATTGTTCAGAAGCGCTATTTGAACATTACTGACAATTTGCTCATATCCAGGGCTGTTTGGTTCCTATCAATGTGAACTATTATCATATGATGAGATCCAAGAACTAAAAACTACAGTTTCTAATCTTCAAAGCTTTTTTGTTTTCCTTTTTTTCCTTTTTCCCCCTTAGGCTCACAGACGCAAAATTGGAAGGGACTTACAGGCTTAGATCAATTCCTTCATTTTTCAAATGAGGGAACTGAGGCCTAGAAAAGCTAAATAATGGGCCAGATGTAACATGTCTAGCTAGTGGCAGATGTAAAATTTGAACTAAGGGCTTCTGAAACTAAATTTAAAATTTTTGCCTTATTGCACTGCCTCATATCTAAGTGTACTTCTTTTCTACCATGGACTGAGAAGTTTGTATCAGAGAAAGAAGTTATACCTAAAGATATAACTTCAACATCAAAATTTGAGGAAAAAAATAGGAAGTTTTTTCAGTATTCATAGAAGCTCCTCCAAACTTCCCTATTCCTGCTGAGGTCATCACCATCCTTTTAGTCCCCCAGCCCTTGTCCACTCATATGGCCACTACTCTAGTTCAAACCCCCATAACCTTAGCGTCCTAATGAAACGCCTTGTATTTCATGTCTCTTCTTCCTTACAAATGCCAAAATAATCTTTTCAAATCACAGATCACATCATGGTTTGATTCTGTTCAAGAACATTTAGAGGCTCACAAATTCCTCAACCAGACATGTAAAACCTTCCTTGTTAAATTCTAGCCTAACTTTTTAGATGTTTTACATGACTCCCCTCTACACAGTCTATTTTCTAACCAATGGCTCTAATTGCTGCTCCCTGAATTTTGATGCATATTCTGTCTCATTTCTTCAGGTGGTTCTGAATGAGAAGGAGGATCTTGCTCCTCCTCATTTTTACCTCTTAGAAACCTTAGTTTCCTTCAAGGCTTAAATCAGATACCCCCATTATCCAAGTATTTTACTGTTATCTCCCTCTTCAAATTATGTTGTATTAATTTTTCCCTTTAAATGTTGCATTTTTTCTGAATACAGACTCTTTAAATATCTAAACTTTTTATTCTTCTCATAAGCTCTCTAGACCAGTTCTGTGAAAAAATCGATGCTGTTCTGGATTTGGGTGGTCATTCCTTGAATAAACAAAAGGGAACATTTGTGAAAGATATGGATGTATAAATATTCGATAAATATTTGCTGGTTTGGTTTGAATTGGAGAAGTTACAGCACTTACTTATGTGAAATTCTCACATTATACTGCCTTTAGAATTAGCCCAAACAAAAAACTGAGACAAAATTCATTTGTCTCCCATTGAGACAAAACTTCACAAAGATTTTTCCCCTTTCTTTTTATTGAACTTTCCTCTACTAATCATCAGCTACAAAGAGTAAGAGTTTGACTGCTAATGCTATTCAATCCATATTTATTAAGGGTTTACTGTGTATCTGATACTAGGGGATATACAAAGTTTGTATAATACATCCCTACCTTCATGAAGTCTATAGTCTAATACAGTTGAGACCATTACTTCACTCTTCAGAAAGCAATGTTCCAAACCTACAACAGTCAAGGTAAATAGAATGAGAATCCTCTCTCCCCAACCCCATCAAGAAAAGATCTAAAAGATTATCTTAGAATGCTATGTTTTAAGCCTTCTAAGTTTTTTGAAAACTGAAAATTGGAAAGGACCTTGGAGATAATTTAGTCTATTTCTCTTCTCTTGAATACCTTCACGTAAATACTTATGGAAAAACAAGGTTTTTCAATGAGTAGGCTTGAGGTGATTCAGGCAAAACTTGGGGTACATTAAAACTTCTACATTTTACATAAATATGATATCAGTATCTTTTCATTCAAAACCTGTCTACATTCATTGATTCTCATTTTGTATCTGTGGAATTCTAAATTCTCATTGAATTTAAATTCTTCAAAGGTAAGAAAAACACATCCCCGTTAAGGTTTTAAAACCAACATTAAATTCTGTTCTCTTTTGCCCTTACATTATAGTACAAAGAAGTTTTCATTAGATGATCACATCGTCTGTATCTGGCATTGCACAATTCTATTTTGTGCATGAAGATGTATTTCTTTTCTGCTGCATTATATTACACTATTTATTGAGCCATTTATCACATAATGTGGTTCCTGGGTTCAGTTTTCTTGAAACTGCAGAATCAAATATCCATGTCTTCATATATCTGAGCTCTTAGTGTAGCTACTTTTGTAAGAGAATTGCTCCTTGGGAGTCTTGACAGACTGGGCAATCTTCCCTGCTTCTTTTCCCGTGGTGCCGGCAGGAGTCGATTGTAAATCTATAATGGAGGAGGTACTCAAATAGGAGAGTAACACCCAGAGAGTCTCTTGGCTCCTGAAATGTGCTCAAAAACTATTCAGCAATATTTTCTCTAGCTTTTTAAGGCATTCACAAGAGGGAAATAAATCTTTCTTTGTCCTCATCTCCTACCCTTCTTCATAGTCAGGGATAGCCTGATAAGTATGTAGGTGCCCAAAATGGCCCCCACATTTCTCTCACTCTGTTGCCACAATCCCTACAATTCTATATTAGAGATTTATTTCTTTAGGTTGCTATAGAATAATTACATCTCAGGGTTCAGAAGAATCTGAGGTCATTTATTGAATTCATATCTAAATAACCCTCTACACCATCCCCAATAAATGGTATTCCAACCTCCCCAAAGATCTCCAATAAAAAGACAACCCATTCTCCTTCTGAAAGACTAATTGTGAGGCATTTTCCTTTTTATATTTAGCCAAAACATATATCTCTAAACTTCCATTTATTATTTCTAGTTTTGCTCTCTGGGGCTCCCCAAAATAAATCAATTTACTCTTCTCCATAGCAAAATTTGAAGCCACTTGAAAAGGTTCTTGAAGATTGATATTAAAACTTCCTTAAGTTTGCTCTTCTCTGAGTTAACCATTCCCAATTCTTTCAATAGATAATATGATTTAAAGTTCCTTCATCATCCAAGTTACCTTCTTCTGGATATATTCCAACCTGGCAATGACCTTCTTAAAATGCGGAAGCCAAGACTGATATTCCAGATGTGTCTATTCATGGAAGAGACCAGCTACACTTACACCACTAATACCCCTTCTGGATTGTATGTTCAATTAATAACTGTCCTGTCTCACAGCTTAAGTCCTACCTTTGGGAAGAAACCTTTTCCAGTCTTTAGTGACAGATTTTAGGGCTTTCCCTCTGAGATTATATTCACTTTATTTTGTATATATCTTTTTTGTTCATAGTTACTTGGATGTTGTTTTTACCCTATTAGATTTCAAGCTCCTTGAGAATAGGACCACTTTTTTTGAGGGGAAAGTGGCCTTTTCTTGTATCCTTAGCACTTAACACAATATCTGGCACATGGGTAGACATTTAATAAGTGCTTGTTAACCTACTATTTCATATTAAGTTAATAGTCCACTAATCCCACCAGCTCTCTCTCATACAAAATGCTATCTAATTATATCTCTTCCTCTATCCTGAAGTCAAGCAGCTGATTTTTGAACCCCCCACAAAGAAAGACTTTACATGTATCCCTTAACAGTCAACTAATTTTATTGTATATTCTTGCAGTGTTCTAGTCTACTGAAGTCTTTTTGGATTTCGATTCTCTTGTCTAATATGCTAGCTAAATGAGACATATGTCTGTCATGTGCATAGATGTTAACCTAGGTTAAATAAAACCCAGAATACGAAATTCCAAAGCTGTTTAAGAATAATGTAGGGCAGAAAGGATTGATAGTAAATATTATGAATAAATGACTTAAAACATGACTATACAACAGTGGTTCCACAAACAGAAACCAATATGGCTTCCTATCTCCTACTTTATTTGCTTCTGCTTACCTATGAGACCGACCCATAGGCACAAGTCTGTTGTCCCTACTGAGTAATCTGGAACTTCATGGGAGCTAACCAAGAGGTGTGTTTCTTTTGTGTTGGAATAAAATTTGGCTTTGCAACTTAAAAAAAAATATTCAAAGGAGGGCAACTATTTAAAAACTTTTTATAGTGCTTAATAAATGATTGTTGATGAAATGATTAGTTATTTGAATCTTTTTCAAATTCACAATTAGCCTACGAAAGAAATGTGACGTATTGGATTTAACATATATTTTAACATGTTTAATATATATTGGATTGCTTGCCATTTAGGGGAGGGGATGGGGGGAAGGAGGAGAAAATCTAAAACACAAGTCTATGCAAGAGTCAATGTTGTCAAATTATCCATGCTTATGTTTTGAAAATAAAAAGCTTTATTTAAAAAAAATCGTGATCAGTTGAGATAAAGTATCTGAGATGGGGGAAAACAATTAAAAGTAATATCAATAGCACTTAGCTTTGTTATTGTCTACAGGAAGAAGTCTATGGAGTCCTTGATGGTCAAGTTTAGAAAGCACTTGTAGGTCTAGGTCTTTAAAAAGAATTTGACTGAGGGAGCTAGATTACATTCTCCTACTTGTGGGAGAGGACAGGGGCTTTTTCAGCAAAGGATTTCAATGCTGCATGCATACAAGTCTGCATGCTCCATGGGATGTTGGCTCTGTCAGCAAAATCCCCCAAGCTTAATTTGAGACCAGGCATGTTGGGTTATATTTAAACAGCATTGCATTGTCCTATAATCGCTTCATTTGTGCTGGGCTTGTCTCCCCAATCTGTAAGTTTCATGAAGGCAAGGATCACAGTGTGTTTCTTTTACTGTCGAATTGTTGATAACTCTAGAATTAGAAGGGGACTCAGAGTCTGTTGAAAGTAACCCCCTCACTTTGTGGATGAGGAAACTGAAACTTAGGAAAAGTATGTCACAGAGATAATAAGCATTAGAGGCAACATTGGAAGCCAGGTCAGTGCTCTTTCTTCTCTACTATTTTACCACAAAGAAGACTAAGTAAATATCTGTTAAATTGAATTAAACACGTAGGTAGCTGGATTATAGATCTCTGGCCAAAGAGTCAAAAAGCGCTGAATTCAAATAAAACCTCAGATGTTTACTGCCTGTGTGACTCTAGGTAAGTCACTTAACCCTTATCAGTTTCTCATTTGGAAATGAGACAATATTAGTAAAGTGCTTCATAAACCTGAGTGCTAAATAGTGGTGGTGTTATTTTTATTATTAACCTCAGACTCATAATGTGGTGGTAACAAGAATTGACTGGATCTCTTCCTCCCCTCCATGACCTCCTTAATGATGGCACATCTGAAAGGCCAGCTATTGGGTTAAAGATTGACATTTGATATATCATTCAGTAGTAGTGTTATTTATGGGTTCAAGGTGTAGGCAAGGGTCCTACTCATATCTCAGGGTTTAATTCCAGTGTCACCTTCGTGAAAAGCTGTTTCTTATAAGATGGGCTTACAGTGATCTCTTTGACTCTGTCTCTGTATCTCCATCACGTTCTTTAAATTCTTTCCTTGTAGCACCTATAATCTTGACCACTAATGCTATCTTATGTTGTTTTCTATATGTATCATGTTTATATTCCCATACTAGATAGTAGGCTCCTTAAAGGCAGAGATGGTTGCTTACATTTCTTTTTCTCTCTCAGAGGGCCTAACACTAATTACCTTCAGAAAATCATGTTTAGCTCTTCTTCAATGAAAGTCGTGGGGTTTAGAGCTGGAAGAGACAGAAGTCTAAGCTGGGGGGTTCTTAATCTTTTTTGGAGTGTTTTAAAAACCTTTAGGAGTCTGAGAAAGCCACAAATTATTCACATAATAATGTTTTTAAAAGCATAAAATAGAATCCACAGAGTACAAAGGAAATCAATTTTATGTTATTAAAATCTCTCTCTATATATGGTTATATGTACACATGCCTACACAAATGAATATAATATAACAAATATAATACATTATAATTTTAAGATATGTATACAAATATATAACTATAAGGTTAAATGTGTTGGACTAAATGATCTCTCAGGTTCCCTGCCTCAAGTTCTGACATTTCTATAATTCTTTGATTTTCAGAGTTCCGGGGTTATGCAAGAATTCCAAGTTTTTATGGAAGCCTTTATTTTTCTTTAGGCTGCTCTCTCAATTATCCTAATGTGTGGCTGTTTGGGTCTGCTTATCCTACTGTGGTTTGATATTAGTTGGCTTCATTTTGACACTCTAATGAAATAAAAAATGGAAAATAAGTAACTGATTACATCTGAGATTGGTGGAAAGAAAAAATGGGAAGGGGGGCTGAATGTGTTGAACTGATTTAGAGAAGCTGTGATTCTCCTCTGCATAGAGCTTTACTTGGGGTGATTAAAACAAGATCTGCATCAGATGGCTCCTGGGGCTGTTCATCAGTATTTAAGGGAGCTCATAAATCCACCAAGGAGACAGTTCTCTGGCAAACTTCTCCTCTGTGACCTGATTGTAGCAAAAATCAAAGGCATTATCCAAGACATGCAAAAAATTACTCTTAATGAGTTGGCTGGAAGAACCAAAATATTTCCCAACAACTTGCTGATCAATGAGTTTTCACCCCAAGAGGACAACAGTTAATCCTCCATAAACTTCTAATTCAATTTATCAATCAATCAACAAGTATATATTATGTTACTACAATGTATAAATCCCCACAATGCTAGGCACTGTCAGGAATATGAAAGTGTAAGATATGTTAACTGACCTCACAGAACTTGGATTCTGTGTATAAAGAAAATCATGGGGAGGTATATTAATATGGTTTTGTTGGTAAGCAATCATTCCACCAGTGCAAATTTCAACATTTTTATTTAGATTAGATCAAGGTTTCTTAAGCTTTTTCTACTCACGAATCCTTTTCACCAAAGAAATTTTTATGCAACCCCATGGCAGATATGAATGAGGTATTTCTGGCAGCATTCATGCCTGTGCAGGGCATGTCGTGTGTTTAGAACTAAGGCTGCAGTGAAGTCAATGATACAACATGGGCAAACACTGCCAGAAACACCTCAAATTCATTATTCGTTTGATTTTGAATTAATTTTTGATCATTGCATTCAGAAATCAACTGTTGCCAGTTTTATTTTTGTGATCCCCACATTTAAATGTCCCATGTAGAGTTGCAACCCACAGTTTAAAAAGCTTTGGATTGGATGATGGTCTACAAGAGTTCCTGAGGTTGAAAAATTCATCACTTAATGACTGGCATTCTAAGTGTGATCATCTCCAAGCTCATCCAGGCTGGTCATGCAATTTCATAGATCATACAATTTCTTCCTTCTGTCTTGTTTTAATACTTTTCTAAAGTATCTAATCCACTTTGGGGATTCTATAGATAGTTTATTCTCATGGGATCCTAGAATCATAGATGCAAAATTAGAGGGGAACTTTGAAGTATTAGAGTAGAGGAAGATTATATATTTTGAGCACTAAATTACCTAAGAGTTCAGAGAGAAGGGGACCAATGAAATCTGAAGTAGCTAGGGAAAGTTTAATTTAATTTGAGATTTTCTAAACCATGTTGAGTTTAGATAAGTAGCAAAGAGTTATTCAGAAAACAGTTAAGTAGAAAGGATTTCAACTGCCATCTAGTCCAAGTCTTTATTTTAGAAATGAGGAGACTGAGACCTAGAAAATTTAAGTGTCTTGCCTGCAGTCACACAGGAAGTATAAGGTAGGAAAAGAATTTAAACCCAAGGCCTCAAATCACCTTGCAGTATCACTTCAGTGCAGTTGCTTTGATTCACTGCCAGATTGTGGGAGTTCTCAAAGTCCAGAGCACAATAATCCCATGTATAATTGCTTTGATCTGTGTGGTTCGGTGTCAGCAGAACTGCTACTGGAGACTGAGATGCCATCCAATGGAGATAGATGGATAGATACATAGACAAATGGAAGGTAGATATTTCTTCATTAGCAAATGAGCATAAATGAGTGAAAGAAGGAAAAAAAACACACATTCATCAATCTACATGTTCCATGCACTCTGTTGAAGACCAATGATATTAATACAGTAGACACCCCTGATTTAATGGAGCTTATTTTCTAATGGGAGAGACCACACACAAAAGAGACTGGTGGCCAGGAAGGTAAACTTTGGTCTGGAAAATTCTTGGGAAGGTGAGTGGATCCAAGGGGGAGTACCAGAAACAATGGCAGAATTTATTTGATCACAGTTTATGTTCTTATTGGGTGTGTGTGTGTGTGTGTGTGTGTGTGTGTGTGTGTGTGTAATATATTCAGTTGTAGAGGAGATGACTTGGGAGTAAGAAGTGACATTAAACATAGTACCAGGCTGAAACTCTAGTGAAACAACGATATTGATGAGGCAATTACCAGTCAGGATATCAGGGTGTATATAATGTGGTGCTACAGATATTAGAAATAGGCATAAACAGTTCCATAACTTCCAGTTCTCAATGTCCCAGTGAAAATACTGGAGTCATCTTCTTCCTTTCAGGTGATCATTAAGAGCCAGAATCCAAACTCAGGTCTGATTACCACAAGTTGGATGCCCTTTTTACTACCTTAAAATGCATCCTAAAAGGAAAATACTTGAGCAAGGAGGTAGGAATAAACCTAGTATGTTCATAGTATGCTGCACTTGATCTGATAAGAGTAGATAATATATTTTTGCAGAGAAGTAGAAAATAAAATCAAATGGATGTAGGATGATCCTGGGTTATGAGAAGCTTTTAGCATTGCACCAGACTTTATGCCAGGGGATGGGACCTATTTACTTATACAGTAAATTAGTATTAGCTTCCCATCTGGCCTTCCTAGCCTATGTCCATCTCTGGTGCTGCTCTCCAGGAGAAAACAAAAGTAGAAGGATGAGACTTCTATCAGCTTTTTATCTGGCCTGGCTCAGGAATTATTCCTACCACCTTCCTCTTTTATTCCTATTTATATACTGCTCAACAGAACTGAAAAAAAATCATGAAACTACACTGACAGGATCCACTACAGATTTTTATTATCTAATTTCAATTGGCTCCTCATTGCAGCAGGGCAAACATTCTATTTCTACTTAATCGATCTGCTTTTCTTATTTTTCATAGCAGCTGTTGCAAATGCTCTCATCTCTCCTCAAACTTCCCATGGTATCTTATCTCCCTATCTCAACTGAGCATCTTACTTTATACTTCTCTGAAAAAACTGAGATAACTAATTGAGAGCTTTCTGTCATCCCCTTCCCCTCATCTCACATCTTTAAACATATCCTTTCTACCCCTACTGCCCAATCTCCTTCTGATCTTTGATGAAGTAGCCCTTGTCCTTGCCAATGTCAATGCCTCTACATGTATCCTTGTTTATATCCCCTCCTGTTTTCTCTACTGAATTTCTCATTTTACCTTGTTTTCTAGCTTCCATTATTTCCTGTCTCCTAATTCCTTCCTTCCCTTTCTCCCATCCTTTAAAAACTTTTCCTATCATCCCCACTAGTTCTCATCCAGTTTCTCTTTTCCTCTTCTTGACTAAAGTCCTTGAGAAAGTTACTCAATGCCTGCACTTCCTCTCTCCTTACTTGATTCTAAATACTGTTTTCTGACTTAAAGCCTGATCATTCAAAGGAAACTTCTTTCTCTAAAGATACTCATGATCTCTTAATTGCTAAATCAAATTGGTCTTTTCTCAATCCTGATCCATTTTGATCTCTTTATGGACATTTGAAACTACCCATCACTTTGTCCTGGACACCCTCTCTTCTCTAGCTTTTCAAGACATTGCCCCATTCTGGTTTTCCTTCTGATGACTCCTCAGTCTTAGTCCAAATTGTTGACCTCCAGATTCAGTTCTTCCTTTACTGCAACACAACTGTGTCATTCTGCTCTTTGGGTTCAAGCCTAATCAAAGATAATTGTCATGTCCCTCACTGTTTTTTACGATTCCCAGATAATATAGCATATAATCTAAATCTACAAGTTACCACAAGTGACATCTTGAACAATTTCTTCATTTTACAAATAAGGGGCCTGAGGATCAAGGTAGTTAAGAGACTTGCCTTCAGTTACAAGGTAACTAATATACATTACAAGTGGCCTTTGGACCCAAATCCTCTGACTCCAGAGTCAGTGTTCTTTCCTTTGTACCAAATTGCCTTCTTGGACTTCAGGACTCAAATCATTGGACATGATTTGAGGCACTTATGATCTTGATCATTCTCTTCTGAATATTCTTAAGCTTATCAGCCATTTTTTCCTATAATGTGATAGTCAGAACCAAACATAGTAGACTATCCTTACCTCCCTACTATGGGACACTGAGTCTTTCTGTATATAAGCTAGCTTTCTTGGCTACTTTATTTTCAACTTATAGTGAGTTTTTAGTCTACTATGACCTCCAGATTTTTTTCCCTAAGAGAGACTCTGTTTTACCACACCTCTTCCTTTTTATATTTGAGAAGCTGATTTTTTGAATCCAAATATAAGACATTTTTATTTATCTCTATTAAATTTTGTCTTAATAGATTTCACTCAAAGTTCTAACCTGTTAAACCATTTAAAATCCAAACTTAAATAATTAGCCCTGGGAACAAAAGAGTAAACAAATGTAACATCATTTTATCTGACAAGGAGGGAAAGAGTTTGACAGAGGAAGAAAAGAGAGACAAAAAGACAGTACACATACCCCGTATACACACAGTTAATATCCAGGGATTGATGTTGTCAATGAGATCCAAGTGCTTTTTTGTTCCAAGCAAAAAAAAATACTAATAATAATACGAAGAAGAAAGAAAAAAAATAATAATCCCCTGAAGCATGCCAGATCTGTGAAAAGCTCGGCTGTATGCAGGACTTTTCTGTCTCCTAGCATAATAGAAACCTCACTCAATGAGACATCTCCCCCCCCACCCACTGGAAATGTCAGCGTTGGCAGCTGACAAATTGTTCAACTCCAGATCTGATACTAATGTGACAGACAGGCCTTTCGTGCTAACAAAAAGTTTATGAGAGTCCTGGAGTCCTTGTGTACAGAATGAGTCTCAGTCTTAATCTCTCTCTCTCTCTCTCTCTCTCTCTCTCTCTCTCTTTCCCTCTCCCTCTCTCTCTCCCCCTCTCTCCTTCTCTCTCTCTCTCCCCTTCCTTTACTCCCTCCCCCTCTCTCTCCCTTTCTCTTTTTAAATAGAACACGAAGTCTGAAGGCACATTTATGTAGGGAGGATTCATCAAAATCTCTAATTAAATACATGACAGCTGGTGAATTAAAGCATTTTGTCTTAGCTCTGCCATCCTATAATACTTTATAATCCTGAGAGTCCAAAGTATGAATTAATTATAATTCTAAGAACCCTGATACCCAATTGAATGGGGAAGGAGGGGGGTTGAAGGAAAGGAATCAAATAGTGGCTTCAGATGCCTCAGAGGAAGAGATGCTGTGTGGTTAATAATAAATAAGGAGGAAAGAATTATTGCTAGATTCTAGAATTTTATTTAGGGAAGGAAGTAACCATTAAGAAACACTTGTAGACTTTTTTATTTATTTTTTATTGATTGATTGATTTAAGCAAGAGACAGTGTGAAATGGCACATAGGAAGGCACTAAGAACTGGGTTCAAGTCCTACTTTTGATCTGTATTGACTGTATGACCTGATTTAATTCACTTAATCTCAGTGCACTAGGTAACTCTTAAAGACACTCATTATTAGTATCATTATTATAACAATAATACCATTTATGTAATGCTTTATAATTTGTAAAATACTTTATAAGTATCACCACTCTCACTCTTTATCATCACAACAATCTTGGGAAGTAAGGCATTATTATTATCTCCATTTCATGGATGAGAAAACTGAGGCAGACATAGGTTAAGTGACTTGCCCAAAGTCACACAGCTAGTGTGTGTGAGGCTCCATTTGAACTCAGATGCTCACTATTCATGGTCTGACATTGTGCTACCCAGTGACAGAGAAGGTTCTGATTTGCTTTGATAGGGGGTACTCCTTATACCAATGAAATATGATTTAGGTTAAGGCAATGCCCAAATCTAACTTGCTTGACTTTGTGTTTGCATGTTTATGTGTGCATATGTGATTCAAATCTGTTTATGAGTATAGATTCAGATACAGAAAAAAAAGTCCCCACAGTGGGATGGGAAGAAAACAAAAGTCCCTCTATTATTGATCATTGGGATTGGACACATTAAGCAATTTATTTGGTGCTCTGAAATTCTAGTGTCATCTTTCTACATGTAGTTAATAGTCAAGGATTGCTATAATCATTCTTTCCATTTCAGTTCAATACAACATTTCTTAAATGTTTTAACATATTTCAAGTACTGGGACTACAAAGACAAAAGCAAATAGAGTTTATGCCATTAAGATTTTATATTTTTTTAGAGATCTCATGCTCTTAAACATGGGATAGATTGAGACAGTCAGGAA
>JAJPUD010000907.1:9783-31178 GCA_023553655.1 Myrmecobius fasciatus
TACTTTTCACCCTCCCTCTCTTTGTCTCCCCTTTTCACCCTGACTGAGAAGTACAGTTATGATTCTAGTCCTAATTGCCATGGAGACTTTATCCTGCTTGGTTTTTCAAACCTGGGCTGGCTGGTTTTCCTCCTTCAGGCAGCCTGGTGACTTTCCAGTCCTGGGAGCTCTTCATAGTAATGCCAGACTTGCTTCAGACACCTGATTAGCTTTAGACCTACTGAAGCTTAGAACTCCCAAACTCAAGCAATCTACCAGCCTTGGCTCCCCAGGTCGCAAGGATTATAGGCATGTACCACCATGCCATGTTTACTTATTATGTTTACAGAGCTTATATGAAATTTTTTTAAAAGGATAATTAAATCAAAAGTAGGGAAGCAACATGTAGTAGAAAGAACAGTGGATATAAAAATCAGAAGACTGGAATTCAGTCAGATTTTAGGGCTTCTTATTATTAGCTATATAATCTTGAATAAGTCATTTAACTTCTGGATGTTTCCTTATGAGGAAAATGGGGGTCATAGAATTATATGATTGGTAGGAACTCTAGTGACTAGCCAACACAGCTCCCCAGGCAGTATAGTGGGGATAGAGAGGGTCTGAGATAGAATCTTGACTCAGATTTGCAATTCTAGGCAACTTTTAAAAATCTTTCTTCTCATTTTCCTCATCTGTAAAATGAGGATAATAATGGCCTCTATCTCATAGATTGCTATAAAGATCAAGTGAGGTAATGTGTGAAGTGCTTCACAAACCTTAAAAATGCAATATAACTCTTAGCTGTAATTATTCTTGTCCCCGTTGTAACCTCCCATGGAGTGCTCTTCAAGGACCAAGAAGTGGTCCTCAGTCTTCTGCTTGAAATTTCTGGTCCTCATGATAAAATACTGGAGCAGATTGAGAAACTTTCCTCTGGAAAGTTGAGCATTGTTATGCCAATCAACTGTGTCTCTAAACATTTAGCACATGTATGTCTCTGTCTTGCCCTACTAAATTCTTTTGGGGAGAAAATAAAGATAGATGCATTGTAGGAGAGTAGAGGTAGAGAAGTTAGCTATAGGAGGCTTTTGTTTCTGGTGATATGAGATGATGAACTGAATTGTGGCTTTAGAACCTTTTGTTAGTCCAGGTGAGATGGGATGATGAACTGAACTGTGGCTTGTGGGAGGAGAGGAGAAAGCAGGACTAATATGCACGTACAATCTGTAGAACTGGCAGCTTATTGGATGTTCAGGGAAGAAAAGAAAGGAATGATCAGGAATTACTGTTTTAAACCTGGTGACTGCAATTATGTTGCCATTTTGCATAGGAGTAAAAGTATCTAGAAGAAGAGGAGGGAAAATCTTGAGATAAGTTTTAGATATAGAGACACCCAACATATATAGCTATTAATGTGGAACTGGAGCATAGGAGAGAGGTTATGGACTTGAAAAATAAGTTTGGGAATCATCCACATCTAGGTGATAGTTGGAACTTTTGGAAGCTGATTAATTTGTTAGAGAATGAAGAGAAAAGAATACCATTTTTTTTGCATTTTTGCTGAGGCAATTGGAGTTAAGTGACTTGCCCAGGGTCACACAGGTAGGGAATGTTAAGTGTCTGAGATTAGATTTGAACTGAGGTCCTCCTGACTTCAGAGCTGGTGCTCTATCCACTGTGCCACCTAGCTGCCCCAAGAATACTATTTTTTAAAATAATATTTTATTTTTCCAAATACATGCAAAGAGTTTTCAGCGTTCATCTTTGCAAAATTTTGTGTTGTAAATTTTTCTCCCTTCTCTCCCCACCAAGACAACAAGCAATGCGATATAGGTTAAACATATGCAATTCTTCTAAACATATTTCTATAAGAATACTACTTTTCTATCCTATCTTCTTCCCAAGAGTATTGTGAGAAGAGGATGAGAAAGTGCTTTATAAATCACAAGGGCAGACTCTATGAATGTGAGGTTCTTGTCCTCATCATGACTATTATGAAATTGATCAGTGAAAAATATCAAATGAGGGGACTATTCTTTAATGAAAAGTGATGGAGTAACCACATGTGCAGTTGTTTTTTAGGACATTTCTTTCTTCAGCTCACTTTTATGAATGAGGAAACTGAGGCAAACAGTTAAATGACTTTTTCCAGGGTCACAGAGTCAGTATCTGAGGCCAGATTTTAATTTTAAGAAGAAGAATCTTCTTGACTTCAAGCTCAGAGCCCTGTCCACTCTAGCTAACCTGAGGAAGCACATAGCATTTGCTTATTTAGAATGGTAGACCTGATGTGGGAAGGGACTTTGGAGGTCTTGTAGTGCAAAACCTTCATTTGATAGAGGGAGAAATGTAGTCTGAAGGAGGAGATGGAGTTATTTGCTCGGGGTAACAGAGACCTTAAACATCAGAGGCTGATTTTGAACTCAGATCCTCTGACTGCTCTGACTCTGACACTACTGCCCTGACGCCATTTCTATCTAGTTGAAAAGAAAAGCATGTTATTCTGAAAAAGAAAAAAAAAAGAAATTTAACTAGGAACTGGACTGAGACTGACTATATGTAACCCCCCTGAGTGAAGTAAAAGTAAAATACTCATTAGAAGCACAAACAACTTCTCTATTGCTTCTGTTGGTATTTCCATCTAGGGGAGAAAGTAAATGAGAAAACCAGCATTGATGGCCTATCGGGCTGTCCTTGCAATAATAGTGAATACTTTCAGACAGAGTGGTGAGGCGTTCCTTGCAGCATTCCAGAGAATGCATCAGATTAAAATGTAATTAGGAGATAACTAACAAAATAAATCTAAAACAATACAATAGAACGTTTTATTGTTGTTCAGTTGCTTCTCAGCCTTCGTGATCCCATTTGGTGTTTTTTTGGGACAAAAATACTGGAATAGTTTGCCATCTCTTTCCCAGCTCATTTTTACAGATGAAGAGACTGAGGGAAACCGGGTTAAGGGACTTATTCAAAGTTACACAGTGGTAAGTGTGTAAGGCCAGGTATGAACTCGTGAAGATGAGTCTTCTTCACTCCAGATCTGGCATTCTGCCCTGTGTCAACTAATTACCCACTGTAGAACAAACCTCATGTGAACATGAGGTTTTCAAAGAAAATATAGGACAGTAAGGATTCTTTTGTACAGTTTAGTGACCCCATTTCTATCCGAGCTTGATACCATTGCTCTGCATAGTGGGGAAAATTACAGGCACTTTATTGAAGAGTCTGTGCTCTCTCCATTTATATCTGAATTACTTTGATTATCATTTGGGAATGTGTCTTTCTCTAAATGCAGGACTGAATTTTCTTTGTAAATCTTGCTGATGGGGTAGGTGTCATATTGCCTATATAACCCCAAATGTTGGGGAAAGTACCATTGGTATTGTTGTGTGTTGTTGGGGGAATGTTTGAGTTCTAGCATGGGCCTCCATGGCAAGAATACTACTCCTTGCAGAGCTGCCTACAAAGAATTGTTTTTGATTCTTTATGTACCTATGGGGGAACTTTTAGGCACTTCTGATCAGTCCTAGAAAAATCACTTCTTAGAAAAAGAATTTGTAGCCATGGCAGAGTCCAAGCTGGGGAAGGAGGCATATTCTTGGACTTCTTGTTTGAATCCAAGGCTGGAGGTACATGGGAACATGGTGCCAATTGTGGTGACTGACCTGCACACGTTTGTGCATGCAGCAGATGGCATACCTAGTTTACTCCCTGGTACAGTCTCGCCAACATGGCAGCTTGAGACATGCTGAGATAGCTTCTGTGATGCAATGCTGAGGTAGGCAGTTCTCCAGCAAGGCTGTCAAGGTGAAACAAGAGCTTAGGTTTCAGGTGTTTAGGGATTTTTAAGAGCAGTAGCCTAAGCTGTGCATTTGAAAAATCTAGTAATAAGCAATAACGTCATTGCCCACAATATTTAGAGTGCTTTAAATCTCCATCCCCCCCAAATTAAAATGTTTAATTTCCCAACTTCCCACTCAGCAAGCATTCATTAAGCACTAAATATACTTAACCAAGACAAAAAAGAAATTACCCTTGCTTTTTAAAAGTTTATAGTCTTCTGAGGGAATATAACACATATATTCATAAAATAAATAAAGATATTTACAAAGTTTAGGTAGGAGAGTACTCATCAGGGAAGGTCTCTGTAGGGGATGGCATTTGAGCTGAATTTTGAAAGAATCAGTATATCAACAAGCATTTATGGAATACCTACTATATACCAGACTGTTCTTAAGGAGTGTTTATATTCTCCTAGGAATAAAACATAGGGAAGAAGACTAGGCATTCTGAAGTGTAGAGATGAAAAGGGAGAGAGCTCCAAATATATGTGGAATGGCAAATAGGCCAGTTTACATACAGTAAGCCTAAAAACATTAGCTGATGACAAATTGTGAAGGGCTTTAAATGCCAAAGGCATTTATATGTTAAATTCTATAGAAAGTCCTGTCAATTCTTGAACATAGGAGTGACAGTTCTGCAGATTCAATTGGACACATTCGATGCTTACTGCATGTACGATAACTATGGTTGTTGCTACAGGATCTCCAAAGTCAAGGTCAGATTGGATTGTGGGCTTTATGGAGCTTATCAGCCATTCCAATTGTGTGCCATGAAGTGTCTGAGCATTTTGTTATTTATTGAACCTTTAACTCATGGGTTCTTAACCTGGAATTCATCCCTTCCTTCATCACCCCTCACCACCCTCTCACCCCAGCATCTGTAGGTAGATTTGAGGCAGTCCTCAACTTGGATAGGTGAAAATTGCAGTAATTGGTTTCCTTTGTAATGCTAGATTACATTTTCTAATGCTAGATTTATTTTCTGTGTTTATAAACTTTATTCTGAATGTATCCTGTACTGTTTCATGACATAAAAACAGAACAGTAAATGGCTGCTCTGCCTTTCCGGTGTTGTCCTTTGTCCCTGCAGAAGGGGGTGGTAAGAATGTGTTAGCCTTTGACTTTGAGAGATAAAAATAAATGAATGTAGAGAGAAACATGGCAGGGGGTGGAGGGTGACTTTAAAAGTGATTTCCTGAAGGGAAATCTCATGCTTTTGTATCCTGTCAAACAGACAATAGAGAGCAGAAAGGAATAGAGAAGAGTTTAGCCAGCTATCATTGGCTGCTTGGAATTGACAAGAGTGTCTTGTATGGCTGTGTTTCAGCCTGTAATCACTGCTACATGTTCATGCCCTATCTAGGTATTGGACCCCTTTATTTCTTGCCTCTATTCTTCAGGGGTGGTAAATATCAGCTGGGGTGAAAAATAGAAACCAATTTCCTTTTTGATATGAATTATCCAATATTCATTAACTAACTTCTCCAGGAGAAATATTATTAGTCCAAGAAAAGTGAAAGATTGTATCATGGAAAGCAATATCTTAAGTGAATTGTGTCATTGTTCACAAACATACAACAGTGATGAATCAGATTTGATAAGCAGAAATCCAGGGTTGAGTGAGCTAAGTTTTAGAGATATTTCCTGCTAGTATTTGTACGCTATCTTGTTAAGGAGTAGTTATGACTGTGTATGACAACATAGCCCAAATTTCAGATTTGTCATCAAGCATCGAGTGTCTTAAGTGACCAGCCAGTTTGCAGTTGGTAGGGAGTATTGTTTTCTGAATGGAACGTGTAGTTCCAGGTAATAGAAGGTTGAATTAATTTATTTGGGAGGGTCTAACAGAGTTATGTCTTGGAAGTCAGAGAAAGAAAAAAGTCCTCACTTAGCCATCCCGAAAGGGAAAGAGTTGCCTCACAAAGTGAAAGTTTCCTTGTCAGTGGAGGTGTTTTGAACCAGTAGATGTGTAGAACATTTCTCAGGATGTGGTAGAGGGTCAAGTATGTGGTACAATGGGCTGAGTGGAGCTTGGATTGAGGAAGAACTGGATTTAAATCTTGTCTCAGACACTTAATTAGCTGTGAGATGCTGGACAAGTGATTTTAACTTTTATTTGTAAAATGGAGATAATAATAGATCCTTTCTCATATGGGTATTTTTTGAAGAAGAAATAATTTATCATATATGAAAACCTTACAGCACTCAAAGTATACATGTTAACTCTCATCATCATTATTGTTGTTGTGTCCTTTCTGATTTGCTGAATTGATTTGAACTTCTGGACTTTGTTTCATTGTCTTTAGCTTTACAAATATTTTACTTTGTGTAATCTCAGTAAAGAGATCAAAGATTGAATAAACAGTTCAAAAATGCCCATCTTTCTGAGCATTGAGGTCAGGGTAGAGACTCTATTGAAGAACCTTAGGAGATGCTATTATTGTGACTGACAGCCTCAAACTGAGCCACCTTCTGTCAGTTCCTGGCAGGTACCCAAGTGAAAATCACATAGGGCTTGACTGGTTTGGGGCTGCCTTTTTTTGGCCCTCCTCCCCAGAGCTTCTAGTCCTCTTGTGTGAATAGGGGAGGGAGGAAAGGTTTCTATAAGACATATGGTGGCCTCTCCCCTTGCTTAAAAACAGCCCTGAACACAGCTCCACCTGTGTTCAGATTTTTGTGATTCAGTGGGATGTGTGTTCTGTTATCCAAGTAATTAGTACGCCTTTTATTCCCTGACATTGCCACCCCTTTCTTATGTGAATAGTCTCTAATTTAGGAAGTTAAAAGAAAAATATGTAAGGTATGGTATATGACAAGGTTCTAGTTTTAATAAATTTTTCTGCTTCTAAAATTAATAATAGTTTCTAAAGTTATCACTCGGTTCCATGTGCTCTTGTAAAAAGTTTAATTGGTTTTCATAATAAAAACTGATTTCAATCCATCTATAATCTTATTTTTAAAAATCGCTGTTAGAGCATTCTTGTACTTTTAGCCTTGTCCCCTTTCCCCCCTCCCCTAGATTTTGCTTATCTGACTCTTCTTAGAGTTTCCCTTAGGTAGAATATAAGCTCATTGAGGGCAGGAACTATTCTTTTTTGTTTAAGTATCAGCAGTAACTGGTTCTTGATTTTTTTGGGGTCTATTTTGTTTTGTCTGTCTCTTTGTGACTTTATTTTGGGTTTTCTTGTCAGAGATACTGGAATGGTTTGCCACTTCCTTTGTAGCTCATTTTACAGATGAGGAAATGGAGATAGAAGTAAATGACTTGCCCAAGGTCATACAGCTACTAAGTATCTGAAGTTGAATTTGAACTCATCTCCTCTGAATCTAGTGCAAGCACTATTCACTGAACCATCTAGCCTTCTACTTCTTAGCAAAGGCTTAAAAAATGATTGTTTTATTAAATTGGGTTTAGTGTTGGACTACAAGATGAAGTGTTTTTTATTTTTGAGATAAATTTAAAAAAAAAATCTTAATGAGATAGAAGAAGAGAAAGTTGGTCTATGTTTCCAAATTAACTTTACTTTAATGGCAAACATAATATCTCCTTCATTTCTAGAGCAGAACTAGGTAACTGTTACCAACTCATTGCTTTCAAAGGGAAGGGTGTAGTCACAGCTACTTAATAGCCACTCTGAAAAAGCCATGATGAGGAATAATTGATTGAAGCCAGGCTTTAGTGAAGATTGCATCTGACTTCCAGGGTCCCATGGCTGCAAACTTTAGTGAAGTATCCTTATAGGAATGGCCACCTGTTGCTTCTCTTAACGAATAGCCCCAACCTTTCCAATCTGGCGCGTGCTGAGATTTTCAAAATGCATTTTCCTGTCCAGTGGTTCTGTCTAACTCTTAATTAGCCTTCAAACAACATTAGTCTGTAAATGGAAAGCTGAAATGCTCAGTGACTTTGTTGTAGCTAGATGCTCTGGATATAACTCCCCTCCCACCCTCACCCCCTTTTTTTTGCTCCTCCTTCTATGATAGTGCAGCCTTTTCAATTCATACTGGCCACCTGCCCCCAAGATGGACCAACTGACTGCATATGCCTGTTAGCTGCCTGCTGTGGGGTGGGGATGAGAGCTGCCTGCAAATGAGGAGATTTAGAACAACAGAACAATGACACTTGATGGCTTACTACTGTCCACATCCAATAACAAAGTCACTGTGGCCTGTTGCAGTCTGCCCCAAGCCTTTTTCTGCTCCTGTGGATAATTGGTGTTATGGCATCTACCTTTTCCCTCATCCTCAGGCTTTTGTTTTCCACCCTCCAAGCATTCCCTCCCCAATTCTAACACACTATTTCCTCTGTGTGTATTATTATGTAAAGTACATTTCTTGAGTGCCCATCACCATGGTACCCCTGCCATTCACAATCAGCATTAATCACTTTAATTTGTGCCTGGTGCAGAGTGTCTCATTTATGGAGGAGCTAATCTAAGATCAGAAACAAAATTTTGTTCTCTCTGGACTTGAGGATCAGAGAGAAAATGCTGACAGAGTAGACTTTTAGGTGTACAACATTGAAAGGAAAAAATACAAGTGTTTTTAGATGAGATAAGGTTCATCTGACCTTGCCAAGCTGTAGTGGGTATGTCGCATTCATTTGTTTTCATTAACATTATAATATTCAATTGATGTTAACATTATCTAGTTTTCTTTAACATCCTCTGTACCTCTGTGTTTTTGCTGTACTCTTCAAGGCCCAGCTTGAGACTAGTGAATAAGGTCTCTGGAGGTGGGACCTAAATCTTATATTCTTCGGTATGTTGCCAATACTATTGATACACATGGAGCAGGTGCTGATATCTTTGTAGAATGGATGGCTGACTGAGTCATGTAATCCACAGGATCATAATTTAGAACCCTAAAAAGTCCTCCAGAGTTTATCATGTCCAATTCTCCACATTTTACAAATAAGAAAACTGATATTCAGCGCCAATATTAGCAAATCCAATATTTGAACCCAGGTTCTGTTGTGCTAAATCCTTTGTCCTTTCAAGTTTTCAAAACTTTTAGCTGTCCTCTGGCTTCTATCCTCTGGTGTATACTTTGGTCATCTTAGGCATGGAATTTGATATTCAGGTATTTAAATGTTGATAATTAAAACAGAACTGCTATCTCTCTGCCTCAGCTATCCACTGAAGTGCCTCAACCATTATTATAGCCAGTTTTTCCTATTGTTTAATATAAATCTTTGACCTTAGACAGTTTCTTTTATTGCTTTGTAGAAAATTTTTTTCCTAATGAGGATTGGGAAAAGATGAACATTTTTCAGGGATAATCAGTGTGGTATTTCTCTCCCTCCCCCCACTCCCTTGATAATCTAGATGTAAACAGCATATTTTTGCATATCATGTGACTTTTTTTGCTTTTTGTACCCTCTAAGTGAGGCTGCTGGTAGTTTACTATTTCATCAACGGCTTTTTTCTCTAATCTCTAGGATTTCCCAGTATCTTGGCACATCGTAGGTGTTTAATAAATGTTGATTGATTTCCCATTTCACAAAGCCTCAAAGTGGTGATCAACTATGCTTGCTTAGAAACTATTCACACTATACTCCATCTAATTTTATAAAAGTTTTTCTGGTCCATTCCTCAAGTGTGATGCAAAGGCAGGGGCAACCTGTGCTTTATTTTGGAAGTACAGTGAATTTAGATTACAAAAGCTGAAAGAGTTCCTCACCTCACCCCCCCCATCCTCCTTATGATTAAAGAGACTAAGAAATTTGTTTTTCAGTTGTTTCAATCACATCTGATTATTCATCACTCTATCAGTTTTGTTTTGTTTTGTTTTTTGATAGCTGTACTGGAATAGTTTTCCATTTCTTTCTGCAGCTTATTTTACATATGAGGAAACTGAGGCAGAGTTAAGTGACTTCCTTAGGGTCACAAAGCTAGTAAATACCTGAGACTGGATTTGAATTTAGGTCCTCCTGACCCCAGAGTCAGCATGCTATTACACCTTGTAGCTGCCTAATTAAAGAATACAAAGGTTCAATTACATGCTTGAACTAAGTAGGACTAGGTTCTCCTTTAGTTATAGAGTGTATTGGCAGCATATTGGGCTGTTTCCATGTGGAAGCAGAAGTCCTGGGTGCAAATTCAGGCTTTGGCATTTATTTACCAAGGTAACCTTGGCTGTGTCACCGAACCCTGAAATTTTTAGGGTCTTCGTCAGTATCTTAGAGACTTGCAGTCGTGTGTTCATTACTTACTTCATGAGAAAGTTATTGTCAAGATTGAAGGAGATAATATTTGAAAAATGCTTTGTAAATTCCCTGTACACTAATCTTAATCAGTCCTTGATAGAGCCTGGTGTTCTGCCATGACCACCAAGGTCATCTGATACTCCTACCTGTGCTTAAAAATGTTGAGGACACAAATGATGGGAATCACAAGCCATTCTCCAATGGATAAATGGTCAAAAGATATGAACAGACAATTTTCAGATGAAGAAATTGAAACTATTTCTGGTCACATGAAAAGGTGCTCCAAGTCACTATTGATCAGAGAAATGCCAATTAAGACAACTCTGAGATACCACTACACACCTGTCAGATTGGCTAAAATGACAGGAAATGATAATGAGGAATGCTGGAGGGGATGTGGGAAAACTGGGACACTGATACATTGTTGGTGGGACTGTGAACGGATCCAACCATTCTGGAGAGCAATTTGGAGCTATGCTCAAAAAGTTATCAAACTGTGCATACCCTTTGACCCAGCAGTGTTTCTACTGGGCCTATATCCCAAAGAGATTTTAAAGGAGGGAAAGGGACCCACATGTGCAAAAATGTTTGTGGCAGCCCTTTTTGTAGTGGCAAGAAACTGGAAATTGAAAAGATGCCCATCAATTGGAGAATGGCTGAATAAATTATGGTATATGAATGTTATGAAATATTATTGTTCTGTAAGAAATGACCAACAGGAGGATTTCAGAGAGGCCTGGAGAGACTTGCATGAACTGATGCTGAGTGAAATCAGCAGAACCAGGAGAACATTATACACAGCAACAAGACTATATGATGATCAATTTTGATGGACATGGTTCTCTTCAACAATGATGTGATTCAAACCAGTTCCTATTGTTCAGCGATGAAGATAGTCATATACATCCAGAGAGAGGCCTGGGGGAACTGAGTGTGAACCACAACACAGCATTTTAACGCTTTCTGTGAATATTTCCCTGCATTTTGTTTTCCTTCTTAGGTTGTTTTTTTCTTCTTCTCTTTCTAGATCTGATGTTTCTTGTGCAGTAAGATAACTGTATAGATATGTATACATGTATTGTATTTGTCATATAATTTATCCTATTTAGCATGTATTAGATTACCTGTCATGTGGGGGTGGGGAGTGGGGGGAAGGACGGGAAAAGCTTGGGGAAAAAAAAGTTTTTGCAAAGGTCAATGTTGGAAGGTCACTCATATGTTTTGTAAATAAAAAGCTTTATATAAAAAAATGATTTGTCAAAAAAAATGTCACACTTTTCTAGAGCTAAATAAATGTTTCGTTTCAATTGGGGGAAAAAAATGATGGGAATCAGAGAGAGCATGGGGATAATGGAAAGAGTACAGTACTTAGAATCAGGAGATTTGGGTTTGAACCTCAATTCCCATTTGCCTTTTCTGAGTATCAGTATCTATCTGTAGATTATGCTTCAAAGGTCATCATATAAATGGTTATAATGAGAAAATGACCTGTAAATTTTAAAACCAGCTAGGTGGTACCACAGTGTGGGGAGGCTGCTCAGGTCATCACCCATTGCCGCTGTCTCAGCTGCCTTGATTCTGGTGTTTGGCAAACATCTTGATCTGTGAAGGCTTTTCTGGTTGATTTTCAGACAGCCAGTTGTAGTTTGATTTCTGGCCAAGGGGCTTGGATTTGGAGTCACGAGTTCAAATCTGGCCTTGGTTGCTTACTAGCCGTGTGATCCTGAGAAAATTAATTGACCCATATTGCCTCACTTTACTGGAGTGGGAGAAGTAAAAATGACAAACTGTTCCAGGAACATATCCCCAAATGGGGTCGACTCAATTAAAATAACTGAACAACAACAACATAATAACTTCTAAGTAGTGTATTAATTTCAGCAGAGATTATTCATACAAAATCTAGCTGTCAGGATTTCCCTTCCACCTCTGAGTGATTCCAGGGCTCTTTGTGAGAGATGTAGACCAAGGAGAGAGGTATATTATTTAAAAAGGGCTCCCTCATCTGGGTGAAATATTAACAAGAGCAATAATTATTATTACTTTAATAATAATATTTATCCAGCACATTAAGATTTGCAAAGCATTTGACATGTTATCTCATTCTATCTTCATAAAAATCCAATAAGGTAGAGGTTAATTAATATTTTTTGCATTTTACGGTTGTTAAAACTGAGGCACAAAAGAGATTGTTTTCTCCCTTTTAATTATTTCCTATTTGTCTTATAAAGTCTATATATCGGTTTACATGTTGTCCCACCCAAATAGTTTGTAAGTTCCTTGAGGGCAAGAATCTGTTTTGTTTTTTATATCCCCAATGGTTAGCACCATACTTGACACATAAGTATATGTTTAAATAAATATTTATTGTTTGATTTTCTCAGACAGTTACTGAGTGTCACAGAGTTTGAATTTGAGTCCAGCACATGACTTTTTAATGTGTTTCTTGGATACTCCCTTGGGAATCAGAAGACACATGATGGTATTGGAAAGAGTTCTGAATGTGGTGTTCTGTTGATTGATAATCAGCATATATGCAGCCCGGGTGTGGGGAGGATGCTCACACCATCACCCATTGTCGCTATCACAGCTGCCTTGATTCTGGTGTTTGGCAAATATCTTGATCTGTGAAGGCTTTTCTGGTTGATTTTCAGACAGCCAGTAGTAGTTTGATTTCTGGCCAAAGTATTTCTGTAAAAATTATGTTGGCACTTAGAGGTGGGGGCTGGAGTGAGAAAGTCTGTGTTGTCGGGGGGAATGGTGGGGAAAGGAATATCCCATGAATCATGGAGTTAAACTGGAAGGGACCTTTAGGCTTTCTAGGTCAATAATATCATTTTATAAATGAAGAAATAGAAACATTTCGATTTGTTTGGCTTCTTTAGAACTCATGATTTTCCTGCCTAGACCAGATGACATTGACATGCTCCATCATGTTCACAAATTCCTGTAGAACTTTTGCCTCTACCATTTGTTGTAGGACTTTACATTTAGTTGTCCTTTGTGTGTAGAAGGGAGACATTTATCTTACCTCCTTGATGGAATGGTTTCCTATGGATAAATAATATCAAACATATGCAGAAAAGTGTCCTATTTATATTTTGTTTTTTCTCCAGTACCAAAAACAGTGCACTGCACACAGTAGGTATGCAAAAGAGACTTGCATTTGACATATGTAAAAAGGAGCGATGTGAAGATACTTTGTTATTGTTAATCCTGTAAACATCTAGTAGCAGTCTTACTGGGAGCATACTGTTCAGACATAAAGCTGGAAAGAATGGGGTGAAAATAATTTATACAAATCCTGATCTACATCAGGATTTGTTGTTGCCAATGAGAGTCAACTAACATTTGTTAAGTACCCCCTATGTGCTAAGCAGAAGGGACACCATCTTCCCTGCCCATTTCTTGCAGGGTCTGCTCCTTTATCTCCAATCTTTACAGAAATTAATATCAGGGTTAATACTACTACAAATACCTTTATTTTCTTTGATTGTTGTATGTACATGTTGAGAATTAAAAGTGGAGTATTAGTACTTTTGGCTTAGGAAATGGATTAACCAGTTCCAGTTAGTTCAACAACATATGTTTGTAAATTAAGTCTTTTAGTCTGGTGCTAATAGTAGATGAAAAATGACCATCTGAGTCTTCAAGGGACTTCCAATCCTGGAATGGGAGAAAACGAAGGATCATTCATGTACACACACATACATACACACACAGAGAACTGTAATTTAAATTAGAATTTGTTTAAGTGCATAGAAGGGGTCAGTGGTTATAGAGAACTTAAGAGAGAGGGATTGCTTTTTTCAGAGTATTGATTGAGGAGGAGATGGCTTGCTAACTGGGATATAGTAGGGAAAAAAGTTGAGTTAGTGGATATAGATTGTGAATATACTGGGATGCTCTGGCATAAGGCAAGACAAGAGGTTAGCTCTTTGTAGATTGGTGAGATTTCTCCCTTTATTTTTTTATCCAGCTATTTAAACCAGAAAATTATCAGGATTCAATAAGTTTTTAACATAAATTCATTCCCTTTGGGGTGTTTTGTTTTGTTTTGGACATGGGTTTTATAAGAAGTTTTAGTGCAGTTTTCAGCTTTGGCAGCTTTTGGGACACCTTGAATATGTGAGAAAGAAAACACCTGCAAAATTTGAGCTTTGTCAGAAAAGGCAATAAATAAACAGATACCACTTGCAATTGTACTGAGAAAACGGAAGTTGGAAGAGGTCAGGATACTTGTTCAGGCTCACTGGAGTTACTGACTGAGCCAGACCCAGACTCCAGCCCCTCCTGACTGCTCAGGCTGGTGCCTTTCTGCTTCTAATTGGACTAGAAGTTAATAGCCCAGTAAATCTGCATTAGTTCTTCATTTGCATGTAAGGTTGAGGGGAGTGAGGATGTTTCTGTTTAGGGTTTTAAACTTCTCATTAGAAAGAAGTCAAATAAAATAGAGGATAAGACAGTATCTTCGTTTCCATTTACCTAAAATAGCCTGAATGTAGGAAGCTCATGTAGAGTTTTCATGTTTGCAAAGCATTTTATGTAAATTATCTCATTTGACCCTTATAACAACTCTGGGAGGTAGGAGTTATTATAATACCTCTTTTACAGATGTGGAAGCTGAGGCACAGATAAGTTAATTGATTTACCCTAGAAAGAAGTATCTAATTTGACTCCAAGTCCAGCTAAGCCTTTCTTTGCTGCCTCAGGAGGAAAAGGGACAATAGAATAAAACAAATACCCTACTATGAAAATTTCTGAAATTCTAGAATTTTGAAGGAGGTTGGCCATGAAGCCATTTCCAAGACTAGTGAAAACACACCTTTTCTGTCATTCCCCATCTGTTTCATATGGTGCCTTTAATGGCCAACTTGAGGCATCAAAATAGATGTACTGCAGTTAGAATCATGATGATGGACTCTTTCTTTCCAGAGAATGCTCACAGATTTCTTTTTGTATCTTTTTCTCTGAACCAGATACATCATCATCATTATTAAGTACCTAGTAGGTGCTAAATAAATTTTTTTGTTAAATTAACCACAGAGTAGATGTTCCATAATTTTTGTTGACTATATTAAGCACATGGCCTGTACTTAATAAATATTTTATTGAATAAATTAATGTAAAATAAATAAAATATTGAGGATGTAACAAATGAAAAAAAATTAACGAGTGGATTTGAAGTTTGAGTGGGCTGGGTATAAATATCTACAATTAGTAAAACTTTCTTGTTGAAGTTACCTTGCTATTGATTAGAGTTGTTCCATAGCTTGTAATAGAGTAATGAGGTAATGAATTTCCCTTCACTCAAGGTCTGAGCAAAGCTGTGTAACCACTTTTGGGGTGTGGTAGAGGGGATTCCTGTTCAAATATGATAGCCCCTGTGATAGCCATGTGACTTTGGGAAAAATATTTTACCTTTCTGGGACTAGATCATACCTAAGGCTTCATTCAGCTCTAAATCCTACAGACTTGTAACAGGGAAGGGACAGAGCAGGTAACGGAACTGAGAAAGTTGTCAGAATTCTATACTCTATACTCATTTATAAAGCTGAGAAAGTAAGTTTTTTAATTAATGTATAAATGATTCTCTTTAGTGAGTGTTGTAAAACTATCATAGGGATCTACATGTGTGTCTACCTCTTATGACCTTTAGCCAAAAAGTCAGTAGACTTTTAGTCAAATGAGGGGACAAAGCTTAATAAAAATAAAATTTTTCCCATGGGGAAAGAAGGTTCTTCAGGCTTTTTCATACCTCTGCTTAAGGACTATGTTACAGTGCCATCTGCTGGCTTTGCCCTGAGAAGCTAATGAAAATTATAAGAACATCTGTGATTTGCAGGCCGGGGACAGGTGCTTCAACTTGGGCTTCTTTGAGATGGCCTGGATACCCTAGCCCAGTGTAAGATGCTCTCCAGGGTCCTGGCTCGTAGTCTTGTTGGAACATAAGCTCCTTGAGTTCAGGACTTTTTGGTCTTTATATTCCCAAGCACAAGGATGCCGTACACAGTTCTCTTTAAAGTGTTTGTTTTTAATTTTTTTGAGTGTCTCCTTAGAGTATTTTCATTGAATACACTCCATGAAGGCAAATCAACACTTGTTTTACAATTTCGATCTTCAAAAGTTGCCTGGGACATTGAGACATTAAATGGTTTAGCCAATATATGCCAGAGATGGGAACCTGAATCCAGCTTTTCTTGATTCCATTTAGAAATAATGGATAGAAGCCAGTGCTGTATCCACAATTCTGCCCTCAGTAAACACATGTTGAATGGATGAAATTACCTGAATGGACATGAATTCAAATTAGAATTACTGCTTAGGTCCCTGTAGGGGTTTAAGATTGTTTTAAAGGAAAATTAGAAATATGATTGAACCCAGAACCCCAGATCTCCAGAATCTGAGAGTGAAAAGTGACCCCAGTAGCTATTTATTTCAATTCCTATGTGTACGGAATTCCCCCTATAACATAGTGGACAAATGGTTATCTAGCCTTTGCTTGAAAATCTCCAAGGAAGAGGGGAACCCACTATCTATCTCTTAAGGCAGCACATTCCATTTTTGGACAGCATGAATTGTTAAGAATGTTTTTTCCCAACATTGAGCTACATTACTTATTTTGAAGCTTTCACCATTTACTCTTGATTCTAGCCCCTGGGTCCAGAACTTCCCTCTATAGGTCCAGAACCTCCTTCTGAGGAGGTCCAGAACCTCCCTCCTTAACCCTTCCAGCTTATGAAGATACCTAGCATGTATACTGATTTTTCTGTTCTTCTCTAAGATAAATATATCTAGTTCCTTCAGTTGATTGTCACATAGCATGGACCCAAGGCTATTCACCATCCTGGTTGTCTTCCCCATGACATTGTCCAGTTCATCATAGTTCTTCTTAAACTGGGACATCCAGAACTGAGTATATTACTCCAGATGTGTCCTAAGAATGGCCCAGGACATGTGGGACTATCACTTCCTATTCCTGGAAGCTGGGCCTTTCTTCATGCTGCCCAAGATTGCATTAGCTTTTTTTGGCTGCTATATCACACTGCTGACTCATGGAGCTTGCAATAAATTAAAACCCCCAGATCTTGTTCAGAACAGCTGTTGGTCCTCCCCAATCTTGCTAATGATGAAGATGTTTTTTTGCAACTTTGCAAGAGGTTTTTCAAAGTTTTATTAACATGTTTTTCCTACATTACAAATATGTATAGATCACCCCTACTTCATGAGAGGTCTCTTGCTAAAAAGGAAAACAATAAATAAAATTAATAATATAGTTATCTCATTTGAAAGTGCATGTAAACATTCTATATTGTAGCAATCCCCCTCTCAATTTTTTAATTAGCTGAAATCTGGTTTTGCTCCATAATATTTCTTAGTCCACTAGGGGAAAAAGAGAGAAAAACATATTCCTTGTAACTAATATATAAATAATCAAAACAAACATTTTCATCTGACATTTCTGTCCTTCCCTCTCCCTTTGTCTCAGTTTCTCTCTTTGTTTCTCTATCTCTCATTCCATTTCTCTCTCTCTTCTTTCTGTCCTCTCTCTCTGTCTCTGTCTCGCCCCCCCTTTCTAACGCACATATGTGTGTATACTTATTTTTTACCCTAAATTCATTTTCTCTCCATCATAGAGAATATATTTCATACTTGGTTCTCTGGAATAGGGAATGGTCTTTGTATTGATCATAATTCTTACAGCTTTCACAGTTGTTCATTTTTTATAGTATTTTTATCATTGTGTAAGTGATCCTCCTTGTTTTGCTTATTGCATTCTCTATCATTTTATAAAAATCTTCAAAATTGTTTATTTTTATAATATTGATGTTATGATATAAAATGTTCTTCTGGCTCTGCTCATTTCACTTTTCATCAGTCTATATAAATCTTTCCATACCTTTTGGAAACTTTTTGTTTCTTAGTTTCTTATAGCAGAATAGTACATTCATATATCTGTCAAGTTCTCAAATGATCAGCATTTTTTTCCAGTTTTTTTGTTACCACAAAAATAACTATTATGATTTTTTGATATACATGGAACTTTTTTCTTTTTGTTTGATACTTATGAAATATAGGGTGTATACTTTTCAATAACTCTTGTGTATGGATCCAAATGGCTTTTCAGAATGATTATATCTAGTACAGTCATGTCTACTAACAATTCATTAAAGTCTGTTTTTCCAAAGTCCCTCCAACATTTATAATTTTCCTTTTTTTGTCTTCTTTGGCACAATGATGGATATAAGGTAGAATTTCAGAATTGCTTTAATTTGCATTTCTTTAAATAGTAGTGAGTTGAGGCATTTAAAAAAATGTGGCTATAGAAATCCTGGATATCTTGTCTTGAGAGCCTGTTTTCGGTCATGTGAGATTTTACATATTCCCCTATTGAATTTCATCTTAATATATGCAGCCCAATACTCTAACCTTTGTAAATCTTTTTGGATCCTGACTTTTACTCATTGTTTTAGGATCTCTCCAAATTTTTATGGCATACAGATTCCAGAAGCCATGTCATCCATACCTTTATCCAAGTCTTAGAAAAGTTTTTTTTTTTTTTTTTTTTTAATAGCATAAGGTTGGGACAGCTAGGTGGCATAGTGGATAGAGCACCAGCCCTGAAGTCAGGAGGACCTGAGTTCAAATCTGGTCTCAGACACTTAACATTCCCTAGCTGTGTGACCCTGGGCAAGTAACGACCTCAATTGCCTCA
Organism: Myrmecobius fasciatus; assembly: GCA_023553655.1. Taxonomy (NCBI): domain Eukaryota; kingdom Metazoa; phylum Chordata; class Mammalia; order Dasyuromorphia; family Myrmecobiidae; genus Myrmecobius; species Myrmecobius fasciatus. The sequence goes on from JAJPUD010000907.1 coordinate 28,529, forward strand.
GCAAAAAGGAAAAACAAATAAATAAATAAATAAATAAATAAATAGCACAAGGTTGAATATTGATTCTTATGAGTTCCACTGAAGTCCTCTTTCCATGTTAACATTAAACCATGAAGGATTACTCTGTAAATCTGTTCATCCAAGCAGGTCTTAATCCAAATAGTTATGGTATATGAATGTTATGAAACATTACTGTTCTATAAGAAATGATTAGGAGGATGATTTCAGAGAGGCCTGGAGAGACTTGCATGAACTGATGCTGAGTGAAACGAGCAGAACCAGGAGATCATTATACACGGCAACAACAGTATTACATGATGATCAACTCTGATGGACATGGTTCTCTTCAACAATGAGATGATTTAGGCCAGTTCCAGTAGACTTGTGATGGAGAGAGCCATCTGCATCCAGAGAGAGCACTGTGGGGACTGAGTGTGGACCACAACATAGCATTTTCACTTCTTTTGTTGTTGTTTGCTTGCATTTTGTTTTCTTTCTCATTTTTTCCCTTTTTGATATGATTTTTCTTGTGCAGCATAATTGTGGAATTTTGTATAGAAGAATTGTACATGTTTGACATATATTGGATTACTTGCTGTCTAGGGGAGGGGATGAGAGAAAGGGAAGGAAAAAATTGGAAAACAAGGTTTTGCAATAGTGAATGTTGAAAATGTATGCATATGTTTTGAAAATAAAAAGCTTTAATAAAAAAGAAAAAAGGTAGGAGCAATAGTGATCTCAACAAAGATCGAGACAGAGAATATTTAACAAGTGTCTGATAATTAACTTTTGTCTTCAATTCACAGAGTTTTGCTTTGAAAGTGTATTACTTTTCATCAGGCCTAAATTGCTTGCTCTTTTAAAAATAGTGCCTTATTTGACTTTGTGTGTGTGTGTGTGTGTGTGTGTGTGTGTGTGTGTGTGCTGAACTCACAAGTTTCAGTGTTTCCATAACATTTATAATTTTGCTTGGCCTGCAAATGTTCAGTGTGGAGCTACCATCTGTGGTTATAATCAGTTTCCTCCCCACACTCCCTCTATCCCAAACTAATATAGAGTTGCTTATTCAAATATTGCTTTTGAGCATGGGAAGGATGAAGAGAACATGACAAATTATTTAAGAAAAGAGAGTGAGGGGAGAAGTGTATGTTTTTTATTTTTTTTTGTTTTATTTTGTTTTGTTTTTTGTGGCAAAATCAAAAAATCTTTTAGACTTGTTTTTTTCTATTTTCTTCAGACTGAAACTTTCCCTGGTCAATCAATTTTTTGTTCTTAAGTCGTTTTTCAATTGTATTTGACTGTCCCCATTTGAAATTTTCTTGGCAGAGATATTAGAGTACTTTGCCTTTTCTTTCTCCAGCTCATTTTAGAGATGAGGAAACTGAGACAAACAAAATTAAATGACTAGCCTAGGATGACACAGTTAGTATGTATCTGAGGCAGGATTCAAATGCATGAAGTTCTTTCTGCTTCAGTGCTTTTACAACTGTGCCACCCAGCACAGGTCAGGCTATTACTCCAAACCAGATCGATTTCCCCTAGATTTCTGACAAAATTAATCTGTCCCTTACTTGCTGCTAAAGATATTGCCCTCTCAATTTATCTGTATCTGTACCAAAGGACAGGATTTTAGTGACTACTATGTGGCCTTTTTCAGAAACATTGTTTGCTGTTCTTAATTTCTTACTGTGTATGTTCTTTTTCCATGAGCTTGAAATGAAAAAAAAATAACTTTCCCCATAAATGGGAGATATTACACTAATAATAGTATTATAGGATTGAAATCACACAAGTTTTTCAAGTATTAACAATGATAATTCTTTATTTTTCTCTCATTAAAATTGAATAATATGTTAAATTGGAGAATATGCATTTTGGGTATACTTGCTCTATCTTGTCTCAACCTTATTTATTCTATGTTTTCAGGTGGTACAAGAGAAATTGGATCTGCCCTGACCAGGATGTGCATGAGACACAGAAGCATAGAAACCAAACTGAGACAATTCTCCAGGTAAATTATTTAATCAATAAGCATTTATTAAGAACTTAACTATGTATCAGGCATAAGCTATTGGGGATACAGGAAGGAAACAAGCACTTATTAAGTATCTCCTGTGTTTCAGGCACTATGCTAAATATTTTACAGTTATCTCATATGTCACAACAACCCTGAGAGATAGATGCTATTATTTAATCAGTGGTAAAACATTTTAAAGCACCTACTATGTGTCATGCTTAATAGTTGAGGATCTAAGGCAGACAAAGGTTAAATGATTTGCCCAGGTTTACATAAGGTGGGTTTAGGGAAAAGGGGAATAGGAAGAGAATAAGCATTTGTATATTACTTCTTATGTGCTAAATACTTTTTATACATATTATCTCATTTGAGATTCACAGCAATCCTGGTAAGTAGGTACTATTATTACCTTCATTTTATAGTTGAGGAAACTGAGGCAGAAGAGGTAAAATTTCTCACCCAGTGTCACAAAGGTAATATGTTCAAGACTAGATTTGAATTCAGGCCTTACCAACTTCAGGTCCAGTACTGTATTCAGTACACCAGCTGAAATCCTTATAAAGAAAAATATTAATTTCCAGATGGAACACACACACACACACACACACACACACACACACACACACACACACA
>JAJPUD010000907.1:31188-72360 GCA_023553655.1 Myrmecobius fasciatus
ACACACACACACACACACACACACACACACACACACACACACACACACGTTTTATGTGACCACTTTTGCCCAGGCTTATTAAACAGAGTGACCAAATGTAAAGCCCTTTTTTTTTTTTCTCTGATCCCATTAAAAGACTTTCCTCACTTTTGATCGCTTTGAAAAGCCTGGAACTGACTGAGCCAGCAACTCTTTATTCCCCACCAAACTGCTGATATAGGAGAATTTATATATAATGGGAAGTCAGCACATTTAAGGAATGGGAGTGGCACATCCCGCCGTATTCCTCAGTGCTATTAAATATTTATTCAGCTCCATTTTGGATCTGGGTCGATTTTCCCCCTATTGAGGCAGTCTGACCCTTCTGCTCTTTGAGGCTCTGCATAAAAGTGATAGACTTTGGTGTGTACACTGTGTTTGCTTATTCTTTTGTAGCTCAGACCTTCTAAACTCGGGTGATCTACTAGCCTTAGTCTCCCCTACAGCAAGGATTACAAGTACTCTATCAGGTTTTAAATATAATCTGCTAAATTTCAGAGGATTTAAGATCCAAACTAGTGGAATGAACCATTACAGATCTTTCACATGTTGGTTTGATCAGTAGGGCTTTGAAGCCTCCCATAGCTACATCATGTTTTGGCCAATTTGATAGGTGATTAAAGCCTAATCTTTGTGTTGTAATAACCGTCTCAAAGTAGTTAATTTTCTTTGTAATCCTGTGTATTTCATTTTATGCATTTAAAAACCTTACTCAGAGAAAGTATATATAGGCTTCCCCATACCCTCCAAGGGGCCCTTTATAAAATACTGCTTGTTTGGAAGCTAAATAAAATCAACTTAGCAATGGGGAGCAGTGAGGTACTAGACTTAAGGAAATTCCACAAGGTGCTCCTCCTTTCAGATTCCCCAATTTACTGGCAGAAAGAATGAGTAGGTCTAGCAAAGCAAAGGGATGCCAAGTGAATGCCCCTTACTTTTTAGCTGAGAGTATATGACCTGGTGAGAGTTGGGGATAAGGACTCTAAAACTCTAAGTAAGCTAATTTGGTTGTTGACTTCTAAGTAACCTCTTAATTAGGTATTTAATAGACTGCATTTTTAAAATTAGGGTGTCCTAAAATTAGACTTTAGCCTTACTCTCTGAGAACTAGGCTTTAAGGCTTCCAAATTTTTATTATCCCTGGGAATTCTTCCTGTCATTAACTGACTCCTGGGATGGTCAGATTAATTAATACTTGATTGCCAATCATTTCTTTTTCAGAAATAAGAACTTCTGAAAGTTTTTTTTTAATGTAGTTTTGTAGATTTAGTGAAGTAGGAGTCACAGGACCCAGGTTTGAACCACAGCATTATTATTCCATCCCTGTATGATCAAAGGCAAGGTTATATGTCCTCTGTTTTCTAATCCTGAAAATGAGAGATTTGAACCAAGGGATCTCTAAAGACCCTTCCAGTTCCAGATATTTTGAGTGACTCACTCTGATTTTAAGGCCATTATTTAGAAAAAGTTCCATTTTTCTTAATTAGTGAGGTTTTTTGGTATTATTTTTCAGATCTGATTATTTGGTTTATATTTGATGAGCCAGATCTGTAATGTTTACAAATATACAGGTTTACATTTTGAAGAGCTTTGAGTGGCTCTCACAGGTTCTCAAGACTGGTGGTTCTCAAGAGAAGGGTTGATGTGTCCTTCTCAAGGACATTGTCAAAGAAGAAGCACATTTTAAGTAGAGTTTGAGATATATGGTGCCTCAAGTACCTTCAACTCTTCAGATAATATTTTTTTTTGAAACTATCTTTGCATGTATTTGGGAAAAATAGCTTTTTAAAAAGGTTCTAGTATTTTTTACATTCATCTGCATGAATAGTTTAAAAAATAGATTGTTGTCAAGGTTCTTAAATTTATGGTTGAGAATTTGATCCTTTGAGTTTAGTTGAGTAAAAATTAAACTTAAGAGCTTCATAAAACCTCAGTAAGCTTTTATTTCCCATGGGATTTGAAAACTAGTAGCTACTAAAACAATTGTTGATGACTCAAATATAGTTGGAAGAAGGAGGGCATCAAGAAAAGTATTTTTTAGTAATTTGGCCTTACTTACAATGTTGAAGCTTTCTAAGGAGAGTACTTTGTGATAGTCTAAATTTCCATAAGATAGGAAAGGGCTAAAAATAGGACCTCTATTTGAAAGATGAAGAAATTTGAATCATATGACTTGCATCACTTATGGAGCCAGGAAAAGAATCTTAGTCTTTTGATTTTTATCCAGTAGATAGTGACATCTCCAAAAACATAGTTGAAAGATAGATGACACAGTCTGTTGGTGTATTCAATTTCATTCAACAAGAATTTAAGTATCTACTATGTTCCAGGTATTGGAGATTTAGAGACAATAGTGAAGACCATTCCCCTGTCCTCAAGGAATTAATATTTTCTTGAAGAAATAGGGTTATGTGTTTGCAAAGAATTCAGGTTTTTTGATTTCTCTTCCCAATAATTTTGTTCTCTCAATAGTGACACCTCTGAAATTGTAGTTGATAGGTGGTATAATTTTGGTATAATTGCTTACTGTGTGCCAGGTATTGGGAGGTGATAACGACAAAAATGAAAAATGTTCTGTGCCCTTATAGAATTCATATTTTCTTGAAAAACAAAATAGGTGTATGTGTTTTATGAAGAATGATATATGCAAATAAGTCAACACACAAAAAAGCAAATATGAGACAATTTATGAAGGTGGGGAAATAGAGTTGCACTATCAACTTAGGGGAAAAATAAAAGTTTCCTATAGGACATGGTGCTTGAGATGAGCCTTAGAGCTGGAAATTTCAAGAAGTAGAGGTGAGGAAGGAAGATCATTTCATACATGGGAGACAACCTGTACAATGGTATGAAGGTGGGTGATAGAATGTTGTATACAGCCAAGACTGTACTGCCTTAAAAGAGCCCTTTGAAGAATTTTCATTGTGAGTGTTTATATTAGCAAAGAGTTCAGATCAAGACTTGATTTATTGTTTTCTGGATTGTTGACTTAAGAAAATGATGGAGAAAATGTTATTAATGGTAGATTAAACTTGAAAATGTGTCTTCTGGAAAACTGGTTATTAAACATTTATCAGCACACCATTGTGTAGAGGGAATATAGCAAGTAAGCCAGATTGACTAGAACAAAGAATGTATAGGGGGGGAAGGGATCAAGGTGAAATCAGGAAAGAAAGATAGCTTGGAGCCAAATTGTGAAGAGCTTTAAATGCCAGATAGAGCAGTAGCTTTTATTTCATCATGGAGGCAATAGAGAACAACTGGAGGAAATGAGAGCAATTAAGCATTCCCTCTTTTACCCACACCCATGCTTATTGAAACCAACATTAAATGAGGAAGGAAAAATAATGAGCCAAAATTCAAAATTCTCTTTAAACATCCTTAGTCATCTATAACATAATTCAGTAAATAATGCTGATTTTTAAAGCCTGGCTTATTTATTTTCTGTGGTTTTCAGTGAATTTTGTTAGGCAGCTGGAAATAGAGCATAGGATTTGGAGGCAGGAAGACCTGGGAGTGGAATTCTGCCTCAGATATTTACACAAATCATTTACCTGCTTTTAGTCTTAGTTTCCTCATCTGTAAAATGGGTTGTTGTGAGGATAAGCATATTTAAAATACTTTGTATTAGTTGTGTGTTAGTTATTTTGTATATTCAATAACCATTATCACAGATAGTGATAAACATTTATTAAGCACTTTCTGTATGCCAGGTATTTTACTAAACCGTGTGAATACTTAGAAAGGCAAAAATTCAGACACTGCCTAGCATTCAAACAACTTTGTACAAGCAAAATATATACTGGATAAATTGCAGATAATTAGTAAAGGAAAGTCACTAGAATTAGATTGTAAGCTCCTTGAGAGCTTTTTCTGTCTCTGAGGCAGTACTTGATATATGATACTTGCTTAAAACATATTCCTTAATTAATTAATTGGTTGAATTAACGAGAATTGGGATGGCAAACTTTTTAGCTAGAACTTGAAAGAACTTACTATGTTCTTTGCAGCTGTAATATATGAAGTGAAAGGAAATTTGAGGCATTTGCTAATGCTACATTTTTTATCCTTTTTTATGATAAAAGTGCTTTAATTGATTGCCTGATAAACCCACTTCAAGAACAGATGGAAGAATGGAAGAAAGTGGCCAATCAGCTGGATAAAGACCATGCAAAAGGTATTTCTTGGGTATTTTGAGATTTTGGGGGATATATCTGGGTCTCTGGCATCCAATGCCTCTCTATTCATCAAAGCACTGCAGGAGGCTATTGATTCCTTGGTCTTGTGCTGGGGACTCCAGAATAAGGCAAGGAAACAAATCTAGCAGCAAGCTGATACTGTCTGAAAACAATCGACTAAGAAGTATTTGCTTAAATATATATATATATGCATATATATATATATTAATCAGTAGCTTTGGTGAAAATGAGCTCAATTAGACTCAAATCACAAGGATGAATGACTGTCTTAAGACATTTCATAATGTTTTGAATTTTTTACCTCTTGATTTTTGTAATATAATACTTTGTTACTTTAGGAACTGATGATTTCATCAGAGTATGAAGGAATTCTGTTTTTTAAATCAGATTGGCCAGTCTGTAGACATTTATTAAACACTGTGCCAAATGCTGGGGATACAAAAAGAGACAAACAATAGTTCCGGTCCTTGGTTTGAGTTTCCCCACTGGTGCTTATTACCAGTGTGACTTTGAGTAAATCGATTAGCTCCTGAAGGTTTCAGGTCCCTCATCTCACAATAAGAAGGTGGGATTAGTTTCCGTGTTCTTTGATTCTTTGAGGAGACTGAACTTCTGAAGTCACTGCCAGCTCTAGACCTTTGTTAGATTGTACCAATGTGTCAGACACTGGGCTAAGTACTAGGGATACAATGTAAAACTCAGGCTCTGCCCTCAAAGGGCTTACAGTCTAAGGGGAGATAGCAAGCAAACAAATATATATTAACAAACTATATGCATGATAAATAGGAAATAATTAACAGAAGGAAGGCACTAGAATTAAGAAAGATTGAGGACCTCTCTTAGGTGAGATAGGATTTTAGCTCAGACTTAATAGAAGCCAGGGAGATTAGTATCAGAGCAGAGGAAGAAGAGTGATCCAGGAATGGGAGACAGCTGGAGAACCTGAGCTAAGAGTTGGAGTATCTTGTTGGTGACAGAGCCAGGAAGCCACATGTCACTGGTTTGAAAAACGTGTTGGGGAGTAAGGTGTAAATTCAGGAAAGATAAGAGGTCCTGGGTTCTGAAAGGCTTTGAATGTCAAACAGAGGATTTTATATTTGATCCTGGAGGCAAGTGGGAGCTACTGAAGTTTATGGAGGGAAGCTACATGATCAAAGCTGCACTTCAGGAAAAAATACTTGGGTTCTAATAAAGAATAGATTGGAATGGGGAGAGACTGAGGCAGACAGACCCACTAGCAGCTATTGCAATAATCCAAGCATGAGGTCATGAGGATCTGCACTAAAGGGGTAACATTGCCAGAGGAAAGAAGGGAACATATTTGGAAGAAGTTGCAAAGGTAAAATTGATGGGCCTTGGAAACAGACTGCCTATTAGAATTCAGAGGTAGTGAGCAATCAGGATGATGGCTAAGTTGGGAGGTTTGGGACTAAGTGGATCGTGTTGTCTTCTGCAAAGTGAAGTAGGATATGGGACAGGTTTAGGGGGTTTTGTTTTGCATGTATTGAGTTAAAAATTTTTGCCTAGTTCAAGATGTCTTAAAACTAAATTTTTTTTTTACCATTTTTATTTAAAAATTTGATATCCCTCTCTCCTTCTTCTTTCCCCCTCTGAAATGGTAAGCAATCAGATTTCAGTCACGCACATGCAACTATATAAAACATTTCCATATTAGTCATTTTTGTATAAGAAGGCTCAATTAAAATTTTTGAAAATGAAAGTGAAAAATAATATGCTTTGATTTATATTCATAAAATATCAGTTTTTCTCTGAAGGTAGATAGCATGCTTCATCATTAGTCCTTTGGACCTTTGGATTAGTCTTGGACCATTGTATTGCTGAGAATAGCTAAGTCGTTCACAATTCTTCATTGAACAACATCTGTTACTGTGAACAACTTTGTGTTCTGTTCACTTCACTGTGCAATAGTTCATGTAAATCTTTGCAGGTTTTTCTGAAATCATCCTATTTGTTATCTTTCATAGCACAATGATATTCCATTACAATACACCATTTTTCTTGGTGATCTTATGAGCTTCCATGGATTCAAAGATCATCTCTATGCAGAGGATTCCCAAATCTACATATTCAGCCTTAGTCTGTTTCTTGACCTCTAGCCCCTTGTTGGAGCACCTAGGTGACACTGTGGATAGAGTTCTGGGCTTGGAGTCAGGAAGATTCATCTTCAGGAGTTCAAATCTGGCCTCAGACACTTTGCTGTGTGATCCTGGGCAAGTCACTTAAAGCTGTTTGTTCCCATTTTATCATCTGTAAAATGAGCTGCAGAAGAAATTGGTAAAATACTGCAGTATCTTTGCCAACAAAAGCCCCAAAAGTAATCATAAAGAGTCAGACACAACTGAACAATAACAAAAGTCTCTTATGACCACCTCAAGGTGTACATGTCAAATAGGCAACAAACTCAACATGTTCAAAATAAAACTCTTCATCTTTCCTCCCAGATAGTTTCCTCTTTCTGGCTTTCCTGTTACTAAATTGAGTCATCTAAGCTTTAACTTCTTGCTTTTAATTACACCACATATCCAATCTGTTGTCAGCTTTTATCATTTCTAACTAGTTTTCTCCATTCACAGAGATATCACCTTAGCACAGGCCATCATCACCTCTTAATCTTCTAATGCTTCAGATCTTTTCCCCACTTTAGGCCATCCCAAAATTAACACAGGTTAACCTTTTCACTTCTGGACCTCACTCCTCACTACAAGTCAGCAAACTCCAGTGAATTTATTATTTTATTTTATTATTTTTTAAATTATTTTTTCCAGTGGATTCTTTGTACTTCTGGGATTAAATTTAAAATCTTCTGCTTGGCTTTTAAAGTCTTTTACACTCTAATACTAACCTACCTTTATTCTCCTTCATGTACTCTCTCTATATTGTCTAGCTCCTCCGATGTTTTTCATGTGATATTCCATTTCTCAACTCAGTGACTTTTCATTGACTCTACCTATATACTTAGAATAAACCCCTACTCCTTACCTTTGCCTCCCGCTTCCCTGGCCTCCTTCAAGACTCAGTTCAAATCCCATCTTCTGCAAAAGACCTTTCCATCCCTCTCACTTTCCAGTGCTTTCCCTCTGTTGATTATTTCCAGCTTATTGTGTCTTGGATTAATAGCTCCTCTGTTTCAAAATGCTAACCTAAGGTATTTTGTACTGTAATCTGTGACAAAGCAACTCATCAGTCATGCTATATTATTGAACTTCTCACCACAAAGTAAATATTTGTTCCCTTTTTAACATTTTTCAAGTTGAAATATATTCACAACTCTCTTTTTATTTTAGAGTATAAGAAAGCCCGCCAAGAGATAAAAAAGAAATCATCAGATACACTGAAACTTCAGAAGAAAGCCAAAAAAGGTAATTGTTACAATTTTATCATTAATATTTTCACATTATGAAAATAATGGTAACTTTAATTTTCTAAGATATGTTGTATTTAATATCCTATTTTCTACATGTCCACATATGGTTAGACAGATTTTGGCAACTGGGCTAAAGATCTCTAGCTGCAGAATTTGTATTAATATAAGACGTGATTAAAATGATATATGATTTTTCTTCTTTTTGTCTTCAAAAGCTGATAGTCTCTTTGCCTATTGTGCAGGGTAATGAAACCTATAAATTTCCTAGAAGCCTTAGGATAATGCATAAAAGCCTTTATGCAAATGTTCAGTAGTAATTATAGCAGAAATCATTCTATTTTCTCCTCTGTCTTTCACAGCCTATAATCTCCTAGCCCTTTATTAAATCTTGTAAGATTCATAAAATGACTGCAGTGGGAGCCGGATGTTGTTTCTGGTCTGGCTTGCAATTATACACATAGCATTTGGTAACCATTAAAAAATTACCTTAGTGAGGGCTTGCCTTACTTTTCCATCACTTTCTGAGCATTGTTCTGCATCCATTTCATACACAGGTTTGGGACAGATGATAGGCTCTGTTTATCATGTAACAAAGCTTCATTTGTCCCTGGTCTATTTTGAATAAGATATTAAACCAGCCAACAAAACTGAGACATCTTTGAAAAGGCATTATTAGTAGGAGCTTGGGTGAACAGGGAAATGTTTCAATAATTCAGACAAGTTTTCATGATCCAAAGAATCCCATCATGTTAATGCTGTAAAGGAACCATACATATCAATCTAGTTCCCAGCTTCTTAAATTGTAATGATCCCATGGGGAGGTCTTGTAACTGAATTTGGGGGTTGTGAAATATGATTTATCATCAGTAAATGTTTGATTTGTATGCCTGTATTTATGTCAAATAAAAATTTTTCAAGTGAAAATGGATCGCAAGTCGAAAAAGGTTAAGGAGCTTTGATTTGTTGTAAGGGTTCTTAATGTAGAGTCTATGAACTTGGTTTTTGAAATATTTATATTTCAGTAATTTTATTTCAGTATATGTGGTTCCCTTTGTAATCCCATGTATTTTATTGAATATAGTTTTAAACAGTCTTGAGAATGGGTTTGGTTCATAAATTTCACTACACTGCCAAAGGGATCCATGCCATAAACAAGATTAAAAATTTTTCTATTAGTCCAACATCCTCATTTTATGGAAGGGGCATCTGAAATATGGCAAGATGTGGCAGGTTTAGGGCTCAAACTTGAATCTGATTCCCAAGTTCAGTGTTTTTCCTACTTGTTTGTGATAAATACCCATTGACCAATGGACCAGTTAAAATTTCTGCAATTTAAGTCATTCTAGTAGTATCTTTATGAAATGAGAACAGAAAAGAAAAATCCAAACTGCCCAGCCTGGCACTTTATATCATAGTCAGTAAATATTTATTAAGTGCCTACTGTGTGTCAGTAACTACTGTATTAAATCCTAAGGATACAAAGAAAAGCAAAAACATAATGTATGCCTTCAAAGAGCTCACATTCTAATAGGGGAGATGACATACAAATAGTTATGTACATGCAATGTAAATGGAAGGTGATGTTACTGGAAAGGCACAAGCCAGCAGTAGGAGGACCTAGGACAGGCCTCTTGCATAAAGTAGAATTTGAGCTCAGTCTTGAATGGAGGTCAGAGGCAAACAGCTATTTTTTTGAGATGCAGTGTTTATTGAAATACTATCCATTAATCTGTCTTCATCCCTACTCTTAATACTAATTTCCTTCTACAGATAAAGCACTCCTAGTATTGTTTGTTTGAATTCATAAATTTTTCCTTCCATATTTATGAAGATTATTCCAAGTAGGACATACTCATTTCCCCCATACAATCCACAAGTAACAGGCATTTGTTTATTCACTCAATCCACACTCCTTCATCCTCCACTCCCAATTCTTCCAGTGCTTTAGGGACTGAGATTAGAAAGAGAGGAAATATGTATAAAAAACTGTCTGAATCCATTTTTCATAAATTCTTAAAAGTTTCAGAAGTTCCTTCATCCATGTAGGAAACTAACCAGATTCCCCATTTGATGCTGATTTGGTTATCACAGGTTTAAACATGGAGGAGTGGACCAATTAAATCATGCTCCAGATATTCATTGAGTAGTTGCTTTGTACCCAGATATGCTGGATGTTTTCAGCTTTAGAATAAAAGTGTAATAAATGTTCCTTGTCTTTTTCTAGAAAGAAACAACAGCTTTATAGGGGAAAATAACCCTCAAAAAGATGCCTTTTTTTCTTCTCACTGCTGTTTTCTTATGAAAATCCCTTAAAATTTATTGCTTCATATTTTGAATCTTTTCTTATGTTCTGTGTACGTGAGTGCTTTTTTCCCCTTTTTCTTTTGTATTTGTTTTAAATAAATAATTGAAAATATTTTTAAAAAATATTTTAACATATAAATGTAATTGAAAGAAAATAAAATATTATGTTAAAAGAAAAAAAACAAAAAATCCCTAATTAAGAAATTAAAAGGAATTTATGTAAGGTATGATATGAAACAATAAACAATGATAGATTCTTATAAGAAGGTTTTGATGATTTTGTCTAAACTTAGTAAAGTTAACTAATGTTAAAAAAAATTTAACTTATTTTTAAATATGATCTGAATTCCACCTGTTCATATATCCTGGAGATGTTCACATACCTGCAGTGTCTCCTGACTCTTGATTAACTGGCTCTTCTTAATTGCATCTACATAGTACAATGGAAGTCCATGGAGACTATGAGAACCATGCTGGTTTTTTTCTTTATCTTCAGCACCTAGGACAGTTCTCTGCACAGACTAAGCTTTATTTACATGTGTTTGCTGAATTGATGTATTTTAACCTAGATATTGGGAGCTGGAAGTTGATAGCCATGTCTTTCGTGCTTAACACTTTATAGGAGGTCAGAGATCAATAACATTGGCTGTTTAAAAAATACTTAAATGTCATTTTGTATAATATAAGCACTTTAAGGTAGTAGAAGCAAGGTGGTGTTTCATAGTAGACAAAATGAGGATTGACCCTGGATTTAAGAATACTTAGGCTGAATCTCGGACATAGGCTAATTTTGTGTGTGATTCTGTGCAAGTTACTTGGCCCGTCATTGTTCCCAGGCTACTCCATAAGAGTCAGTATGGATGGGTTGCAGATTTGCATTGGTAAATGAATGTTCTGTATAAAGAATTCAGGCCCATCTCCACATCCCTGCCCTGAAAGCATGAAACCTTAGTGGGAAAGGTGGCTGATAAAAGTTGTATTTGTCTGCCTGTGTAATAGAAAGAGCTTGTAGGTTTTGAGCTAGGAGGGATTAATAGATACTAAGGTTGTGAAATACTCCACCTCCTCATCTCTACCTCTTGACTTCCTTCAAGTTTAAGTGAAAATCTTTGTGTGTTTTTCCTGATGACCTTACATCCCTCTATTGATTACCTTCAATTTATCCTGTATTCATCTTGTTTTTACATTGTGGTTTTCATGCCATCTCCCCCATTTGACAGTGATTTCTTAAGTGCAGAGACTGTTTTTTGCCCTTCTTTGTATCGTAGTATGTGTTTAGACAGTGTTTATTCACTGACTGATTTGACGGTTCTTATGGATTAAGAAATCTTTGAGAATTTGGCAGGGATGAGGCAAGAAAAGTTACTTCTCCTAAATTCTAGCACTGACCCTGATGTTAATTAATCCTTTCATCTGAATTCCGCATCCATGCTGGAATATTTCTTTTCCTTATTTTCATTTTTGGGTATTCTACTCTGTCCCTTTGTCAAGATTAGAAACAGTCCATTTGCCTGGAGATGGAATTATATATGACTGCTTGCCCAGATTATTAGGCCATCTTCATATAGAATGGATAGAGAGCTGCAATGATAGTCTTGTGTATTCTTAGGAAGGCAATGTTAACTTTGGGGAAGAGAATCAGTGTCATGGACAGATAAGATTTCTTTATATAGTAAGGATTGTTTAGAAAGTGCCAGAACAATCTTGGTTAAAATTATTTCTAAAATATAGTTTCTTTTGCCTTATTTTTGCACTAAGGGAAGTATAATGGATTTTTCCTTTAATTTAGAATCTGTTTAAATGTCTCAGAATCATTATTCTGAACAAAAATTTTTTCTGTAACAGATCAATCTTGGTTAAAATTATTCCTAAAATATATTTTCTTTTGCCTTATTTTTGCACTAAGGGAAATATAATGGATTATTCCTTTAATTTAGAATCTGTTTAAATGTCTCAGAATCATCATTCTGAACAAGAATTTTTTTCTGTATAGCGGTTTTGAGTTTTCTTTGTGATTCTGCATATATATATGTGTATATATATATATATGCAATAGATAAGGCAGATAGCTGGCACAGTGGATAGAGCACTGGGCCTGGAGTTATGAAGACCTGAGTTAAAAATCCAACCTCAGACAATTCTTAAATGACCTAAGCTAGTCACTTAACTTTATTTTGTCTCAGTTTTATCATCTATATAAAATGGGAAAATAATGGCATCTATCTCCCATAGTAGTTGTGAGGATAAAAGGAGGTAATATTTGTAAAGCTCTTAGCACAGTACCTAGCCTGTAGTAAACACTATATAAATGTCAGCTGTTATTATTAATAGTAGTGATAGTAGTCAGGTTCATGGTGGTAGTAATAGGAAAGAGACTGGTAGAAAATGCAGGTGGTAGGTAGGCCAGTGTAGGGTTTTCCACAAAATAAGAGGCTCCAGGAAGAATTTACCAGTGGGAGAAGAGGGGTCAGGGCTTATAGAAAGTGTTAACAGAATTTTACTGTCTTGGTCTCTAAACTGTGACTAGCTACAGCGGCACAAAGCAGGCTTCCAGACAGGTTTTTAGAGATCAAGTAGTAGTTTAATTAATCACCGTCAGAATGAGGCATGTGGTTTGCACACTGGAAGTTTTCCTCAGCAGGAGACCCCACCTGTTACAGGAAAAGTAAAGATTTTATATCCAAATCACAAGTGGGAAGAGGGGGGAAAGTGGTTTACAATGCATCATTTTTAGAGTCTGAGGGGTTTCCCACAACAAGTCTACAAGTAGGAGACAATATGAGTGTTCTCCACTCTGGTAGGAACAATTCTTAAGTGATTGTTTCAATTCCCCAGGGTCTTTACTTAGTGGGGGACAGGATCGGAGTTCTGTGAAGGGAACATGTTCTGCAGTCTTTGGTTCGCTTCATTTAACATACATAGGAGAGTGTTGTCAAGAGTTGATTGATCATTTCAGGCTGCATTGTGAGACTCCGACTCCCAAGTCTGAAAAGACAGTTTTGAGAAATCTAAATTATGAGTGTATTTATTATACATATCATATCTATTATTATGAACATCGTAATTTCCTTTCACAAAAGGTTCTGTGGTGGTTGAAGGGAGGATGGAGTGATAGAGGAATAGCCAAAATGAGCTAGAATTACATGGGTCATAAATGTGAGGTCCAGGAAAAGTCAAGAGTAAGACCAGAAAGGGAATCAAGAGGGCAGAGAGACACCAGATAAGATGGATATGAGGGTTATGATTATTCTGTATATATCTTGTCTTAAGAGTGCTCTTCAGGCTCAGAGAATGGCAGATAGTCATATGCCTTTGTGGCCAACAGTGTCTCATAAAGAGTTAGGGATGAGAAAATATTGGCTTATCTTTATACCCCTGCTCTCCAGAAAGACTCCTTTGTGGCTTAATGACAGCTTAGAATGGCTTTGAATAGCATCTCTTCTTGTAGTTGGGTTTGAGAATATGCTCAGATTTGCCAAGAAAATCCCAACCAGGATCAGAGAGTTGGAAATGACTAAGAAAACTTAACAGCAACAGATCTTTGAGTTACAAAAGAAGCCTTTAGAAGTTATTGTTCTGGCATTATTATTGTTAACATCATTATTAGTTACTAATAACTGTCAATTTTTTAATATTTATATTATATCCTCTATATATTAGTTATAATTAGCATGTATAGCTACTACAATATAGCATTTATAAACAATATATAAATAATAAATAATATAATGTAGCATTTATAAAGTACTTGAAGGTTTGCGAAGCTTCACTGTCAAAGATCTGATATCTGAAGTGGGAATTGAACCCAATGTTTCCTAGCATTTTAGGCATGGAAAAAGTACCAGGGTCTGAATAGCTGACTTTTTGAATCCTGAAGATAACTGTCATCTTTTAACTCTTGGAGAACTGGGAGAATAAGAAACAGCCCATTTACTTTGCATATCCTTTGTCTCTCAACAGAAGAGGTCATCAATATATTTATTTATTTCACTTGACCACTCCCTTGCCACAATTTGAATTTTAAAATGAATCATGAAGAAACCTATTTCAAGAATAAGCTCCTGGAAACCTAGCAGAGAAACCTAGTTTCTAAGGCAGGAAATGAAACCAGTGGAACCATTCAAAAAAAAATTTCGCTATTAGAAATAAAGGGCATGCTACAAGCTTGATCAAGTAATAAATACCCTTCCATTCTATTACTGAAGTTACTATATAGAACTCTCAATCAATAAGCTCTTACTAAGAAGCCAGATACTGGACATTCAGTGATGAATGTTTTTAATCTCTGCTTTTAATCAACGTTATATCAAGGTTACAATATGACTATGCACATACATACATTAAAATGTACATGTATATACACACACATATGTGTATATGTATATATATATATATATAGACATAGACATAAATGCATAGACTGTGTGTTAATATCACACCTAGGTCCCCCAAATCCTAATAAATTTTTAAGCTATTTTAATGGCTTCTAACTGCATTTAGACTTTGCGGAATACCCTCTATCTGTATGAAGTAGATAAATACAAGGTAGCTTGGGAAGAAAGTCACTAGTATTAAAGGGCCTCTGAAAAGGCTTCTTGTAAAAGATGATCCTTGAAATGAATTGAAGGAAGTAGTGATTCTGAGAAATTGTACTAAAATTAAACAATATAATTAAGTCTTTACTTCCATTTTGACCCTTTCTGTCTATTCTTTCCTTTCATCCCTCAGCCCATTACCCTAACTCCACGTTTGATGTTTTTCGAAGCACTCTTTAAGATTTTTGTTTATATGTTGTAGTGAATTATAGAATATTAGAGACAGAAAGAACTTTGTTCATCTAAATCATCTGGTTATTATATGCTAGACTTAAAAAAAATCCAATGTAATCCTGTAATCATAAGATGGAGAAACTGAAGCCTTTGCCTCTTCTAGACTTATTTTATTCAGAGGTGGAGAAGTATTATATGCATAAAGGATAAATTGTCACTTTATGAAAAGACCTAAAACAGTTAAAATATGAATCACCAGCAAGAAATTGAGCCTTCAGTCAGGCTGGTGGTTGTCCTTGCATCATGTTAACAGAAATGTCATGCCCTGAGTTATTAACACATGAAAGGTAGGAATAATGCTGGAATACCAGTTTGACTTTTTTATTTTCCTTTTTGTATCAATTGTGTATCCTGCACTTTCTCATCGTGTGTCCCTCCCTGCCAGCTGAAACTGTGGGTAAGTCTTCACTGGGCTGAGTCTCGGGGCTGAGCCTGGTGTGCTCCTCTCTATGGGCTCTTTCTGGTTGTCCAGTCCCCTAAACTGGGTGCCCAGGGTCTGTTACTAACATGGAAAAATCAGTCATCCTCCTTCCTAACTTTCCAGAACTTCAGAAAGTTTCTAAGCATTCGTTTTTTAACATAAAGCTAATTAAAACATTTAACACATTAAGGCATTCTTTATTATAAAAGGAATCCAAAACATCATAATACTGAATAGAATTTAGGAAAAGGAGAAATATCATTTAATGTTTTATAATTAGGAGTGTGCCGGCAATTGGGTAAGATGGAGGGGCTGAAATCAGAAAGAGTTGTCCCTTGGAAGAAAGTAGAGTTTTATGAGATAGAGGTAAGAATGGGGAATATTCTAAGGAGGAGGAATCAATAGTCAGTGCAAAGGTTTAAAAATGGGTGATAAAGTGCCATGAATGAAGGGGAAAAAAGCTAGTTTGTTTGAACCACAGAGTAACAGAAACGGGCTGATGTCTGTATAAGAAGGATGCATAATAGGTTGGAACCAATTCGTGAAAGATTTAAAATTTATATTGCATTCTAGAGGCGACAAGGAGACCTTGGAATTAATTTTCATAGGAGGAAAATGTTGTCAAACCTGAGTTTAAGAGAGAAAAAAATTACTTTGGCAGCTTTGCAAAAGATGGGTTGGGGAGTAGAGAGGCTTGAGAGGGACATCAATGAAGAGGCTGCTGAGATAATCCACCTAGAAGTAGTAAAGCAGTTGCTATGTGAGCAGAGAATGGCTGCTTCTGTGGGAAGAGAGAAATGAAGATCTGAGGAGAATGAGCCAGAGACTGGAAAAATCATGATGTCCTTGCCAAAAGCAGTGGCCCTTGGCAGGGGAGCAAGCTGATGAGTTCTGCTTTAGACATATGGAAGTGGGAGAGCTTTCCAAGACAGCCAGTTAGAACTATCCATAGGGCTTGGAGATAAAGGGCTGGAGTTCAGAAAAGTAACAGGAGTTGAAGATCTTCATGGAGATGATAATTAAATCCGTTGGAGTTAATGAGGGTATTGAGAGAGAGTTAAAGTAGTCTTCTGCACTAAGATACAGCAGAGGAATCTTAGAGCTATTGAAGGCTTGAAAAAAAGCTTCTATATTATATGTTTGTAATGAGAAATCCTCCTTTGAAATATAGCACCAAACCCCACCACCACCACCACAAAGGATCCTAGGTCATTTTAGCCTTTGAGCATTTGTAAGGGCTCTCCCCCACAATGTAACTTCCCCCACAATGCCAAAATGTACTCTTGTGGTGTATTCCAGTGCTGATAACTGGAATTACATTCACACAGCACTTAAATCTAAATCAAGATAAATGGAGCAGATTTATCCTAGGCCTTAGGGGAGTAGTTCTTAACTGAAAGTCCTTATACTTGTTTGTTTAAAAAAAAAAAAAAAAAAAAAAAAAAAAAACAATGTTTTGATGACTGTATTTCATCATAATTGGTTTCTTTTGTAATCTGTAATTTATTTTATACACTTAAAAGCATTTAGCTTTCAAAGGGGTCCCAGACACAAAAAATTTAGTATTCCTTTCCCTAAAGGAAGAGAATTTTTTTTTCATTGGGGAAAGAAGAAAAGATTATTAAGGAAGACTAGAAATCCTCTTCCTAGAGTTGGGGGTAAAATCCTGGAGTTGAATGTCTTTAGACTGTAGTTTCTGGGTTCTTCAAAACATATTCCTCTCCCGTGCCCCAATCTCTGCTTAACCACAAGACACTCAGTCTCCCGACTTTGGGTATTTTCACTGACAGTCCCCCTACACCAAAGTGGATTTCCTCCTCATGGCCACATCCTGGCTCCCTTCAAGTCCCAGCTAAAAATCCCACCTCCTACAGGAAGCCTTTCCCAGTCCTTCAATTCTAGTACCTTTCCTTTGTTGTTTACTTCCGATTTAACTTGTATGTATCTTGTTTGTATATTCTCTTCCTCTTTAGATTGTGAGCTCCTTAAAACAGGGAATAGCTTTTGCCCATCCTTGTATCCCTTGTTTTCAGCATAGTGTGTCTAGCATGTAGCAGGCACTTAATGAAAAAATACACACACACACACACACACACACACACACACACACAAACCACAAACACACACACACACACACACATTTTTGCTGAGGCAATTGGGGGTAAGTGACTTGCCTAGGGTCACAAGCTAGGAAGTGTTAAGTGTCGGAGACCAAATTTGAACTCAGGTCCTCCTGACTTCAGGGCTGGTGCTCTTATCTACTGCACCACCTAGCTGCCCCCACTTAATGAATATTTTTGACTGACGACTTTTTAAAAAATTTTTTATACTTTCTTCTTCCTCCTTTGTAGTCCCGAAGGAAGAGTACTGTTGTTTAAGGTCAGTTGTACTAATTACTTGACTATATTCCTCATGAACCTCTCCTACAAAGGTACTATAGATGAATAATTTGAATGAAGCATCAGATAGCTTTTAATTTAGATTATTCAGTGAATGTTTATTTAATTCCAGTTATATACAAACCACCAAGCTTAAAGCTAAGAATTGCCCAATGAGCTCTCAAGTAATATTTAGGGAAAGATGCAAATGCAAGTAACTGATGCAAGAAGGGGGGTGGGAAGGAATTGGAATGAAATAAATGCAAAATGGCCAAGAAATGTTCAATGAGAAATGTGAAGAGAAATTTTCTCTAAATGCTATCTATTATTACAACAATAGTGGGAATTAATTACCTGTCTTCCATCCAGAGTGCAGCTCCAACATTAACAGATAACGAGGTTCTGTTCTTGCAGAATTGAGAGTGGTCAGGTCACCTCTGGGAAATCACAATTTGCCTGCTTCCTCATTTCCAAACAGCTGCCAAAGAATCATTCCTACAGCACAGATCTGATCCTGCCTTTCCCCCAGCTCCTCAGCTGGCTCACCTATTGCCTTTAAGATAAAAATCAAAGTCCTTTATTACTTCAAAGCCCTTCATAAATCTGATTCCAATCTACCTTTCCAAGTTTTATTTCCCTTAGCCCAACCAAACTGTGCTGCTTAAATATCCCTCCTCCTCAATTATCTGCCATCTCCTGACCCTTTGTCTATATGTAAATTCCTCTCCCATTCACCCCTGTCCCAGGTACTATTGCCACTTCCTTCAATTTTTTTTTACTTGGTATTTACTTGGTATACATTTTACATTTTCTTCTATCCATCAATCATCATATATTTCTTAAATGCCTACTGTGTAACAGGCAGTAATCTAGGGCTGGAGAAATAAAAACAAAACCAAAAAAGAAAAAAAGCAAATAGTATATATTCACATACATACATACACATACACACGTATTTGCTCATAGAATGTAAAATTGGCTTTGTATCATCATGGTTTGGCAAAGTGACTGACAGTTGGCATTTAATAATCACTTGTTAATTTATTTAGAATTGGAAAGAATTATCCTACACTTTAGGATGAGGAACCTGAATCTTAAAGAGATGAAAAGCCCTATGGGTTATAGCTGAAACCAGAGCCTTTTTCTCCAAATCCAGACTTCTCTCCACTTCTCTAAGGGAGCCACATTGAATTATCTAAAATTAGGGTTTTGACTATAAGAATATACTTCTGGGAGTCATTTGTTGGGAAGGTAAGAATGTTCTTTGTAGGTTGGTACCAGAGTTCCACATAGAATTCATGAGGGAAGAGAGTTCTAGGAGGGTGGATGAATTTGTTAGCAGAACAATCTAAGGAGTCATCTGAATCACTAAACAAACAGTTGTTTGCTTTTAGGAACCCAAATCAGATTTGGTTGTTCCCTAAGTCAGCAGCAGTGATTCCAAATATTAGAGATGGGCATCTTTTTGGTTTAAAGGGGGAATTATTGATAATATCACATCCAACCAAGCACTCTCCTCCATTTGGCTGATTTTCTGTGACTTTTTAGAACTTGGATTAAGAGTTTGACTCACAGCATTGTTGGCACTGGGCAGTCATTGCATAAGGGTACAGAATTGTGCCATAGAAAAAACTGATGCTAATTAATGGCTTGTATCCTTAATGAATAATCTGCTATTTGCCTTATTATAAGATGAAAAAAATTGGATGAGGGTGGTTCAGATTTTTTATAATATCAAAGGAAATAATTTTCTTTTAAAAATCTTGTATTTACATTTCAAAAATCATCTTGCCCATTTACTGTAGCCCTAATATTTTCCACTTTCTAGAGGCAGATTTGTGGTAGGTGGATATGTTTTTTAAGAACATAGTTGATCCTTACTTCAGTAGCAAGGATAGCTATTGATCATTAAAAATGCTACACTATCTACAGAAGGTAGCCTTAGCCTTGTTATTATGGATTTTTTTCTCTGTATGATGAAAGCCTTTTGCCTCAGAGTGAAATCTGGCTCTATATTTTATTATATCCTACAGTAAAATCGGCAAGCTGGCCCAGACATGTCTATCAACCTTCATATTTCACAGATAACTCCTTTGGTGGATCTTAACCAGCTAACACCTTGCTATTAAGGTTGATGGGCAAAGTAACACATAGTCTTTTCATATTTAAGGTTTTTAGTTTCTGACAGTTTTGTTCTCCAGAATTCACTACTACTGCAGAAATGCAGAGAAACGTTTGCTCTTGTTTGGAAAAATTCACCTCCCCCCAGTCAGGAATCATCTAATAAGAAATGTTTTAAAAAAAAAGGTTTTCATGAACATTTTTTTTCTATGTCTATTCCTAAGGGGAAAATTGTATGCCTTTCTATTTAAGAAGTTACTTGTTTGGTCCTCCATCAGAATTCTGTTAGTACTTTTCTCATCACCTTTCCCTTTCTGAAATTTCCAGCTAAAATCTGACCTTCTACAGGAACCCTTTCCCAATCTTTCTTAATTCTAGTGGCTTCTCTTGGTAATTATTTCCTGTTTATTTGCATAGAGTCATTCCTTTCGAGTCCCTTTGTATCTTCATTGTTTCACTTATTGATTGTTAACTATCGACCTGACTTGACAACCATAATATCTCAGCATTCATTTATTTATTCATTGATTGATTCAGTAATTTATTAAGTTCCTACTCTGTGTCAGGCACCATATTTACAAAGACAAAACTAAAACAGTCTTTGCCTACAAAGAAGGTAATTCTAATAAGGAGAAAGTATACACTATTGAGTAAATGCAAATCATATTTAGAGTTTGGGGTCAAAGGCCAAAAAGAGTTCCTTCTCAAGACTCCTATCTCAACCAATCAGAATAGTTACTTATTTTTTTCTTTTCTCTTTTGAGCTTGCACTCACCCTGAAATTTTCTAATTAATTCAGCCTTTTGACTTTTAAGGGCATACATATAGGATTTGATAATATTTTGCAGTAGTATCATGGATTAAGATTAAGATTTCACAATTAGTTTTATATTAAATTATGTTTCTAAAACTGAATTTGTTAGACTAGTGGGTGTTAAAAATTAGGATCTTAGCTATAGCCACTGTTTCTGTCAGTATATGATTGTTCCGAATTATGGAGTTGTATGGTATTCCATTAGACTAGCCTAGGTAGGTCACACCCAGAGTTTATCAGATGCCAGATGGCCTGGTGAATTCCCCAGAGGCAACATAACTAGGTAGAGCGCTGTCTTCAGTCCGGAAGAAATGGGCTCAAGTAGTGCCTCTTACACATTCTGGCTGTATGTTTCCAGATAAGGAACTTTCTTTAGCATCCCAAAAAGTCTCTGCATTCCCAGGCGAGTATCAATATGTATTTGTAAAGGAAATTCCTTAACAGGAGCTTCCCACCCCATTGAAATCATAGATCCAGTCTAAGAAATTTTTTTAAAAGCTCCTAATATAAATTTATTCTCTCTCTCTCTCCCTCTTTCTCCTTTTCCCTTTCTCTCCTTCCCTCCCTCCCCCTCCTTTTCCCTCTCCCTCTCTTCTTCCTGGAGTATTTTCTTTAAATCTGGGTACTACATTATAGGAAGGACACTAGTGAATTAGAGAGTGCAAAGGAAGAGAAGCAGGATGGTGAAGGAAATCCATGTTCTGGGAATTCTTGCTCTTGGATATAAACTAGATAACTTTAGAGTTTCCTTCCAATACAGTGATTGGGAAGGATAATCTTATAAAAGCCAGTTTCTACAACATAACCCTTCCTGTAC
This sequence comes from Myrmecobius fasciatus, assembly GCA_023553655.1. Classification (NCBI taxonomy): domain Eukaryota; kingdom Metazoa; phylum Chordata; class Mammalia; order Dasyuromorphia; family Myrmecobiidae; genus Myrmecobius; species Myrmecobius fasciatus. The sequence continues at coordinate 52,496 of JAJPUD010000907.1, forward strand.
TTGGGAAGAAAATTGCCCCTCAGCTTTCTCTAAATTAAATACGTTGTAGGAAATCTTCTTTGCTGGATCAATGGCATTGATTTGTTCTCACATTTCAAGAACTATAGAATTATACAATTGGAAAAGAACTTCAGATATCACATTTCATTCATATGTATGACTCAGACCAAGACAAATATCTCTTCAAATATCTCACAGTGGTCATCTAAGTCTCCATTTAAAGACTGACAGTGCTTTTTTTTTTTGAAGGATGCTGTTCTACTTTGAGATAACTAATTATTAAGGATTTTTTTTCACTTCAATTAAGCATAAATCAGCCTCGTCACAGCTTCATCTGTTCTCTTCCTCCAACATCAATAAAAGCTGAACTCTGCCTCCCTGTGGGCTAGTGATTACCTACTGTTTTTACTGCTGTTCTCTAGGTTAAAATACAGTAAATGAGCCTTCTTTCACATGGGTTTCTCCCATATAAACTGGAGAACCCCAAAATATTCAGACTTCTTCCTATGATGCATAGGAAAGAGTTGATTCCTGAACTTTCTCTAGCACCTTCTCTGGCCCTCTCCTCCATTAATGTGAATAGTTTGTTGTGATCAAGATGGTCATTTGGGTGAATTGCTATTTTTTGTGTGTCCTGTGCCCTTAGACCTACCCAAGCAGACAAAAGGAAAGACAAAGTGTCCACAGTGTTTTATTCTTTCATTCATTCCCTAATTTTGTGTCTTTGGTAAAGGAATAAAAGTTTGTAGGTGGTTTACATGGCTAAGAGTTTAGCAAGCATAACCTCAAGCTTTTGAGAGAGCTTAAAATTTCTTCCTTATGAAGCTTTGAATGAGGACCTCTTTGTTATTAGGTCTGCTTTTTAGAAAACTCATTTAATTCATCTCCAGAGGGGGATTAAACCAGCCAGCAGTTCACAATGGACTCCCAAGCTGAGATGGCTGAAATTCCCTTTTTGTTCCTGGAAATATTTATTGCTGGTACCACAGAGACTCCTTTGGGTGAGATTGATGCATTAGAGTTAGTTTGTATCTGCTTTTGGAAATGTCCACAAAGGCCCTCCTTGTTCAGTGAGTGAGTCCCTTTGGCCACCCAATCCTGAAGGGAGCTCATCTGCCAGGTTTCTAGGTCATAGCGATTAGTTGATGAAGGATTCTGTGGTGAGGGATGCTGCAAGAAGGCTCAAGTCATTTTCATCTTCTTAAACTTATGCCTGAAACATGCTTACCTTAAGATAAGGAAATTACAGGTCTCTCATCCCAAGCAATAATCTAATGGGGCTAACCTTGATTTAAACAAGAACCCTGGGGGTTGGAGTGGTGGGAGCAGCTATATGAGATGCAGCAAAACCTATTTGTGGTTTTCCTTTCTCCGTACAGGAAGAGGAGACATCCAGCCCCAGTTGGACAGCGCCTTGCAAGATGTCAACGATAAATACCTTCTGCTGGAAGAAACTGAGAAACAGGCAGTCAGAAAGGCCCTGATTGAGGAACGTGGCCGATTCTGTGCCTTCATTTCAATGCTACGGCCAGTGATTGTAAGTTTCATTAAAGTCCTGGAAGGTTTAAATTACCAGGGGGAGACGATCTTTCTTTATAGGGTGGGGAAAACTGGTTGCAGAATTATTTTTTTGGTTTTGGTGGCTTAGGTCTATGAAGTCATCATTGTAGGGAGCTCCCAGTGTGGAACTTCCTTCTACCAATGCAGATCAATCACAGTTCTGCTTTAGTGTCTTATAGTTAATCACAATAATAATAACAATAAATAATAATAATAACAAACATTTATGTAACATGTATATACATTATTTGATTTGTTCCTTACAATATATCTTAAGCTATAAAAATCAAATAGAGATGAGAACCCCTAAACTTTGTATAAAGATCCCTGCAGGCCACATATTGATTTAGAACTACACATTTTTATGTTTCTTTTTAAAAACAGTAACAAGTACATTTGCATAGCCAAGTACCCTGCTAAGTGGTTTTATAATTATCTCATTTGATTCTCACAACAACTCAAGGAGGTGTATGCAGTTATTATCCCTGTTTTGTAGATGAGGAAACTGAGGCAAAAAGGGGTTAAGTGATTTGTCCAGGAAGTTGTGAGTTCAAGTTTAATCTCAGACATTTACTGTGTGATCCTGGACAAATAGGTTAAATGGTTTGTCCAGGGTTACATAGCTAGTAAGTATCTGAGTACAGATTCCAGGCCCATCACTCTCTCCCCATTTAACAAATTAAAACACATTAAAATTAGACAGGAGCTACATTTTAATCAGGTTCAGGCAGCACTCATGAGTGTTGTGGGCCCCATGCACAACATGGGCTCTTTCCTAAGAGCCTCGTATTTAATACCTCTAAGAATAGTTGAACTTTAAAGAGTGACTTATCAGTCAGCATGCATTTTGTTAGCACTTGCAATGTGCCAGGCACTATGTTAAATCCTGGGGATAAGGAGTCCCTTTTCTTAAGAAACTCACGTTCTAATGGAGGAGATAATGTGTAAATACCCAGGTATGTGCAAGTTGTATAGAGTATGTGTGAAAGTAATCTGTGAGGGAAAAGAAGCTTAAGGAGGGACCCTAGAAAGACCTGAAGAAGGTAAGATGAGAGCTGAATCTTTTTTCAGTAGTATTTTATTTTCCCAATTATATGTAAAGACAGTTTTCAACATTCATTTGTGCAAGATTTTGAGTTCAAAATTTTTTCTTTTTCCTTTCTCCAAGACAGCAAGCTGTCTGATATAGGTTATACTTGTACAGTCATTATGAACATATTTCCATATTAGTCATGTTGTGAAAGAAAAATCAGAACAAAAGAGGAAAAAAATCACAAAAAAGAAAAAGCAAACAAAAAAAGGTGAAAATGGTATGTTTCAGTCCATATTCAGGTCTCTTTCTGGATGCAGAGGGTATTTTCCATCTGAAGTCTCTGCTATTATCTTGGATCTCTGAATTGCTGAGAAGGGCTAAATCTGTCATAGTTGATCATCATATAATCTTGCTGTTTCTATGTACACTGGTCTGGTCTTGCTCACCACTCAGTATCAGTTCATGTCAGTCTTTCCATGCTTTTCTAAAATCATTTCCTATGGAACAATAATATTCCATTACATTTATATACTATAACTGATTCAGCCATTCCCCAGTTGATGAGCATCCTCTCAATTTCTAATACAAAAGGGCTGCTGCAAACATTTTTTGCACTTGTGGATCCTTTTCTCTCTTTTATGATCTCTTTGGGGATCAAGCCCAGTAGTGCTACTGCTGTATACACAGTTTGATAGCCCTTTGGCCATAGTTTCAAATTGCTTTCCAGAATGGTTGGATCACTTATAGGAGCTGAATCTTGGAGGTCTAAGAGGTAGATGATGGGGCTGAGAAGTCCAGGCGTGGGGGGTCGATAGGACAGTAGCTTGAAGTTGGGAGATGGAGCCTTGTGTTTGAGAAAATTTTTGGAGCTAGGTCATAGAGGACAGGAAAATGGAAGAACACAAGAAATAGGAAGAGGTTAAGTTATGAAAAAAATGAGATGTCAATAAAACATTTAATTGGAGATATAATGGAAGCCATTTATTAAGTAAGTAAAGAGGAGATACAATACCAATAGCAGAATATCTCCAACACTTAACACAATGCCTGGCACACAGTAGGCACTTAATAAATATGTGTGCATATATATATATACACACAGAGAGAGATTAATTAACTTAGAATCTCAAGAGTTAAAGGTCAACTAGATAATCTGTGCAACATAACACAGGAAATTGGAGTTGCACATAAATGAATTTTAACTTAGTCGTAATCATGATGTGCACAGATAATTGATTTTTTTATCCCTTCCTCTGATTCTTTGTATGCAAATGTATTCATGTGTGAAGACATGGTATTCATACATGTGATTTTTTAAATAATTATATGATTTGGTATGTTATATCTGTGAGGAAAGCACTTTGTAAATTACATATAGCAATAGAAATGGGAGTTTTTAGTAACAGTATTACTTAAATATTATTGTGCATTTATTATATGTTTATTATATTTTTCCTATTACAAATATCACTGCTATGTGGTTATTTTTTCCTACCATTTAGGATTATTTCTACTTACAAGATGGAATAATAAAGATGATGTAATAATAATAATAATAATAATATTGATAATCCAGCATTTATATAAGCACTTTAAGGTTTACAAAGCACTTTACATGCTAACTCATTTGAATTTTATTTTGATACCATTTTTAGCAGTAATATAGAATATAATAATTTTGTTATATTGACATTTATACAGCACTTCAGGTACATTATCTCTTTGAGTCTCATAAAAACACATAGAATATAGCTATTCTTCTCCTCATTTCACAAATGAAGGAAAAGGGCTTAAAGACTTACCTTTGGTTACAGGAAGTATCAGAGGCAGGATTTGGGCCCAGATTTGCCAGACTCCTAAGTCTAACATCCTCTTTACTAGTTAATTACCAAATTGGAGGTCATAAACAATTTTATATCCCTTTTAAAATATTGTAATATTTTTGTAGAAAAATGTACCAATTTATTCAGCCTTCTATAAGTTTTTATTTATTTTTGCTGGTTCAACAGACAAAGAAAGGTAACCTAAAGATTCTTCTGTATGGACTTTATAAAATTGTTATTGAACACATTTTTCCCTGTGATGAATTAATTATTCCTCCTCTTGTGTATTCAATCTCCTTTGAGTACTGACTTTACATATTGATATTTTTATCATTTATGTTCATTGTATTTACCCATATTCTTTCAGCTTATATTTTGTTGTGCAATTTTTTTAAAAAATTACATATTTAAAGATAATAATCTTGACTGATAAATTCATATTCAGCCTCTTATACTTTGTAGCTATGTGACCCTGGGCAACCTACTTAATCTCTGCCTCATCTGTAAAATGGAGATAATAATAGCACCTCCTTCCCAGGATCAGATGAGTTAATATTTGTAAAACAGTTGCAAACTTTAAAGTTCTTTATAAATCTTACCTATTTAAAAAAAATTGTGTTGTTATTATAAGAGCAGTTGGGTGTCATAATAGATAGAGTGTCCAACCTGGAGTCAAGAAAACTCATCATCCTGAGTTCAAATGTGACCTCAGACATTTAATGGTTATATGACCTTAGGAGAGTAACTTAACCCTGTTTGCCTCAATTTACTTCATCTGCCAAATGAGCTGGAGAAGGAAATGGCAAATGATTTCAGTATCTTTGCCAAGAAACCCCAAATGGGCTCACAAAGCATCAAACATGACTGAAAATGACTGAACAAATTATTATTATGAGCCATTTATATTTTAGTAGTTCCCTGAATCCCATGGTTTTGTAAGTACTTAGCATTCTTAAATTGTTTAAATGATAGAACTCCAAAAAGATTTTCATATTAAATACAAAATGGCACTAAAGTCATACCAAATAACTCCACCTTTGGACTTAGTCATCCATATTGGATAGATTTGTCAGTAAAAAGCTAAAAATAAGATTCTTCCCTTCTCCCTCCTTTTAAAAAAATCTTTTTGGACTATTAGTTGGTTCATTTTTTAATCCTGATTGTTTCTCCTCTCTCTTCCCTTAAATCAGCTAATATTTGATCAGTTTTGCTAGCATTTTCCAAGAGCACTTTTTTTAAAGTAGTCTGGTCATTTTATCTGTTTTATTTCAGTTTGCAGTCCCCCCTCCTGCCTTGATTTCTTTCTTTAGATTTATTACTTTGTTCCCTTTTGTTTGGTTGTGGGGTTTTTTTGCTTTCTTATTTAAACAGGCAGTGAACAGTAATTTTTCCATGTATTTCTTTAATAATGTCTTCTACATTTAAAACATATTAGATTTATATTTTTGCCATTTTAAACATTTTATCATTTAATTCTACATTTGAAACTCTAATTCAAACATCTTACTCCAGACAATGTTAATTAATTTTCAGGTGTTTGGGTAGTTTTCAACTCTGGGTGTGTGTGTGTCTGTGTGTCTGTGTGTGTGTGCTTTTCTTGTTCTTATTTTATTGTGCTTTAAGCTGAGAATATGCTATTTTTAGTGCCATTTTAGTTTTCCTATAAAGACATTTTTGAGTCCCAGGGTATAATCAACTTGGAAGCACTTGAAAAGAAAGTATATGTGTTCTCTTGTCCTGTCATTGAGTTTTCTTCATTTGTTCGTTCTATTCTAATTTTAGCACTAATCTCTTTATTAACTTCTTGATCTGTCATTCTGATAGGTGGGTATAAAGGTCTCAATTGACCATTAATTATGTAGTCTTGCATGCCTCCTAATTTTTTTTTCTTTTTCAAGTTTTGTTGTCATTTTGTTTGGAACAGAAACTCCTTAAAGGCAAAGGGCTATGTCACTTTTATCTTTATATCTACTACTTATAACACAATGACTGGCACATGATACTTACTTTTAAAGTTTTTAATTTATAAGCTATTAATTGGTTTTTATTTCTAATTGCCTTTTATGTACTAATTTAAAGGAATTTCTTATCTAAAAGGATCTTTGAGATCATCAGATCTCGCCCCTCCCACTTGATCAATAATCCCCTGGCCAGAATAGTAAAATTATTTGCCCCAAGTTGCCATCTTTGTAACTTTCTGTTTCAAAATGCTCTTTCTTGGCTACCACTCCCCTATGTGTGCTAAATCCCTTATTAAAATATGAGAATCATGGGATCTAATGAACTACAGATGATGCTGGTTGTTTGATACCTACAGATTTTTTTAAACACCATTTCTATGACTCAGATTTTCTGGTAAAAACCTGTTTTTGATGTGTGTTCAAATTTGACAGATTCTGAATTCAGTTACCAATGAAAAATTCTGCTCTTCAGTAAATGGACTTTTTTTGCTTTGTTTTATTAGGTAATCCTAGATTTGAAAGGTTTTGAGTATCCATCTTCTCCCAGTACTCTCAGTTGAGAGTGAGGATTGTCTTGACTTTTGTATTTATATTCCTAGCACTTAGGATAGAGCTTAATTAATTAGCACATCAAGCACTTATTAAATGCTCATTCATTCATTCACTTGTGGATTCCCAAAGCTACAAAGTAGCAGAGCTGGAACTTTAGTGGAGATCTCCTAACATCCAATTTCTTGCTGTTTCCACTTTAACACTTTTTTAATTTTCTTAATACTTTTTTTTTGCTATGAAATCTGTTTTGTCTAATATCATTAGGCTGATATATGGATCTCTTTCATCCATTTCCCTTAAGAAAATGGTTTTAATGTAATTTAGTAATGAAATACCGTGTTTGCCTTGGTCAGAAAGAAAATTGCATATACCACGGCCTGTGTTCTAAAAAAGATCTTTGACTTCAAGACCATAGTGTAAAGGATGTGGCTTTTTAATTACTTCAGGAAGAAGAAATCTCCATGTTAGGGGAAATAACTCATCTCCAGACCATATCTGAAGATCTAAAGAGCCTCACCATGGATCCCCACAAATTACCATCATCAAGTGAACAGGTGAGCATCCTGAGAGAAGAAAGCTTAGGGGTCAGGCCATAGCTGCTCTTTAAAGCTGTTCTTATTTTTAATAATTTCACTTTGGATAGATTGGCCATCCAAGGCAGCCATTCTTCCCTGAAGAATGTATTCCTCTTTTCCCTTGCAGAAAAGAAATGTGGAGAATTTATTGAGTCTCCTCCTAAAAACTTGCACTAATAGCCTTAAGTACAATTAACTAATGCTTAAATATAGAAATAAATTATAAGTGGTAGAACTGGGCAGAACTCAGGACTCAACACCTCAAGAGGAGTTCCTACAATACTGTTCCTACTGCACTGTCTTGAAAGACTTAATTTAGAAGCTGTGCTATCCATCCTACTCTGGTCTTTTATTCATCTGCCAAATTTCTATTGCCATAATATGAAGCTACAACTCAGAATAGAAGATTGTAGGTATTTTACTTTCCATTTTGTTTAATTTTATTCTCTAGACTACAGATGATGTTGGTTGTCTGATGCTTACAGATTTTTTAATACCATTTCTGTCTTAGAAAAGTGTTGGGCATATTTGGAAACTTTCCTATTTAAAGCTGTTTTGGAAAAAAATACATTTTTAAGAGTAGGGCAGAGATGATATTAGCCAAGGGTCCTTATTTTATAACTCATTTGTCTTTTTTTTAATGCTTAAAAAAATCAGAAACATGCACATGAAATCTGTACAGATTTCTACTTTTTTCAGTGCTGAAATGAATGTTTTGACTGCATGTCAAGTTTGAAATTTTTTTCTTTTGTGAAAAGCAGCATGTGGGAGCTATTTAATTTGAATTGTTATTATGCCAGAGCAAATCTTGGAACAGAGCTAAGACACATGGAGACTCTAAGAAAAAATCAAGTGAATGGGGGCAAAGGATGACAAAGTGGTTTTCTACTACCCTTTGAAGCTTTCTGAGGTTTTATCTCCATCAGTGTACATGTGTAGCTTCATATTTCTCATTAATTTTTAACTTTTTCTCAACAATAGGTGATGTTAGTCACTTTGTGAGCCATTAAAAAAGAAAGGAAAAATGTGTTGGGTTTTTTTTTTCCTGGTGAAAACCTGTTTTTGATGTGTGTTCACATTTGACAGTTGGCATATTCAGTTGGCAGTGAAAAAGTCTTTTCAATGCACCTAGCTCACTAAATGGACTTTTTTGGGCTTTGTTTTAATAGGTAATTCTAGATTTGAAAGGTTCTGATTACAGTTGGTCATATCAGACTCCTCCATCTTCTCCCAGTACAACCATGTCCAGAAAATCAAGTGTTTGTAGGTAAGTGAACTTGGCAAATTTATTTCTAAGAAAGAGTGACTCTTATTTTTCCTAAGTGCTAATAAGGAACCAATGTAGAATCAATCTATTCTCTCTCTCTCTCTCTCTCTCTCTCTCTCTCTCTCTCTCTCTCTCTCTCTCTCTCTCTTTCTCTCTCTAAGATATATATGTGTGTGTGTGTGAAAATTCCTATAACGATTTTCTGTTATCATTCTTTATCATTGATTTATTGTAGATCCAAGAAAAGACTCCATTAACCCTTAATTTTCTGGTAGTAGTCTTTTAGATTTGCCAGTAAAGGTTGTTTGTTTGTTGTTATTAAAATAAATTATTACTTTTGTGTTATTTGTAATCAAGTTACTATTCTAGATGATAAAACTAAAGTGATGAATTACTTACTGGTTGGTCTTACTATAACCTAGCAGGTAGGAAAAGTAAAAAGAGTATATCTTTTGTCTGTCACTTATTTAGCTCAAATAATCACAGTCTAAATAGTTTTGTGTTGATTGCAGTTGCTGAAATAGCTCATGTCTTCAAAAATATTTTCTTCCAGAAGAATGGCTTATTAGCATTCCATCCCCCTGCTTAATTTTTCTGCCTTCCTTGGGAGGAAGGATGCATCATTGGATGTCACTTTGTTCTGGCTTTTAAAAAGTCTCTCTGTACTCTTGAACTTCTATGTTCTGTTTTCTCCTTAACCAAGTGAACAGCCCCTGTGAGTGATTAAGTTACTTCTAAGAGCCAGACATCAGCTAATCCAATATATGGTTATATTTTCCCATATCTATATACGAGTGTTTTCCCCCTCAAACTAATCACATACAACGAGGTCATTGTATAAGGGAGCATAGATTTAGAGCTGGAAAAAAATCATTTTTCTGTTCATTTTACAGAAGAGAATGTTGAATTTTTCCCCAAGTTGGCACAAAAGGCCAACTTAGGGATTTGAATCCAGGTCTGCTTCCAAACTCAGTACTCTTTTTATTGTTTCCAAGTGAAGTTTGCATCAGTGAAGAGGGATCATAGGACCACCAAACTACATGTTAACACCTAGAGATATAACTATACAATATCCTGAAATAATATTAAAGGAAGGAGCTTTTGTTTTAAAGTAGCATAAGTAACACAATGGTTGTGTTGTCCAAGAGACAAGTTAAGTGGCAGAATGATCACTTGTTAGGAATGTTGTAGAGAAGTTTGTTTTTTGTTTTGTTTTTTGGGGATTATTTTTTGACAAGTTAGGAATATTTATCAATAAGGGAGAAAGAGCCATAATCCAAGAATACTAAGTTTTTAAATGGATACATGGTTTTTTTTTTTTCTCCCTGAAGGCTTGATATGAATAGAAAATCATGCTGCAATTCCTGAATCAGCTATGTCCTGGGGAGAGATTGCTGGGAGTGCTTTATTTTCATCATCTAAATGCCCTTTTTCAGTTGATTGGAAAGAAATATAGAATCATGGTAATGACCCCCTCCAGCAGCAGTTAGCTTTGCATCTAACAAAGTCCATTTCTACCACCACGTTAGCCCCCACATTTTTGAATGTAGCAACATCATACCATTTCTTAGCTATTCAGATTAATTGTTAGAGAATTACTCTGTTTGAGGAGATGAGAGAGAGACATCTCTAAAGGCTCATAGTTTCTTTTTTCCTAAAGCTTTTCTTCCTCTCACAGCTGGCATTCTTTTGGCAGCAGTGTCCATTGGAGATTTTGGACTGCATTCAGATTTATTTTTCCCTAGCATATTGGATGTTTTCTATATGTGTCCCAGTGAAATATTGGCTGCCCACTGATGGTTGCAGCAGAGAAAAGGGACACTTTGTACATTTGTCTATCGGGGGCTTCCATGTCTATTCCTAGAGCTCATTGTGTTAGGGTATCCCGTTGGCTCTTAAGAAAACAAAACCTATCAGGATTTCACAAGCTTTGCATTTTGTACCAGGAATCTGGGCTCCACAAATGTTTTCACAAGGATTTATTTTTCTATTTTCTCCTGCCTGAGAAAGCAATTTTTACAGCAGTACTTTATATTGTTGTCTTGGGATCGAAATTTTTTTTTTCGGATACAGACTACTAAACATGATCTTTGATTTTTTTTGTAATCCAGCCTGAGCCTATTTCATCCAAAATGGAACAAAAATACCCCCCCATGGGAATGGGATAGGCCTAGGGACTGGAATTTCTAATTTCATTAGTATAGGGAATTACATGGAAGGTGCAAGTCAGTACCTTTTTTTTTTTTTTTTTTTTTTTTACAATTTATGGTTTTAGAGAGCTCTTTAGAACAATTGGAAGATGAATAAATTGTTTTAGTATGTGTCAGATGAGACTTGAATCCAGTCTTGTGGTGTTGAAAACCAAGACACTATTGACTATTTTTAGGAAATTTGTTGTTGTTGTTTTTGCTGAGGCAATTGGGATTAAGTGACTTGCCCAGGGTCACACAGCTAGGAAGTATTAAGTGTGAGACCAGATTAGAATTCAGGTCCTCCTGACTTCAGGGCTGGTCCTCTATTCACTGTCCAGCTAGCTGCCCCCAAATTTCTTTTTTCAAAATAGTATTTTATTTTTCCAAATACATGTAAAAATAGTTTTCAGCATTTACCTTTGCAGAATCTTATTTTCTCCCTTAAATACGTGCAGTTCTTCTAAATATATTTCCGTATTTGTCTTGCTGGCTGCATAAGAAAAATCAGATCAAATCAAAAGGTAAAAAATATGCAAGAAAAAAATTAAGCAAACAAAGAACAACAGAAAAAGGTGAAAATGCATTGTTTTGGTCCACATTCAGTCTCCATAGTTCTGGATGCAGATGGTTCTTTTCATCACAAGCCTAGTGGAACTGCCTTAAATCACCTTGAAAAGAGCCAAGTTTTAGGAAATTTCTGGGAAGGTTAGTTGTCACGGCTTTCAAAGGCAAAAACACCTAGAGTCTTGCTGCTGAGGAGAGCAAAAGCCCTTGGTTAAACAGAGCTTCAACATGTAGACCCCAGCCCAGTTTGCAGACCATTGTTCCCTGCTGTGGACACGGCCAGTTTACGGGTAGGAAAGCCTGCCTTTTCCCACATGGGGAGTCACCACTTTGTGCCGCCTTCAAACAAACGCAGGCCAGTGTGGCTTTTGTGGCCTGTCCCCACACCAGGGCTTCTGCACAGGGATTTTCTGCCCCACTGACTTCTGGATCTGATGCTTCCTCGGGGTGATTACGAGCCTGCACCCGAGGAAGGGACTCCAGAAGTAGGTCTGGTTTTCTCCAGCCTCCTCCTCCATCGATGCCTTTTGTCCTTCCCCGCGAGATAGGCTGCGGTTTAGAGACTGACCTGTGACTTCATTGACATAGGGGTCTCCTGGCGAGGGAATTCTCTCCACTAATGCATGTGGATGCCTTCTCTTCGACGTGTAACCTTAGAAATCATGTAGCTGGTGAGCTCAGCGGATATAGAGATCATGTATCAGAGACGGGACATAAGGTTCATTCTTCCTTCCTGGCTCTAAGACCACAATGTCTGGATCCATCTTTATCCTAAGAGGATAGCTTTTCATAGTTAGACTTTGGAGTTACTTTTCCTGCTTTTGCTACTTGAGGCAGAAATATTTAGATATTTAGATAAGTATTAAGAAAGAATTTTATAAAAATTAAAAAATAAAAATAAAAAATTTTTAAAAGTTAAAAAAATATTTTTAAAAAAAATTTTTAAAAATAAAAAAATAAAATAAAATAAAAAGAAAGAACTTTATGTTAATCCAAGCTCCCTTGCCTTCAGCACCTTCTCATCTCCTTCTCCTTTCTGTTCTGTCCTTCACAGCAGCCTGAACAGCGTGAACAGCAGTGACTCCCGATCGAGTGGCTCACACTCTCATTCCCCTAGTTCACATTATCGCTACAGAAGCTCCAATCTGCCCCAGCAGGCTCCTATGAGGCTGTCGAGTGTGTCCTCCCATGACTCGGGATTCATATCCCAGGATGCCTTCCAATCCAAATCACCGTCCCCAATGCCACCAGAAACTCCCAACCAGGTAAGGTGTTCCCCACTCCCCACATGGAGGGGGCAGACATAGATCCTGGCCTGATCATTCCTGGGATCCAAAGTTGTACCCTTTTATGGCATAGTAGAAATATTTTCTCATTTAGGAAGCTTCTTCCTTGTCTCCAAATTGCAAGAAGTATTTTGTCCTCTAAAATAACTTTAAAAAAAATAGAATTTACACCCACCTTTCCTAAGGGTAACTGGGAAGACTTCTCCAGCTGATGGCCGGAGCTAGAACTGAACCAGTCTTGGTAGGCTCATAAGCAGGCGTATTCCTTTAGGTGATGAATGAATTATGGACACTATTCAATCCCAAATTCAGTGTGAACCACTTCAGAGGGCTTCTTCTTTCTTTTCTGGTCCACCTGGCATGCCTTCTATGAAATTTTGTCCGTTCCAGGAGTCCTTGAAACATGTATGATATTCTTAGAAGAACATGAAATTCTTGCCTTCTGTGCTGTTAACTATTCAGCGGATCATCAGCACTTGTTCCTGAGAGAAGTCAAGGGATTGACTCTCTTGCTTGCCCAGCAGTTGGATTAGGGGACGTTGTGCTCCTTACAACCCATTTATTCCCATTAAAGCCAACATGGACATGGTGACGCACTTGTACTGGTCTCCAGTGCATGACTGGTAATTTGCTGCTGATGTTATGTCACCCTTTTGTCTCCCTGAGCATCGATAAATTTGCTTCTTGCTCAGCACTTAGTAGCACATAAAACTACTCAGTAGAGTAGACAATTTCACAGCATTCTCTAATCCATATTATGTTGTTTGCTCAGAAAGTCCGATCATTCAGGGTCCAAGATTTAACTTGCTTTCATGAGTTTTATTATTCAGTGACTCATGTTCTTGTCTCCTTGGTACATTGAGCTCCTTTTGTCCTGGGGGGAGATAAGAGCTCCTCTCCATAAAATCTCAGGCGTCATAGCTTAAACATTCCCAATAGTAGTCATTCAGCCTCTATTTAAATAATTCCTTTGATAGAGAACTTACTAAGGCCTCCTATTCCATTTTCTAATAATTAGGAAACTTTCTTCCTTATACTGAACCACCTCTTAGAGTAAATCCTTCTTTAAAATACACCCTGAATACACATTCTTCTCCCTGCACCCCATTTTTTTCCTGAACCTAAATACTCAGCTGTCCATATAATGGCATTTTTCTCCCTTTATTTTTGGTGATGGTACTTACCTCTTTCCATTCTGGGAGCATGGAGAATTATATCAAGGCAAGAATTGGTGCAGAGTCAAAATGTCTAGAATTCCCTTTTCTTGCTCCTGGGAGAGAACATGTGCCTGTTATCGCTGGTGCTATTTGGGCTTTTTTTCCTCAAGTGTCCTGCTTTTTCCCTCCTCTCTGTGCAACAAGAAGCCACATGCATGTCCTGCAGGCAGAATAATCTGCTGGGCTAGAACAATGAAGGGGTTCTTACATTTTTCAAGGGGCTGCTCTGCTGTGCAGTGCAATTTGGTGTTTGTTTTTAATCAGCCGAGATAATTTTGTTTATAGCATTGTGTATCAGAGCTTGAGCAAAATAAATGCGCAAACACCCACGCTTACCTTGCCATGGATGATTGGCCTTGAGTGTTTGTTACCTTTGAAGACTAACAAATTGAAACAGAACATCATGGCTTCTCATATTATTGTTCAGGGACTCAGTAGAGAGAACACTTTTGGGAAGGATCAAAGTAAACTTAAAAGCTAGGTATCTCAGATAATGCCTGTTAGTGATACTTGGTTAGTTTTTGAGTCAGCTCAGTCAAGAAGAATTTAATGAGGATCAAGAATTTATGTAAAGAATTATTTGTTAATTAATAATTGGATTCATTATTAATATATGTCCAGAATTTAAGATAAAGTCAGGGTGCACTTGAGGAAATCCTATTTTAATTGGGGGAGTGGAGGAAGACAACATGTAAATAACAGGATTCACACAAAAGTAGATAGAGAATAAATGGAAAGTAATCTCAGAAGGGAAGGGCCCATGAAAGGGAAATGATTTGCTTAATTAAGGTCACAACCGACAAACCAGTGGCTGAGCTGGAAGGAACTACTTACTCAGCCTTTCTGATTGAAATGTATGTTTTCCCCAAGCCACCCCTCACACACTACCCAGCTCTCACCATCAAGCTTCTCCATAGGTCTCCTTAGCAATTCGATCTATCTGACTCCCTAAATACACCCCATTCTTCTTTCAAGCCCTTGTGCCTTTTCTCCTTTTACCTCTTGTCCTTTCTTTCAGTGGTTGGCAACTCCTTGACCTGTTTCCTGCCTTACAAACAGGTAGATTTCAGCAGTCACAGATAGGACCTTATAAGTCATCTACTAAGTATCATAAGCCATTGCTATTTTCCACTGACATATATAGAGATTATTGATGTAAAATATATTGAGAGAGTTGCCACATTTCTTTCCTTCATTTAGCATTATCTAAATTGGACATTTCTTTTAAAATTCTTTGATTTTTTTTTTCTATCTTCTCCCCACTCTTTATCTTATCTTCTTTCCTTATACTTTCATCCTCCCACTCAAAAAAGACATGAATCTACAAATGGAGTACATGTTCCCTAATAACAATGCAACTATTTAAAGTTAACACTTGCCAAAAACAAGAAATCAGGGTGGTAGTTTTTTTTTTTTTTAATGACAATTGCCTCACCAAAAAATCAAAAAAAAAAAAAAAAAAGTAAATAGTAGAAGTAAGCAGATAGAAATATCTTATCCTTACTAAACTTAAATTTTACTGGAAAAAATATTTGTGAGCATTTCTAAAACTCTGTCTGAACTAGATGGACAAGTCAATAATAATAATAATAATAATGATAGTAACTTTCATTCCTAGAATACATTAAGATTTACAGACTTAAATAATAGCCTTGTGCAGTAGGTAGTGTCACTATTATTCCCATTTTATGGAGGTGGTCACACAGTTTGTATGTGATGGAAGAGCGGGTCTCCTGACTCTGTAAGGAAAGTAATTTGTACTGGATCATTTTTTTCCCCTTAAAAAGTGTCAGGGCAGACAAGACTGAACCCACCAGCCATTTGCATGTGATCTTTTATCAAGGAAAGCCACAGAGCTTCATGGATCCTCCCGAGTTAAATAGTATGTTTAAAGACAATGAAAACTTTTCACCTCCTCAGGAGCCTGCTGATGTCCTAAGATTGTAAGAATAGGTAAAAATAGCAATTTGATGTCTTTCACATGTCATTCACTAGGTTTTCAGTTCCTAATACTAGATTCAGTTCCTGATACTAGAGACAGTCAAATGGATTGGGATGACATTTCCTCATTTTAACAAATTAGCAAAGGATTAAGGAATACAGAAAATAATAGAAAATACACTTTTTAGTAGCTATAACAGCCAAAATCAATTTGCAAGGTCAAGAATGGATGGAGGAGACATAAAAGCTGCTGATCAAACCATATTTGAATCCTTTAGAAGAAGATGCTGGGGAATGAGGATTCAAACCTATGTTGGTAGAAGTTAGACTCATAAACAGCAGAGGTTTAATGGAAAAAATATGGTTTCCTAAGTGGCAAGAAGATTTAAATAAAGCAAGTCAAGTTCCCTTTCTGGCTTCTGCCCAAGTGAGACATCTTTCCTACAATTGTCCGTGTAATGGGGTTACCATTACAGAATTGGAGAAGACCTCAGAAATCAGCTACCTCAAGAGTTCTTGATCTTTTTTCCCCCAGGGATTCCCTTTGACAGCTTGGTGAATTTTGTCTTGCCTTCTCAGAATATTTTTAAATGTATGAAATAAAACACATAGGATTGCCAAGGAGATAAGTCACATTGAAATAGCTTTTATCACAATATTTAAAAAATTAAAATTAGCTCAAGGACCATGTGATGAAGTCCACACCCTTTGCTCCTGGATCCTCTGGATCCAGATTCACCGTCCTTTCTATTAAATATACTACAACCTCCCCAGGCATGCACAATGCACGTGAATTGTGGAGATGAGTGGCCAGTTTAGAGAAATAGTCTCCCCTAGTACAAATAGAGCTCCAAAAGTCAGTGTGCACATGCATGTTGGCTTGAGGGACCATCCATTTGTTGCTACTCCTTAAAATATACTAGGGAATGAAAATTAAACATAACTAGCTATTAGCTGGTTTGGGCTAACTTACATGTGCAGATAAAGCCAATTATTGGCCAGGTTTCTAGAAGGCCCCAGGACTAAAAGGGGAAACAGATGTAGGTCCAGGGTCCTGATTCCCTTGGAGAAGCTCCTAGTTAGGTCCAACGTGAGGCCTTGAGTTGTGGCCAGGAAAGGCCCATAGGCCTCAGACTTGCTATTCCTTGCTTGCCTTTTCAAAGCGACTGACCATTATAGAAAGCTTAAAGGCCATGTATGATGATGTAAAGAAAAAAAATCCCTAATCCTCTGCTTCTTTCATCCTTCCTTTTTCTTGTGTGTACTTATGTGTCTGTCTGTCTTGTCTGTCTGTGCGTGCTTTTTTAAACCCCTTTCTGGTGGCTTGCGGCCTTTTCCTGCGTTGTTTTGGGTGTGTGTTTTGGATTCTCGTGTTTTCTTGCCCGCTGTGCTGCCGTGGCGCTGACAATGCTACAGAATTCGTCCAGCTCAGCCTCTTCCGAAGCTTCAGAGACCTGCCAATCAGTGAGCGAGTGCAGTTCCCCCACCTCAGTCAGCTCAGGCTCCACCATGGGGGCTTGGGCTTCCACAGAGAAGGTGAAAAATATTTGTATCCGAGAACTAACCAGTCCTCCCTGCCTCACCCCCGTTCCCTGCCTCTGCTCGATAACTCCCTGACCCAATCCAAGTAAACCCTGAAAGTGAATAAAGACACTCAATCCAGGTCTATTAGCAACAGACAAATCCAGCTGCTTTTGTTTTTTTATAGAAGTTCACTCTCGGAAACTCGGGTTGTCACAGAAACCTGATAGTGAAGTTGTTTTTGAATGGGGGAAAAAAGATATTTGGAGGAAAAAGGGAGGTGGGGATAGGATTTAAGAACTATGTGTGAGAATTTGAACTCAGGACATTGGTAATTCAGTGACTGCTTCCCATCATCTCCTACCCCACCTATGCCCCAGGTGTTCATCCTTATCACAGCCTTGTTTGAACATATCATTTCAAACATGTCCGGCTGTATGTTTTTGTGCTATTTAATTTTCTGTTAAACTTTTGTTTTTTCAGTCTCAGATTTGCTGTGAAAAATAATGCATCTTTGGAAAGTTAGTTGGATTGAACAGACCTGTTTAATGCCATTTAAAATTGATTAAAAGTGTGTACAATGTGACCAAATCAGTGTTCCATTGAAATGATATTTTATTGACTAATGGACATACTGATGAGATTCTCATAAAGATGGAGAGAGATTGTCTGCCAATCAGTAAATACTTATTTGGGATCGGATAGCCTCGGTCTGTTTTCTCCCCTGCTTCCTTTCTGCTTCATTTGTTGATTGTCCAAAAGCAGCACATCGCCATTATTTTTTTTAATATCCAGGTTCCCCTTCCCCTTGCCTAGAGTACATCGATGCCATCTCGTGTTTCCATATTCATCTTGTTATATTAATTTTTCCCTCTTTTGTTTGTTTTTTTGTTTGTTTTGTTTCCAGTTGTCTAACGGGTTTTATCACTGTAGTTTACCAAGTGAG
Source organism: Myrmecobius fasciatus (assembly GCA_023553655.1). NCBI lineage: Eukaryota > Metazoa > Chordata > Mammalia > Dasyuromorphia > Myrmecobiidae > Myrmecobius > Myrmecobius fasciatus. Next base: position 70,934 of record JAJPUD010000907.1, read on the forward strand.
TCCCATGTAGCATCGGTGGGTGCAGGTCTTTACCCTCATTGCCTGCCTGCCTCCCGTCTGTGCCCTCGGGCGACCTCTGCCCTCCTTCCAGACTACGTTCATTATTACACCATTGGGCCGGGCATGTTACCGTCATCTAAGATCCCTAGTTGGAAGGTTTGTGTCTCGCTCTCTCTTCCCCCTCTCCTCCCCCTCGCTCTCTCCTGGCTGTTGGGCATTGCCCGTCTTCCCCGTGGCAGCCGCCTCTCACAGTCTGTTTGGTTTCCCAAACACCTCCTCCCTCTTAGGTTTGGTTTGGGGGCCAGGGTGAGCAGGGCCGGCGCTCAGAGATAGAGCCCCCAGCGTGGCGCTGGGCTGGGCTTAGTTTGGCTATCTGGATTGTCCTGCTTCGAGAGGAATCCCACCAGGGCGTTCCAGGGAGCTCCGAGTGAAAGGAGAGGCTCCGGGAAGCCCGAGAAGTCCCTGATAGCTCGGAGAGAGCACTCTGCTTGCAACACCTTTGTGAGCGTCACTAGGAGTCTCTGGTTTAGAAGTTGCCATGTGCGCCATCCGGCTCTTTGGACGTACTTTCCTAGCCCTCCTCATCTGAGACCCCGGACCCCTCGGTGGCCCTCCCCTGGAAACCCACGAGGAGACCAAGACGGGGGTGGTGCCTTTGTAAAAAAGACCCAGCCCAACCCAAATTGTTGCTGATGATAGTTAGCCCACAGAATTCAGCTACAGCCTGGCAAGCCCAGGCTCTGAGCGTACAACCTTGTCTGGGCGACAGTGTAGCTGATTAGGATACATTGTGCACACTGTTCCACAAGTGGCCAGTACACAGATGTTTTAGAGCTACTGTCTGAGATCTGTGAATGTTGCTCTGGGATTGGAGAACATCTGCCCCAGACTGGCCAAAAGTTCTTCATTAGTAAAATGTTAGAACCTTTAGAAAATTACTGCTGGATCTGCAGTATTGGGTTTTAGCATGTTCTAAGGAACTAGGTGGAGGCCTTTGAGACACGGGAGATGGAGTGTAGTAGTGGCGATGGTAGAAGCAGTGGGAGTGGGAGTAGTAGTGATAGGAGTAGTAGTGGTGGTGCTGGTGGAGCAGTAATAGACTAGTAGTACTAGTGGTGGTGGTGGAACAATAATAGAAGCGTAGTAGTGATGATGGTGGTGGAACAATAATAGAAGAGTAGTAGTACTAGTAGTAGTAATAGTAGTGGTGGTGGTGGAGCAGTAATAGTAGTACTAATACTAGTGGTGGTGGTGGAACAATAATAGAGTAGTAGTAGTAATAGTACTAGTAGTAGTAGTGATGATGGTGGTGGAACAATAATAGAAGAGTAGTACTAGTAGTAGTAGTAGTAGTAATAGTAGTGGTGGTGGTGGAACAATAATAGAGTAGTAGTAGTAGTACTAGTAGTAGTAGTGATGATGGTGGT
>JAJPUD010000907.1:72895-145773 GCA_023553655.1 Myrmecobius fasciatus
TACTAGTAGTAGTGGTGGAGCAGTAATAAAGTAATAGTAGTGGTGGTGGTGGAGCAGTAACAGAGAAGTAGTAGTAGTAACAACCACAACAGTGAGAGTAACTTTGGTATTTATAGAGCACTTGAATATTGTCAGAAATCCTCTGACAAATATTATCCTGTTATCCTCACAACAGCCCTGAGAGGGAGATATTATTATAAAATATAATACTCATTTTGCAGATAGGGAAACTTAGGCAGACAAGATTAAGTGACTTGCCCAGGATCACCCAGCTAGAAAATGTCTGAGGCCTCCTGACTCCCAATCCAGCTCTCTCCAGTACACCAGTGAGCTCCCCTGAGTCATGTTTCCTTACCACCTTCCAAAGAGGGCATCGGGGGGCTATTTCCCAGAATCTCTATCATGAGGTTTGGCTGTAGACCCCATGAAATGAAGCAGGTAGGGTGGCTCCTCAGCTGAACAGCTTCTCACAGCATCTGTTTTACATAGGACTGGGCTAAGCCAGGCCCATATGACCAGCCTGTGGCGAACACCTTACAGCGCCGCAAGGAAAAGCGTGAGCCCGACTCCAATGGAGGACCCCCCGGCCTTCCACCTGCACCTGCCGAGGAGGCTCAGAGGCCTCGGAGTATGACGGTTTCAGCTGCCACCAGGGTGATGCTCTAATTCTCAGTTACAGGTTGAGCATAGGAATAACCCGTTTGTTGTCCCCAACCCATCCCCGGCCCTGGGAGACCCTCGTGGCCCTGTCATTCGGAGCAAGGGCCAGGGGCACACAGAATGCTTTCTCTCCTTCTTGTCCCAAGAGACCCGGGCCATTGATGTAGCCACAAGTAGCTGGACTTTTGTCCCGGTTTAATGTTTTTGAGGCTGTCCCTGAAGTCCATGGGCTGGATACATTCCTGTTTGGGAAAATAGCCTCTGAAATGATTACTCGAGCGTTCCTTCAGGTCTAGCAATTGGAATCTCGGATTTTGTATGTAGTTGCCCTAGAAAATCTCCCCGAAATCCCTACAAGAACATTTCCCTTGCCTACCTCTCCCCAGGGTGGATGTGAGCTTTAGGCCCAGAGGTAGGGCCTGTGTGCCCTGCCTGCCCTCCACAGTTTGATTTCATTGCCATGGTGTGTGTGTATGTGTGTGTCTCCCCTGCCCGCAGCCTGGAGAAGAGATGGAGGCTTGTGAGGAGCTTGCTCTGGCCCTCACCCGGGGCTTGCAGCTGGACCCCCAGAGAAGCAGCCGGGATTCCCTGCAGTGCTCCAGCGGGTACAGTACCCAGACAACCACCCCGTGCTGTTCAGAGGACACAATACCTTCACAAGGTATGGTAGGCAGGCCAGGGCTCTCCAGCCCTCAATGCCTAAATTTACCTCTCTGTAGCTTCTCCCCATTGTTTCTGATTCTGCCTTCCAAGGCCAGAGGACATGAGTCTAATTAGCCCTCCAAATGAGTGCTTCAAATACTTAATGAAAGCTGTGGTGACTCTGTTCTCCAGGCTATTTTACATAAAAAATAACTGACATTTTTGGAGTTCTTTACATTATTATCTCATTTGAATCTCACAACAACCCTGGGTACAGCAGATACTTATGGTATTATTATCTACATTTGTCCCCAGAAATAAAGAGATTTCAGGGTCACGCATCCCCTGAAATATTTTATTTCCCTTGTTAAATACCATCTCTGCAGAAAAACTGAACCAATTTTCAGGGCCCTTCTCTTCCCTCTTACTCTTTCTATCCCAGAATCTAGAAGTCTCAGAATTCTTTTGCTTTGAGATGAAAGGAAAACTAAATTACTAGCCCACAGCTAGATCTTGCAATAATTTTAATCACTGGGGGAAATCCTTATAGTTAAAATTGCTGAATGGCCCTAATTTACAAGATATGGATTTCAGCATCTTGTCTCATTATTAACTGTTGGGCTATATGGCGGTCCTGAATTAAAGCCTAGAGTGATAGGATATATGACAACCTGTTAATTACCAGTTTTCTCCCTCTTCTTCAACCTCAGCTAGTATGTTCTTTATTCACCCAAGGGAAATTGCCAACATTATTGTCAATGACACTGGACTTTATAGTGGTATACTATATTCAATAGATCAGCCTGGAAAATAGTTAATTAGACTCTGGTGTAGTATTATATCTGATGGTGGTGAGGAGCCATCACTTTAAAAATACAAGTTCAGAGGCAGCTAGGTGGCGCAGTGGATAGAGCACCAGCCCTGAAGTCAGAAGGACCTGAGTTCAAATCTGGTCTCAGACACTTAACATTCCCTAGCTGTGTGACCCTGGGCAAGTCACTTAGCCCCAATTGCCTCAGCAAAAATAAAAATAAAAATACGAGTTCACTGCTAGGTGCTACATTTTTAATTTTAATTAGAAGGCCACCAACAATCTCCTTTTTCTCCAGACCTGTCACTGAGATGACTGATGTAAAGAGGAAGGATTGCTTTTGAGTTGCTTTTCAGTCATGTTTGATTTTTGTGACCCTATGTGGGGTTTCTTGGCAGATGCTGGAATGGTTTGCCTTTTCCTGTGCCAGCTCGTTTTACAGATGAGAAAATGGAGGCCAGTGGGGTTAAATGCCCTGCCCAGCGTCACCCAGGAGGCATCTCAGGGTTCAGGTTGATGAGGGTTCTGAAAATTCTCTGACACATACTGATGTGATCATGGGCAAATGACTTAATCTGACTCTAAATGATCTCAACTGTAGAATGGAAATGATAGGATCTGCACTACCAACTCTTGAGTTGTGAGGCTCAAATGAGATGATATAAAGTACTCTCTAAATCTTAATGCACTATATAATTGTTAGTTATTATTCTGCTTGATTGAGCAGGTGTTAGTCTGGGTGTTACTTAGCATTTCATAGCCGAGACAGGTTTGTAGATTTAAGCCGGTTTTATGAGGGGTTAAGTGGAGAAGTGAAGTGTTCCCCTCCATGACCCGAGATAGAACTGGGATTAGGAGGATCAGCCATTGAATTCCTTACCCTGCTGACCCATCCTTCCTGTCATGGCGCCAGTTAATCAGTAATTCCACCTCCATTGGCTCCTTAGTTTGAAAAAGTCACCATCTTCGGTGTTCCTAATGCACACACTTTAATCAGTTTCAGATTATGATTATTTCTCTGTAAGTGGTGACCAGGAGACAGAGCAGCAGGAATTTGACAAATCCTCTACCATTCCGAGAAACAGTGACATTAGCCAGTCCTATCGCAGGATGTTTCAGGCCAAACGCCCAGCTTCAACTGCTGGTCTCCCCACTACCCTAGGACCTGTGATAGTTACTCCTGGTGTAGCAACCATCAGACGGACCCCTTCTACTAAACCTTCTGTACGAAGGGGAACCATCGGGGCTGGACCCATCCCCATCAAGACTCCTGTGATTCCCGTCAAAACCCCAACTGTCCCTGACCTACCAGGTATGCTACCAAGTCCTCAGGGAGGGCCTGAGGGGCATGGAGAACACAGTCCAGAGTCACCTTCTGCGGGCGATACTACCCAGGGTGGCACAAGCATGCCTGCCTCCACGTGGAGTGGTCAAGCCTCTATCAACCCCCCACTGCCTGGCCCGAAGCCAAGTGTCCCAGAGGAGCAGAGACAGAGTGCTCCAGAAACCGAAGATGAAGAAACAGAAGGGGACCACTCAAGTGCCACTAGCTCCCCTGGCCAGACCCCAGAGTGCAGCAACCCAGGAGATCTGAGCCCTGGGGACAACCTGCAAGGTGAAGATATGCTGAACGCCATTCGCCGCGGTGTCAAACTGAAGAAGACACTGACAAATGACCGATCGGCCCCTCGTTTATCTTAAGGTTTCTAAGAATACTGCCAGGGTTATAATGAATGGAAAATGAACTGTTTATTAAAACCTTAAATTTGTTTTGATTCATTCCAAACTATAATCAAAAGATTTTATAGGAAATTCAAAATTAGAGCATTGTTTTGAAAGTACTATATATCACAAAACACAGAGAATTAAAAACACAAGCATAAGTAACCATCATAATCTTTTATTGTTTTAATTTGTAAATATCAACAACTTTCTGCATATTTTGTTCTTAAGTTTCCCTTTTAATTTTTCTGAAGGTGCCAAATCCCATAACTTTTTTATAAGCCTTTATAAAATTTTAAATGCATAACTGGGGAGGAGGGGGGTGGGGGTGGGGAAACTCATAAAGTAGCAAACTTCAGCAAAGGGATTAATAATTGGCTTTTTTTGCAAGCTTTTGTAGATGCATTGTGATAGTGTGGTTTCAATAAATTGGACTTATTTTAATGTACAAATAAAATGGGTAATGAACATGTCCTCATTTAAATATGTTTTTGTGTGGAAAATCAGGAGTAACTGGATGAAAAGCAATATAATGGATGAAATAAAGCTGGAAATGATAAGACTGTGTTGGGTTGAGGGAGGAGGAGGTAGGGTGGGAAATACCATTAACATAGCAGATGCTGTTCCCTGAGAGTAGCCTAGTCGGTTGAATTAACTGTTAGCTTCATGGTGAATGCATCCGAAGCCATACTGGATTGCAGTATTTGTTTAGGTAGGGTGTATAGGGACTTCGCTCATTCCCTATGTTTTTTTTTCCATCTTTCCTCTTGACACCCCACACAGCAACCACTCCTAGTCATGTGCATGCTGCTTCAATAGTATACTTAGATTGATTTACTCAGTTTCTCTTCGATCGTGCTCATGCTTTCATTGAGTCCAAATACATCCAAAAGTTACGGTAAGGCAGTTTAACATGTGGAAGCATTTAAAAATGATTGATAGCAGGGAGTTCTTAGGTAGAGAATCAAATGCCTTTTATTTACAAGTGCCCAGCAGGCTGGGTACATTGAGAAGCCCAAATATTTTGAGAATACTTGAGTGGATTTAGTAAGGGTAACCAGCTTGGAGTTTAGCAACTTGGAAAAGAGTGTGTTCCATTTCAGGGGCTTGTTTTTCTTAGACAGTGAATTGGCTTCATACTAACTACTGAAAAGGAAAGAAGACGCATTGCCACTGGGAGTCTGACCACTACACTTGTCTTTTTTTGTATTCTGGGTGATATTTTTGGGGGGGAATATTCTTTCTCAATTAAAAAAAGATTTTGAGTTTTGTTTTCTTTTTCAAGCGAAACAATTTGCTGTAATAACTATCTTTTAAAGCCAGCAAGGTATGCAGAACTCAGGGGGTCACAGGGGTTGGGGTTAGTGTGGGTCTGAGACAGAAGGGGCTTGTCAAGTTATTCAAGTTGCACATTTGAGACCATTAACAGTTCACCAAATGAAGTTCTCAAAGGGGGCTGCTGGTTTCCACCCAAACGCTGCAGCTTTTGTTGGCTTCAATATCTGACTACATGATCATATGCTTTTAATACATTACTGCATTGGATGTGAGACTTAATGTATTTGTACAGTCACTGTTCTATAATAACACTTTACACTGCTGTGATTGCTTCTGACACTTTTGTTATGGCTTCAAGCAAAGGCATGTTTATTAGAAACTATTTAAACTTTACTTTCTTTGAAAAACAAGCTCCTTATTACAGAATATAATCAACAGTAGTGCCTGTGGTTCTAGCCCACCAATCTTGATTGAATAAAAGTAGCTGATGCATTGTGCATATGATGCTTGATAGGTTTTGCTGAAGCAAAAACCATTGCAAGAGAATGAACATAGTAAAGTGGTATTTTAAACCTTGGAAATGAATGGATGTAACTGTACTGGAGTACAGCTTTTCACTTGTTTAGTTCTTAAACGTTAGTATAATCTGAGAAAGTTAATATAAAATGTTGCCAAATTCAACGTAGAAAGAATGTGACGAAACACTTTGGATAGTTCTACTTTTTGTGTTTTTGCATATTGTAAAAGCAGTGTCACAGCTAAAAATTTTAAAAAAAAGTTTCTAATGTATAAATTATTGTTGTTTAGTTGCTAGTTTGTACTGAGAGTTGACCTCTCCCTGTGCAGTTTTTTGTTTTCAACTGATATAAATGAACAGTTGCTGTATTGTGTCACTCTTTTCCATTGTAACAAATGCTTCAGAATACATTATAAATAAAGAATGGCTAGAAAAATGCTGTATTTCACTTTATTCAAACTTTCATATTTGTTCGTCATTGGCCAAAATTGATTTTAGAGGATAGCAAAAAAAAAATGTAGTAGATTGCTGTACTTATACAAACCTGAAGGGTTTTGATTCTTTTACCTTTCAGATCCTTATTTGAAAAGTTGGCTGAATATTTTTTCCTTTTTTGGATTATGGCTAATGCAGAAATATTTTTGCATGAAAAAAATAAAGTTCTGACATTATAAAACAAAACAAAAAAAATAAGTTGAATTTTGTTTGAGTTCAATGGTAATTCACACTAATTCTTTGAGGAAACTTGAACAAGTGATCCTTTCAGCTTCAAAGACTATAGTCGTTGAAGCACAGTTAAGGTACAAAGTCAAACAAAATTTTTTTGATTTTAGCTTGATTTTAAGCTTGAACATTTAAAGTAGGGATTCTTAACCTAGGACCCACAGACTTCTGGGTGGCTAGGAGCTTAAAAAGAACAGAGAAAAAAATATGTTTATTTTTGCTAACATCTAACTGAAATTTGCATTTCCTAAACTTATTTATTATATATTCTGGGAAAGGATCCATAGACTTTCAGACAGTCAAGGAAGTAACTGAATTCAGCCAATTAGCTTTGCAAAAAGAATTGTTACCAAAGGTAGAATAACCACACATTTTATAAAGGTCCTAACCTCAGCACAAAACTCTTGTGACTGGGAGAACTCAAAGCATATTTTACTATGGGTAGGTCAACACTTTTTTTTTATCCACACCACGATTGCCTCATTTTTATAGGTAAGGATATTTCAGCTTTCCAAACTTAAGTCTAGAGAACAAATCTTTTCCTAGCTTCAGTAATCTGATTTTCATATCTACCCCTACACCAAACCTTCATTGCAAAAAAAGCAGCAAAAATTCGTCTCAAAGGAAAGTATTTTTCCCATACAAAGAAAAGGCAATTGTCAAAAATGTTAGCTTAACAATTTTATTACGTCAAGCATATGTATATCTACATATTCAAAATACACACTTGAAAGTTTAATATGTGCGTTTGTTACTCTGAGGGGCGCTCTCGGGGCCTAGTGACAATATGCCACCACAGTGGTGGCAAATGACCTTCCTTTCGGGCTGGAGGCAGAGCTTCAGTCTTAGGACCATCAGGGGGAGTTTCCTCCTTCAACTGCTGAACCTATACAATAAATGAGGGGAAACTATGTTAAGAACAATTAAATGAATTTTGTCTTAAAACTAATGAATGCCACACTAATAGAGCAAGAGCATTTCACAAAATAAAATTACCCTCTTCTTAACGTTTGGAAGTGGGACTAGTTATTCTTTAGTTCCTTATTTTTTGTTTTGTATTCATATAAAGAATTTTATTCATTCAATCCAGTTTTTTTTTTAACAAGCATTTTCTCTCTTTTTTTTTCCCTGAGGCAATTGGGGTTAAGTGACTTGCCCAGGGTCACACAGCTAGGGAATGTTAAGTGTCTGAGACCAGATTTGAACTCAGGTCCTCCTGACTTCAGGGCTGGTGCTCTAACCACTGGACCACCTAGCTGCCCAACAAGCATTTTCTCAAGCAAGAAGTAGTGCTGAGACACTTGATGTCCAATTTGATTTAGATAAAATTGTGACAACATAATACTAATGATAGCAGCTTTTGCAAAGCATTTTATGGTTTGCAAAATGCTTTGTAAATATTGCAAAATCACTCTGGGAGGTGGATGGAAAAAATGAAGGCAGAAGTTGTGATTTTGCCCAGGATCATCTGAGCTACTGCGACTTTGAGGTTTCATCTGAACTCAGTTCTTCCCAATTGCAGATTCAGCATTCTATCCACTATGCCACCAACCTCCTAACTGAGCACTAGGAAGTAAAATGTTTGGCAATAGTTTAATGTAGATGCCTAAATACCAACTAGTAATACTGTTTTCCTTTGCTGTCTGGGTCTTGCAGCAAACAGATGTGGTATGACCATAAAATTGTGGGGACCCCTTTGGCTCTTATCTTTAAGCACCAACTTGGTTCTAGAGGACCCTAAGATTGCTACCAGTCAATGAGCCTGGGCTGTGGTATCATCAGAGATCCACTTCCCATATAAGCTCTTCCAAGAAGCCCAATTCATTTTGATCTTTACTGAAATTATCTATACAAGTTTATTCCAAATAAGTTGCTCCTGCATCACTATAGCCCAAACCTGTATTCCTAAGTATAATCATATGCAAAGATGAGGGGGCAGAGTGAACCAATTATTTTTTTTTCCAGATTAAGTATGAATGTTGGGGCAAATCCCACAAAACTCGATCTTCGTACACACAGATGAAACCTTGCACTCTATAACTTTTATCCACTGTTCCTAGTTCAATTAGATTTAAAATTTATTAGCATCTGCCAGAGATGCAAAATACACAGTCAAGAGCTAGGTGGCAAGCCTAGCCCTTCAAATACTAGCTCTTCTCCAGAATAAGTATCTTTAATTTTTCCAAACGTCTCTATATGGCAAGAGTTCCAGCCGGTTCTTGGTACTGGTCCCTTTCCTATTAACACACCCACTTGTTTAATGTCCTTCCTGAAATGTAGCAACTGGCATGAAACACACCAGTCTGGGGCATGGCACAGTAATCACCTCCCTTGTTCTAGACAATGCATCAGTTAATGCACACTAAGAGCAAAATTAACTTCTAGGCTCCCTCATTCTGAGCACAGAGGCCTCTGCTTCCTTTCCTCAAATCCCCTGGCTCTTAAAATCATCCCCCAGTCAAATAGTTCAACTGGGAGGCCATATGGAGTGGCTGGAGAGAGCAGTGAGCATGGCATTGCCAGGCCCAGCTAGGATCACCACAGGAAGAGTTGCTGCATGGGTGACACAGTTAGAAAAGATACAGCTCCCTCCCTTGAAGGTCAGTTCTCTGAGGAAGTAGTGCTGTCCATTGGAAGGAAAGTAAGCTCTGCAGTCTGAGACCTTGGGGTATTTACATCCTGCCTGTGATTCCTGCTATTTGCTGATGGGGAAGTACCATTTCCTTCTCTAAGAAAGTGAGCTAAGACTGGCAACTGTTGCCCCTCCATATTCTGTTTTGCAGGTCCCCCCCAAGTTAAAATAACTCATTAGTTATATGCAGATTATAAAATAATCTGTGTGAACCTGGCACTATCTTGAACTTGCTTAGTGACTTCACAAAGTGCAACAAGCCTAGTTTGTAGCTAGCAATCCTGATTTCAAATCCTGGAGCCCCATGTTCCTACCTGTGTAATCCCAGGCAAGTCTTTCAACTGATCTCTTGAAAGTCTTGGTGCATCAAGTGCAAAATAAGGCAGTAAACTAGATGCCTTATATACAATCTTTAAACTATGCTCTTATGTTTATCCCAAGACCTCTGGGTTAGTGACTACTTTAAATGTCTCCTGAGCACCTTTGCACATAACTCCTGCAAACCACACAGGAGCCATACATCTACTTCCCTAGGAGCTCATGTCTACTCACCTCACGATCCCAACTCTCCAAGCGCAGTTTCTTCCATTTCTCCCTCTTGGCAAAGTAATCTGGGTACATGGCCTTTTCAGAGGGGTGCCAGTAGTCTAAGCACCACTCAGGGACCTGTCAGAAGGATGGCTGTCACAAGTTCTGAAACACGACAATGGGTAATGGAGAAGGCAAGAGTAGTGCAGGGGTAGGGGTGACCTCCCTGGAGGCCACTGAGCAGAGGTGAGGTGTGTAGCCACTGTGGGTAGGTTATAGCATAAACTCCTTTTAGATAGAGGTTGGACTAGAAGGCTGCCAAAGTCCCTTCCAAATCTAAAATTCCATGATTCTGTGACACTGGAGCTAGGAAACTATCCTGCATTTCTTATAATTAACTCAGTATCATGGGTAAGATGAAATGCATAGATGCAGAGGTGAAACAATACCACAGACAAATGAGAATGTCCAAGTGTATGGTCACTAGGTGCAAGAGCTAGAAAACAGCTTTAAGTCAAATAGAATAAATATCACTTCATCTTCTACCTTCTATTCTCCAAAATGCCTATAATTGACTCCTAAGACCTTATGTTAATAATTTCCTTTGTTAATAACTCTAGATATAAATTAACTTGGCTCTTGTATAATCTCTTATATAATATCAATCCAAATTTTACAATAAGGTACAAACTCCTTAAAAGAAAAAAATTCAGACTTCCTCTCTGAGATGGAGAGGAGAAAAAAATTCATGCAAATTTTCCAGATCATGGGAGTGCCACACCCTAACTTCTCTGATGTGAAAGAAATAACTATTTTTCTTTTCCAGATGAGGAAGAAATTAGGGGAGTTAAATTTTTTAAAAAGAAAATGGATCTAAAAACAAATGCTTCCTCCTCCTGACATCTGATTAGAAAGTATAAAGAGAAGAGTTATGTCAGAGGTTCTGACTTACCTTGTAACACTCATATCTTTCAAAGGAAGTACCTCCAGGAGAATCAGGGAAGATATATGGTTGAGGATGCTGAGAAGCCCAAAATTGTTTCTCACCCTGCATAAGCAGTTGGGTGGACTTTACCATATCGTTTTCATTTTTATGTTTTTCAAATTGAGCCCTCAGCAAACAAGCTCTGAATCGATATTCATCCCTGGAAAGTATAAAAGATTAACATCTATAAAAATATATTTCTTCAATTTGTTGCTAAATTTTTAAGGTATATGTATTTCCACAAACCCTTTAAACACTGGCACAAGTCCTATGACATCCTATCTTAACAAAGTAGCTGACCTGGCAGCCAGAACATCGCACCAGCTATTTGTCATGAAAAAGGGAATTGGGGAAAAAAAAAATCTTTTTTGAACAACTTTCTCTAAAAAATATTTAAGATCTAAAAATTAGCTGGAATTGTTTCAAGAATAAAAGAAGAAAAGCTATTCCCTGAAAAATGGTTAAAGGTTGTGAACAGGCAATTCTCTCTCTTTTTTAAAATGTATATTCCTTTATTTTTTTTTTTATTAAAAGCTTTTTACTTAGAAAACATATGAGTGATTTTTTTTTTCTTTTTTTTTAATTTTCAAAACATGTATGGGTAATTCTTCAACATTCACCCTTACAAAGCTTTCTGGTGAACAGGCAATTCTCAAAGGAAGAAATCCAAGCTATCAACAGACATGAAAAAGTATTCCAAATCACTATGAGAAAAATGCAAATTGAAATAACCGCTGGGGTGCTAAATTATACCTATCAGCCTGGCAAAGATAACAAAGAAAAAAAAAAGGACAACTGTCCTTTTGTGGTTGTGAGAAAATAGGGCACTACTAGATCTACATACACCAAAGATCGAGAGGAAAGATGTTTATGTACCAAAGTATTTAAAACAGATCTTTTTGTTATAGCCCCCTCAATTGGGCAATGGCTAAATTGTTACATAAATATAATGGAACCTTTACTTCCAGTAAACATACTGGAACCTTATTAGTTTCAGAGAAACATGGGAAAACTTTTATGAGCCTATGTAGTGAAACGAGAATCAGGAGAACATTTTATTCTGTAGTAACATCGTAAAGAAAATCACCTTTGAAAGACTTAAGAACTCTAATCGATGCAAAGCCCAATCTGAAATCTAGAGCGGGTGAGAGATTATAATAAAGTACAAGCTAGGCATCTGTGGTCAAAGCCAATATGTGAAATTATTGGGCTTGATAAAACGTGGATTATTATTATTTTTTAATTCGGGGAGATCTCGATAGTGTAAATGCGGGGGGGGGGGGAGGAGAAGGATAATTGCATAGAAAGTCTGAAACTTCATCTTCTTGGACGTCCCCTCTTTTAACTCCTTCCTAAAACCCGGTTGTTTTGGGAGGCCTATTCCCCAGGTCCCACTTCAGGTCTACGTTAAAGGGCAGAGGTTTTGAACTATGAGGTGCCTTGGGGAAGCCTATGGAGCTCTTTCCAGAATACTTTTTTTAAAAAAATATGAAATAATACGCATAGAATTAGAAAGGAAATGATGGATTTGGTGAAAATAAAGATAAATCTGTCTCCCCATCTAAATTCACAGACCACCTGAAAGCTGTCCATGGGCACCAGGCACCCCAAGCTAAGCAAAGAAGACGGGCTATCGGGGGTGGGGTGGAGGATGGAGGTGGGGCTTAGGTGTCACAGGGGTGAAAAACTGAGGAGAGGGAAAACTGGAGGGAATGGAAGACAGGAGATAAGGGCGGGAGGGCGGCATTCAGTCAGTCAGTCAGTCAGTCAACAAGCCTGTCTCTGGGTCACAGAGGCTGATCCTCCCTACGCTTGGTCCTCTCGGGCAGGTCACTGGTGGGCAGCGGGCCTGACCCTGAGGGTGCTGAAGGCCGCTTTTCCGTCCCACTCCTTCCTCTCTTCCGTCCGAGCCTCACCTGTGGACTATCCAGGACTCGAGGTGGCGAAGCGCCCGCTTGTAGAGCCGCAGAACCCTTTGCCGGTGGGTCAGATAGGCGCCCGGGGCGCACAACGCCATATCGCCCGGCTTCACCTTCAGCCCAGCCTCTGGCCGAGAGGGTTTTCGGGAAAACGGAAGTCACCGCCCCCCCCCCATTCCTGTATCCATTGCTCTCCTTCCCTTAACCCCATCCCCCGGTCACTTCCGCTTCCGTCTAGGCAGAATTGAAGTTACCACCATGACTCGCTTCCCGTTCGTCGGTAAGAGGGGTCCCTTTGCCCTCTTCGGGCTGGCCCATATCTCTACACGCCACTGTTCGAACCCTTATATATAGCCTCAGTTCACAGGGAACGCGTGCTTCTCCCCGTTCTCTTGCGCTGGCGGGGCGTGGGGGTGGGGTGGAGCAAAGGAGAACAGATGGGCGGGGGTGAACTCTGAACTCTTGACCCGGGGTTATCCCGGTTTGTCTATGCCTTCCTTCTGAGACTACCTCCCTGCTGTTATTGCTGAGTCGTTTCAGTCGTGTCCTATTCTCTGTGACCCCATTTACTGGAGTAGTGTGCCATTTCCTTCTCCAGCTCATTTTGCAAATGAGGATAATGAGGCAAATAGAATGAAGTGCCTTCCCCAGAGTCACGCAGGTCTGTCCACTGCACCCCCTAGTGCCCGCCTTGTTGTTCTGTCTTGTGTGTACTTGGCCGGGGCTTGTTTGTCATTGAGACTGGGCGTTCCCAGAGGGTAGGGACTGCTTTTTCCCTTTTTTCGGTACCTCAGCACGTAGTTCTTAGTTTGGAGCACAGTAGATACCTGTTCACTGATCGCCTTCCCCTGTGTCCTGTGGAACTCAGGAGCTGCCGCAGCAGAGAATTTAATGTGTGATAGGGGGAGAGTGGAACAAATTCTGCGCGTGCACTACTGGAGCCCCCGGCACCCCAGCTGTGGTTCTCCGGGGACTCACGATTGTGCGAGACTCCGGTGAACCTCGAGGAGATTGAAGAGAAAACAATTCAAGGGACCCCTGCTGCGCGCCGCGTGGGGGTGGGGGGAATACGCTCCATTAGCCAATAAAATACTTTGCGCAGTGCTGGGATGAAAGCCAAAGACAAGAATTTAAGTCTTAAGATTCTGTTGTGTCCTAGGTGCTCGGGGAGATTCAATGTTTGGATAAGAGGCTAGCCTCACCTGCATGGAGCCTGCCTTCACAGAATCACCGACATAATTCAAGCCCTGATCCCTTCTCACCTGAATTTTTATTTTTAAATAATAGCTCCTTCATGGGTCTTCCTGCTCTTCTTTCAGTCCATCCTCCATATAGTTGCTAGAATAAACGTCCTAAAGTAGAGTAAGCTTCACACCAAGTCATTCCCTTGCCCAAAAAACACCAGTGGCCCCCTGTTGTTTCTAGAGTTAAAAAAAAAAAAAGCCTAGTATTTATACTGCTCCGTTCATAATTTAGCTTCACTTTTTGGCCTTAGTTTTCTCACTTGCACAAAGAGGAGATTGTCTTAGACGAAGAGATACCTTTTCTTTCAGCTCCAGAATCTGTGATTTGTTTAGTAACTAGGCACTCTCTGGCTCCAGCCGCTAAGAAGGTGTTCAGGACTGAAACTTTACCTGGGGACCTGCTACAGAACAACCTGAGTCAGCAACAGCTTCCTCATACATCTCTTCCATTCACAGGCAATAATAGAAATTAAAGGCAGGAAGGGCCTACCTTTTTGGTTTATCGATCCCTATGGTAGCCTGTTTGAAACCCATATTCTTCTAAGAATATTGTTTTAAAGTAGATAAAAATAAAACACATAGAATTACAAAGCAAACTACTTTTAAAGAAATAAAAATGTAATTTTTATTTAATCATCCAAGTTCACAGACTCTCTGAAATCTATCCACAGGTTGACTGACTCCATATACAATGCTCTTTCATCTTCAACATTCTGAGTTCACCCCTTATTTTCTATGTATAATTTAGTTGATTCCATCTTAGACAATTTTTTTTCATGCAAACACATCCTCATTAGGCCAAATTTCTGTCCCTTACTGTTTTCTTTTTTATTTTTTGCAAGATAATCAGGGTTAAGTGACTTGCTTTAGGTCACACAGCTAATATTGTTGACTCTTACTGTTTGTGATCCAAAAATGATTTTATTATGGCTGTTAACTAGAGCCATGAGTTTTAAAAATGAAATCAGGTTTAATGAAAGTTCTGTCTTTTTTTTTTTTTAATTTTTATTTTATTAAGGCTTTTTATTTACATGCTTGGGTAATTTTTCAACACTGACCCTTGCAAAACTTTCTGTTCCAAATTTTCCCCTCCTTCCCGCCATCCCCTCCCCTAGATGCAGATAGTCCAATACATGTCAAATATGTTAAAATATATGTATACATATTTATACAGTTATCTTTCTGCACAAGAAAAATCAGATCAAGAAGGGGAAAAAAAACTGAGAAAGAAAACAAAATGCAAGCAAATATCAACAAAAAGAGTGAAAATGTTATGTTATGGTCCATACTCAGTTCTCACATACCTCTCTCTGGGTGTATATGGCTCTCTTCATCTCTGAACAACTGGAACTGGTTTGAATCATCTCATTGTTGAAAAGAGCTATGTCCATCAGAATTGATCATCATATAGTCTTGTTGCCATGTATAATGATCTGGTTCTGCTCATTTCACTTAGCATCAGTTCAGAAAGTTCCATCTTCATAAAGCCCTTAAAAGTGATTATCTTTGAGGAATATTTATCTTTGGAAGGTATTTAGCCCAGAGATGTTTGTCCTCTCTAAAAAAACATTTCCCTAAATATTTTCTATATGATTTAGCTTCTCTTCTTTAAGCTAGAATTAAAGATAAACCATGTCCTAATTGATATTATTTTTCTTTTTAAATTATTAGTATTGCAACTTGTTTCTGCCTGAAAATATAAACTATTTTCCTACATTCTGAGTCAAAAAAAATTGTGGGAATCTAGCCTCAATTTACAAAGGGAAGGGAAGGAATTAAGCATTAATATATAATGTCTGACATGTGCCAGGTACTGTGCTAAGTGCTTTTCATAAGTATTTTCTCATTTGATCCTTACAACAGCCCTACAAGGTAGGTGCTGTTATTATCTCTATTTTATTGTAGAGGAAATAAGGCAGAAAAAAGTTTGGCTTGTCCAGGGCCAGATTTGATCTTGTGTTTTCAGCAGGCCCTGCTCTATCAGTTGTATCACTAGCTGCATCAATTAAAACATAGATTTTATGGGAGAAAACAGTTCCAGATTTCAAAAAGAACTATGGAACAAAATTTGCTTATAATAAGCATTTCTTGTATTTATTTTCAGGAGATAAAACCAAGATGACAAGAATAGCAGGAGGTAGTACAGTGAGCTCCCTCTGAAACTCCAAATAGACCTAGAAAATGCATCAGACCAACTCATGATTGGGAAATTAACAAGAAAAAGTCATACGAAGTCATTTTTCCAGCTCAGGTCAGCATGGGCAGACAGACAGAAGTCTGCTGGAGACTAGGTCTAGCTAGGAACACTCCATCATAGAGGGAGAGGTATATTAGGGTAAGGCCCAGACCCATGTCAGGGCACCTGAATGAAAAGTGCCAGCTGTAGCTCTGTTACATACTACTTAGTTTTAAGTTAGAAATCCAGGCAGACTAAGAAGAGATGTGCTTAGTGGTGGCATTCCAGGGTAGGAAATAGTGTGTGAAGTCTTGGGCAGTATACTGATAAGGAAGCAATCAGAAGTGTGATTCAGAACTCAGGAGCAAAACTGGTGCTCAGGTTCAGCTTCTAATCTGCGCTGAAAACTAGAGGAATCATAGACCAAAGAAAAATTTGCAATTATGTCAGTGAACCAGCAGAACTTCCCAGCGGACTAATAATGGTAGATTTCAACAGCAGTGTACTATTGCTCAAACTTAACCCCAGGTCAATTACTTGCAGAGCTCAAACTTTGCCCTGGATCAAACCACTTTGGTGGACAAAGTGGAAAACAGACTCCATCAGTCGCTTATTGGGGGGGGAAACCCTATATTAAAACTCAGGAACATTATGGCCAAAATTCAGATCCAGATCAAAGGAAAAAAAAAAATTCCAAGCAGCAGCAGCTTCCAAAAAAAAAAAAAAGTAGGAAGTCACTCAGGACTGCAAATTATTTAGCAGTTACCACTATAAGAGATAAAACAAAGAATTTGGAATAAAATATTCCAAAAGACAAAGGATACTAACAGCCAAAAATAAATTACCCAGCAAAACTCTGTGATAGTAGTAGGAGGGAAAAAAAAAAAGTGATTTTCGTTGAAATAGAGGATTTTTCAAACATTTCTGAAGAAAAGACCAGAGCTGTGTAGAAAATTTGAAATTCAAACATAGGAGTTAAGAGTTGCATTAAAAGGTAAGTATAAGCTATTGATAAAAGGGACTAAAAAAGGATAAATTCTTTACATTCAAATATGGGGTGATGGTAGCTATCAGAGTTCATAGAGGGAGGCTATATAAGGCCTATGAGTTGTTCTGTTACAATTTGATGGTCTTAAGAGAAGGATTGGAAGAAGAGAAGAGGAAGAATACACTGGGGAGTGTAAGGAAGAGAAAAAAATGTTAGGAAAAAGTATCTGGCATAATTAGGGTTTGTATATATAGACATTCAGCTGACGAAACTCTCATTTGACATGTTCAAAAGAAGGAAGATTATACACAGAGTTGGGTACATAAAAACATTTCACTTAACAGGAAAATAGAAGACAGAAGGGAGAATTAGAAGGTAGTAAATCCAGGGAGGAATTAGTCCTAAGCAATACAAACTCAAAGGATATACAAATGTATTTCTTTTTGAGGTGGCAAGAATAGCAATCTGAGGGGAATAACTGGGAGAATGTGATGAAATATTGTGTAATAAAAAATGAAGGGGATGGTTTCAAAGAAACCTGGGGAGACAAATATGAACTGATGCAGAATAAATTGAACAGAACTAGGAAAAATAATTTATTTAAAAATAAAAATATGCTAGAGTCAGAAAACTGAAAAAATTAGGAACTGTGATTAGTGTAATGACCAACCATGACTCAAAAAGACTAATAGATGAAACATATTACCAGAGAAAAAAGATTATTTCTTTCTTATATTAATAACCAATTTTTAACTTATTTCTAAGGCTTTTCTCATTCAGAAACATGCCCTTGTAAATTATTTAGCCAGCTTCTGAAGAACATTTCTGATAGATGAGATTGCCCAAATTCTTGGGGTGGTAAGTACTTTTCAATCTTGGATGAAACTCCATCCAACCAGGAAATAAGCCCCTGGCTATCCTTGGAAACTTCCATTAGAATTTAGGGTGACCCAGCTTATGAAAGGGAAAACCAGCCAGCAAGATTTTAGATATTCTTTTGTCCAAATTGCTGGGAGTGACTAAGCTTCATAACTAACTAGTTCATGTTCTCTGAAGAAGGAATTGAAGACTTTTTGCCCACTTTTTCATTAATATGTCCAGCCCCTCATTGATTATCAGAGCTGATTTCTACCCTCAGGGGTATGTCATTTACCAAAGTCTTAAACATTTTTTCTAGGAAGATCTTTTGGCTTCTGGGAGGGTCAGCTCACCTCAACTTGTAAAATTATTTGTTAGCAATAATTAATAAAATCGATAAGTTACTCATTCTCAGAAATTTTTGTCACATCTACCTCCTAAAATAGAGGTAAAGAACTTTATGCAGAATGAGACATCCTTTTGGGGAGACATGGTCATTGTGGAAATTTGTTTTGCTTGACTATTAATGTTTATAGTAGGGGTTTTGTTTTTCTTTCTCAATTAGAGGTTAGGGTGGGATAAAAAAAATTAGTTCAAACAATATTTTAATTTTTTTCTCAAAATTATTTCAAGAAAATTTGAACTCTTTCAGATCATAGTTATCAAAACTGACAAATAATTCTCTGTTTTTTATATACAAGAGGAAGAAAAGTTTTGTGAAGTTTTTGCTAAGAGAAGACGATTTTTAATCTTTAAAAATACTTTCTATCAACTACTTTTCATTATCTTTTCATTGTTAGTGCTGGGTAATAAAATAGGAATCTTAAAGTTAAACAGTAAAAGTCAAAACATTTTTGAAATGCAAGAATAGTATCTGAGATACTAACAGACTCTTTGCTGAATCAGACTTCTTGAATCCTAAATTCCAGACCAGAATATGTGCTGATACATCTTACATTTTCTTGTATTTCTTTTTCAGTCTTTTGATTTTATTTTAATATCTCTTATTGTTTCATGAAGTTTTTAACTTCTATTTGGTCCATTAGAATTTTCCCGAGAATTTGTAGCTTGGGCAAGATTTTGTACTTCTGGTGCCAAGCAATTAATTCCCTTTCTAAATCTTTCTCTTGTCATTTTCTTTTACAATTTTTCAATCTAATACTGTCATTTCACTTACAAAACCATTTAAACTTTGTTTTTAACTCATTTCATTTCTTTCAGGAATTCTAATTGAATTTGTGCCTAAGCTATGTTTTTCTTTGAGGATTTGTTTCTAGATGTTTTGGAATCATCTTCTGGATTTGTGTCTTGAATGTCGATGTCACCATAATTGCTGGGATTCTTTTTTTTTTTTTTTAAACTTACTCATTCCTTTACCCTAATATCTGAGTTCATATTTTATGTTAGATAACTCCATATTTATGTTTTTACTTTTTCAATGGGAGAGAGGTGGAAAGGAGGGAGGGAATTCAGAATGGAAAATAAAATTTAAAAAAAAAATTATGTTAAAGTCAAGCTCTGGATATTTCTTGAGGGAATGTCTGGGCTGGTCCTTTACTATTTTCCTGGTATATTGAATGTGTTAGTCTGTGCTCTCAGAGACAGCTCAAAGTAATTAGAAAAGTTTGATTGATCCTGCCTTTTCTGATACTGCCTTTAGTATTTCCTTCCATGTGGGTTTTGGTCTGAATGACATACACTTGCACTGGCCCAATTTAGAATACCAGTAGACGTTTTTAAGTAGATTCAGTGACTGTCAGCCTCCTGGAAAAGGCTTGCTAGTTTAAAGTTTCAGAGCTTTATGTCTCCCTTTGGTCTGGAATTTTTGATCTGGTTATATTCTTTTGTTGGCTTCAGACTGGGCTAAAAAGCAGAACTGAGATGCTGCTCTGCCCCTGAGGTTCAAGCCACATAGTGTTTGTTTCCATACTTGCTTATTGCTTTGTAGACAGCCTTGAGCTTGTGATTCCTACCTTCCTCCATTCCTAAGCATAGGTTATTGCCTCAGTTGGCCTGGATTCATGACCCAAAACCCAGTGAGTGACATAACAGCTGGATACCACCTGTTCCTGCATTCTATACAAATTTAGGCCCCTCCACATTGGATCTAGGACCCCTTTTTGTCCTCTGGCACAGCCTCCCTTTGAACTAGAATGTTTCAGGCAGTGTGCTTTCTGTACAAACTTCATCCCTATTATCCTCAGACTTAGTTATTTCTCTATGCTGACCTAGGCTGACCTGGGGGGAAAAACAAACTTATTTACTGTAATTTCAAGAGTCAGTGTGGTACATTTCCTAAATCTGTTTGAAGGGAAGAGGTGCTTACTGTATTCATATCTACTATTTTGCCACCTTGGCTTCCCAGATCAAAATCTTCCCAGGATGGCCTGATCAGCAGGGTCCTGCTTGATGAGTTTAGTTCCTTTCAGCAAGCATTTATTAAATATCCATATGCTTAATGTGGATAAGGCACTGTGCCCTGCCAACATGACTACAGCTACCACAGTCTTTGACTTCAAGGAGCACATATTTTATTGTAGGACAAAACATGTTAAATAAATACAAGGTGATTGAGAAGAGAATACTTGCCTCAAGGAAGATCAGTAAAGGTTTCCTATCGTAGGTAGCAACCTGAGCTGAGCCTTGAAGAAAACTTGAGATTCAAAGTGGTAGAAGTGAAGACAGATTGGAGTATCAAGGACCAGGGAACAAACTACAAAACAGAGGCAGGCAATGCAGTACTGAGGCTGGGGGGAAGGGAGTGCTAGTGTAAACTGAGGAGAAATCTTCAAAGGCAGATCGAGGCTGAATTTTACAGAACTTTAAATGACAAGCTAAGGAGTTTGTATGTCTTCCTAGAGGTAATAAGAAACAAAGATTTTCAAACAGAAGCAATATAACCAAGAAAAAGGAAGGGTATGCTTTAGGAACAAAATTATGGTAGACTGGGACAGGAGATGAGATCTACTGGGATGTTCCTGCAGTTGTCTTTAGTATTTCCTGGAAGCACAGTATGAGATTTCAGGAACTCTTCTGTGTCAAATTGATTTAGCATGAAGAAATATAGTCTCATCCCCAGAATCATCTGACAGCTTGAACATGTCATCCCTCTCATCAAGATGCTTTTCTGGTACTTTCGCCATCTTAATTCTTCATGATTTCTCTTTTCTTGATCTAAATCCTGTGATCCTACCCTTTAAGGAGCAGTTCTGTGTGGTACAGGGTATAGAATATTTGGCCTGAAATCTGTCTGAATGTTTATTTGTTAAGCCTCTGTTCTTTTTCAGGCACTATACTCAGTACTAGAGATACAAAAAAAAAGCAAACAATCATCCTTGCCCCTGAGAAGCTGGAAACCTAATGGGAGAGGCAGCATAAGAAAATGTATAAATAAACTATATATAAAATAAATTGGAAATAAAAGAGGAAAGGCACTAGGATTAAGAGTGGTAAAGGATTCTGTTTACAGGTGGGATTTTAATTGGGACTTAAAAAAATCAGGAAAGTCAACAAGTAGAAATGAGGGGGAGCTAGTACATGAAAATTAATCTAGATTAAAAATGCTTTTCTCTTTTTTATACTATGCTATTCCTGTTGTGCTTAGTGTAACAACACCTAGGTGGCGCAGTGGACAGAACTATGGACCTCAATTCAGGAAGAATTACTTATATATATATATATTTATTTATTTTTCCAAAACTAATGTTCACCAGATGTTCATTAAGTATACTCTAACTTTTGAGACTTTATTTAGAAAATAAATATTTAATATTCAACATGCTTTTCTTTTGGGTAGATCAATTTAGACCTTTGTATGCTTCTTTTGGCCTACTTGTAGATAAATTTGACTCCACAACTAATTATTCAATGCCTATTACTTAAAGGCATTTTGCCTTTGGGGAATACAGCTACAAAGAAGACATAGATAGTTCCTTTCCTGAAGATTCTTACAGATGAGTAAGAAGGATAAAACAAGCACAAATAAATTAGAATGTGATTAGTGTCAACAGTGAAACAAAGTATTCTGTGAATTCAGATTAAGGAGGGACAGAATACATTAAAGGACCTGGAAAGGTCTTAAGGAGAAGTTAGTTGGCTCTTGAAAGAGATGGCAAGGATATCAGTGAGGCAGACTGGATGAGATTGAGTTTACTAAAGGGCAGCTAGATGGCACAGTGAATAGAGCACCAGCCCTGAAGTCAGGAGGATCTGAGTTCAAATGTGGTCTCAAACACTTAATACTTCCTAGCTTTGTGACCCTGGGCAAGTCACTAAACCCAGTGGCCTCAGCCCAAAAAAGAGAGAGAGATTTGGCTTTACTAGAAGATGACATGAACAAAGCCAAAAATCCAGGGAATAAATAACCCATTGCTGAATACAGATTATGTCAGTTAGCAGTGGAAAAAGAGCCTTAAGACTCATTTTATATAAAGGACCTCAAGTGCTTCCTTGAGAAGTCTGAACTTTATTCAGTAAGGGAAATTAAAGGTTTTTCTGCAAGCTAGTGATATAATCTGCGGTTAAACTTTAAGATTAATAGGAAATGTTAAAAATTGACTTGGGGGCAGGAAAGAAATGGAATAGGAAGAGGTAATTAAATTGTTTTGACTGGCCCCAGCTAGTTGTAATGAATGAATTAGGATGATAGAAGTAGAAATGAAACAGATCTGATGGATATAGAATTCACAAAATATAAGCAATTGCTTGGATATAGGGAGCAAGGAAGAAAGTTTCTAGATTGGGCAACTTTTTTTTTCTGTAACTTTATGCATTGTTAACCAAAAATAGTATCACAAGTCCATGAGACATTGTGTTGCAACAAGATTTATTACAGGAAAAGTGAATATGTATGTGGAACTCTTAAACAAGTACAAAGATGCACAATTCAAGCAGAAAATCAAACAATTATTAAATTATAACAGAGGGGCAACTAGGTGGCACAGTGGATAAAGCACCAGCCCTGAAGTCAGGAGGACCTGAGTTCAAATCTGGTCTCAGACACTTAACACGTCCTAGCTGTGTGACCCTGGGCAAGTCACTTAACCCCAACTTCCTCAGCAAAAAAAAAAAAAAAAAAATGTAACAGAGAGAGGAGAACAAATAGAAATCTCCATATAAATGGGAATGACAGGGAAAGAAAAATCTGAATAATCAAAATGGCAAAAGCCAAATTCTTTTCCCTTAGGAATTGCTAAACTATGAAGATGAGATGTCTCCTTATCTACAAAGGTCCAAAGTGCCCACAGCAGTTTCCCAATCTAGTGCAGACTGACTGGTGCCTGTCTCCCAAAGACACACTCAGAATCCAGCTTGGGTACCAACAACAAATTGTGTCAGTTTTGAGTGGGGACAGGGCTCTGTCCTCAGCACATTCAGAGTCTTGCATACTCTGGGCACAGTGTTTCTGGAAAATATGGCTACTCAAAAGGACAAATTCAAGTATTGTCAGAAGATTCATATGTCTAACCCCAGGCTAAATCCTGACTCTCCTATACAGCATAATCAGTAAATTATCATCCCACGGGACAGAATTAGAACCATTGGCTGGAAATTAAAGAGAGTTATATTTCAACCCAAAATAATTCAATTCAGAAAGTATTAAGTCCTTACACTGTATACAATAAGAAACTTATACTTAAGTAAGGAGATACCAGAGAGAACTCTTAGTTGCCCTTGAATTCAGGTCACCTGGGCTAGAACAGGGCCTCTTAAACTTTTTCCATTCACAATCCCTTTTCATCTGAGAAATTTTTACGTAACCCCATCTCAAATCTGAACTGAGGTGTTTCTGGCAGCATTTGTGCATGTGCAGTGCAAAGTGTGTATGTTGTGTGTTCAGGACAAAAGCTGTGCAATGAAACATAAGTGATTGCCTCTAGAAATACTTCTGATGTTTGATTTTGAATTAATTTTGGCTTGTTAGATTCAAAAACCTTTTACTGTTACCAGATTTTTCGCATTCGGTCACACAAGCCCATTTGAGGTCTGGACTGATAGTTTAAGAAGCTTTGGCTTCTTAGATGACCTAAAGTTCTATCTACTGAAAGACCAGCTTGAAAGGTCATTAAAAATGAGAGTAATGCCCTAAGAGTTACTCTGCTTTTCAGAAAAAGTAAGGGCACAATGATTTTTTGGGGGGAGATTCATTGCAAAGAGTTAAAAAAAAATGTTTTCATCAAATAGGGAAGTGGAGCCAGGACACTTGTACATTTAATATCAAAGTCCCAAATGTGCTTATAGAGAGAAAGACTAGATTACTAGATTTATGATTTCACTAGGAATACATACTCTTCACTTATGAGAGGACTAAGGGAATGGATTTTTTTTTTCCTTTTGCTGCCTCGGAGGTAATGCCATTTTTCCTTCCTAACCTGACAGCATCGGGATCAGGGCCTGGATCTGTGATTTCATTGTTATGAAGAACTCCTGAAGAGGAAACTCCCTCTACCAATGCAGATTATCACCTCCTCTGCATCTGAAAGTCTTAAAAGTGTTGCCAAGAGCTGGGGTCTGCAGGCTGTAACCTGTGCCACCTATTTTTGTGCAGTCTGGGAACTAAGAATATTTTTTTACATTTTAAAATAAAATTTTGTTACAGTTTTTAAAATGTGAAAACCTTAGCTCAAGGTAAACAAAAACAGTTCACAGAGTTTGCGTACTAACTTAACTCTGAAAAATAAAAGAAAACTAAGGAGCTCACAAGAGGTTATAGGCAAAAAGCCTTCTTTGTTCTATTGGAGGAGGGAAATTAGACCCATGTGCCCAGATTTCCTCTAGGAAGAAACAAAGCAGTGAGGAGGCTAAGCCTGGATAGTTATTAATTGGCAGAATAATTAATTGGGGTACAGCATCTGTTTGAACAAAGGGAACGAAGACATAGTTCAAGTGCAAAACCTGGAAACATTTATTGGGTGAGTACAGCATATGTGCGTACAGAGAATAACAGAACCTAGTCTATTGCTATAAAGATTGGGGGTTTAGGGGCAGCTAGGTGGCACAGTGGATAGAGTGTTGGCCCTGAAGTCAGGAGGACCTGAGTTCAAATTTGGTCTCAGACACTTAACACTTCCTGGCTGTGTGATCCTGGACAAGTCACTTAACCCCAATTGCCTCAGGGGAAAAAAAAGATTGGGGTTTAGGAAGTGGGTTTATATAGTTTTTCAACAAAAGGAGGCAGGAGAGTAGGAAAAATACATATATGAGGAACCAAGGTGTTTGTGTAACCTCTGTCCATTTGGGGCTAATGTAATGCTCAGGGAGAAACAGGCAGTATCACACAGTGGAAACTAGGTAATACTTTATTGATGTTAATTGAGAGTTCAGAATCCATAGCTATGGATCAGGACTGGTGGGACTCATGTCTCAAAGCATGAAGTCCACCCCGGAGACTGACACACAGCAATGTCAGCCGACTGAGTACAAAGTACACATCGATGTCATCAAGGAACTTAATGCTTTATATAGGGTTCCTATAGCTCAGGGAGACAAAGAACTCATGGGAACAGCTGAGCACATCTGGTGTCCAAGGAAACCATAAATTCAGTTCTGGCAGGTAGGAGTAAGGAGCCTTGCCAAAGTGGACTACTAGTCTGGGTCATAGATAAGAGGTAGGTCGAGGCTGACCATCTGGAGGTTTTATGATTACTTTGGAATGTGAGTCCAATTATTTCTGAAGGTCAGGAAGTAGGGATTTCTATTCTGGGCAATTAAGGGAGATTGAAACAGCAATTAAGGGAGACTGATACTGCAACTGAGGGAAACTGAGACAGCAACCACAGAGGTGTTTCAGGCTCACCCAGTGAACTCTGCAAAGGATCACTTGTATATCAAACTCAAGCAACATTCACTCCAACTCTGGATTGATTGCTTTTGATTCTCAGGTTATTTCAGGCTCTCCTGGGTAATAAGGGAGCTCAAGCAAATCAAACTGATTGGCAAACTCACATTCCCTCCAATTCCTACAATATATAGTAATGATTAGACAAAGAAGTAAGCAGGGAGGTGTGGCTGTGACAGTGAGGGGTAACAGCAATAATAAGGCAAGTTTGATTCATAACGGCTTCATGACCAGAACATGGTTCTTGCTGGTGCTTGTCTGAGCTCAGGGACCACCTGGGACTAATGTGAAACTTTGCTGCAGCAAAGTTTATCCAGAAAATGAGTGCAAAGGATTGTTGTTAGGTCAAGTTCAGAGCAATGCTTGCTGGGGATTGGCTTCTAGTAGTAGAGAAGGGTAGTCTTGGTTTGGGGATCCCAACATTTCCCCCTTTTGGCCAAAGGCAGGAGATCTAAAAGAATCTCTCCTATTCATGGCCAATACAAAGAGCCTTAAGTGTGGGTGTACTGCTTCCAATGGGTCTAAGGGGAATGGCAGCACAGAAAAACACTTCTACCTACTCTTAGTGGGGGGACTGAAGAGGGTAGGGAGAAAATTAAGGAGATGGTGACACCCTACTAAGGCAGAAGAAAGGAAAAAATGTCCAGAGGCATAGAGTTTCTGGGACACAAAATTATTAAATAAAGCAGTAGAAGGCCACATGGGAGGACGAGGAAAAGGAAAAGTAGCATAGAGAGCCAGGAGAACAAGCCAGGTTCCTGAAGGGACAAAGCCTTTATAGATTTGCAGATACCAGAAGACCGCTGTCTCTTCAGGATATTAGTCTTGATCTGGCAGGTGGTATTCCCCCAAGTGCAGCAGCAAGTGTTGGCAACAGGGCACAAGCTTCCCTTTGTGGAGAGGAAGCAATCCACACATTAGCAAGTGATTTAAGAAAGTCTTGAGGTTATTTGGGACTTCACCTGTCCCTTGAGCAAGTGCCTCTGGGCTTTTAGTGAGGCCTGAAAGGGTGAACTCATGGTTAACCCAAGTTCCCTTTGGGACAGCAAGTTGGCAAGTAATAGTTTAGCTCCCCAAAGTGAGTGGGTGGTGGAGGGATCGTAAATTTCAAGGTTTGCATAAGCAAAGAACCCAATTGTACAGTCCCCATGGAAGAGGATATTTATTGAAGCAGCTCCTGGCCAACAAGAGGAATTACACAGGAAGATGGGATGGAGAAATAGTACATTATGTCCAACAGTTGGGACATGTTGTGATGTCAAAGGCAGCCACCAGGGGAGCAGACAGGTGGGAAGTTGGAAGGGAAGGGTTCCAGTGAGTCCATCTAGAGATGGAAAACTAGTGGGTACCTTTGGCAAGGGAGATCATAGAGGCCACCACAGTTGCAAGGGGAGTCTGGTCAGTAAACTGGAAGCCCTGAGCTGCTAATGCTGAAAAGAGAATATCAGGGGAAGAGGTGTTCTCAGAGGCAACAAGCCAGGGACTCAGCAATAGCAGTTTGGGGGGGGAGGTGGTTCCAGAATGATTCTGAAAAATGTATTCAGAGGAGATCCATGCTGGGAGTAAGAGTGGTGAGGATGCTAAGTGGTGGGGTCATAAGGTATTTTGAAGAAGGGTAAGAAACCAAAGTCTTGGAAAAAATCTTGGGTGTAGGGTGTTGGGTTTTTTTTTTTTTTTTGAGGGGGGTGGAGGTTGATGAGACAGTTGGGGTTAAGTGACTTTCCCAGACTCACACAGCTTGTAAGTGTTTGAAGTGGGATTTGAATTCAGGTTCTCCTGACTCTAGGACCAGAAATAGTTATTAAAAAACAAAACAAAACTTGACCAGCCTGTTCTGCTCTAACTATTGTTCAGTCCAGGTCTCCATCTTCTCCCCAAGAATAGTTTAAGATATGTAATTAAAAACTTTGCTAAAATCCTAGTAGACTATATTCACAGCATTCTTTTCACATATTAATTTATTTACTATCTAAAAAGGAAATAAATTTCATCTGGATATCCCTGATTTTTGAGGAAACCTTGTTGACTGCTCTGTAGATTTTCCTCAGCTATCTTTTTAATGATTGATTCTAGAGTTTCTCCTCACAGTACCAATTCCACTGGCGCTTGGGGCAGCTGGTAAAAGTTGGCCAATGAATAGACTGAATTGGAACAGAGAGAAGGCTCCCCAAGACGTGCTTTTGCATGCTACTGGTTTCAGTACCTAGTGAAATTTGCGTGGCAGGAAGTCTCATATAAAGTGGCCTACTTGTTGCCACCCATACATAGCATTCCATCTCCTAGATCTACCCCTCTTCCAAATTCCTATTATTGTAGAGGGCATCACTGCCCTAGCCAACCTGGTTCTCTTCTGTACAGTCATCTTCACTCTCATTGACTCCTCACATTCACTCATTCTTCCCATCTATCTAATTAGTGGTCAGACATTGTTTTTGTTTCCACACATTTCCAGTTTAGATGTTCTTTTGCATTAATGCAGCCACCTTTAGTTCAAGCCCTAACCCCCGCCCCAAACTAGGTAGTTGCAAAAACTTTCTATTTCACATTTTTCTCTAATAACATATTCTCCACAGCCACCAAAACAGATTTTCTAAAGCATAGGGAACTACCATCACTATTGCCCCTCAGATCAAATAAAAAGTTTTGTGATACTTAAAATAAAAAGTATTCAGTCTTATCTTGAGCAACTAGGTGGTGGCATGGCAGCTAGAGTGCCCGGCCTAGAGGTAGAAAAATTCATCTTCCCGAGTTTAAATTTGGCCTCAGACACTTAATAGCTGTTCTGTTTACTAGCCAGTCACTTAACCCTGTTTGCCTCAGTTTCCTCATCCATAAAATGAGCTGGAGAAGGAAATGGCAAACTACTCCAAAAAAACTCAAATGGAGTCATGAAGAGTTGGCCATGACTGAAATGACTGAACTGAAAAGTCTTACCTTACATGGAGCATTCTGTGTTTACAACAGCCTACTTATTCCACACACACAAAGGCTGCCCAGGGATCCACAGAAGAGATGAAGAACTCCTATTTTCTCAGAAGGGCAGACTGGATATGGAAATATCTTTCAGGCTCCTTTGTGATTTATATAGTGACAGGCTAAAATATTAAAAAATCTACTCAAAACTGTTGCTTTTTCTCCTAACTACACAACTAATTTAAGTTTTTCACATAATTTAACTGAAGCAATAAATTACTTTGGAATTGTATTAATGAGACAGGGTCAAAGACCTAAGGAGTGATTCTGAGTTCCTGTCTCATGTGACCTTGGGTAGGGCATTTATCTCATGAGCATATTCATCTGTAAAATGGGGATAATCCTGCCTACCTTATCTTTATGTCATAGAATTTTGAGGGAATTTAAATGAAAATTATCTTTTTGAAGAATACTTGGTAAACCATAAAGCATGCTTTCATGGTAAGGTCAGTTTACTTACCATTCTTCTCTAGCATATGCCTTTTCATGAATGAACAATTGTTTACCTTTTTACGAAATCCCACTTGTTTATTATCTGTTAATGAAAGGACAGTTTACGTTCTGACAGACCAAGGAATAACTTTCTCTTAGTTTCTAGGAATAAATATGTATGCAAAAATTTAAAACAGGGTGTTTTAGATTTATGTAGAAATTATAAATAAATGCTTTAAAAGGTTAATTACATATATTTATTTCTTTTTTATAGATATTGGTGTCAACTTGACTGATCCTATGTTCAGAGGAATTTATAGAGGGATTCAAAAACACCAAGGTAATTTGAAAAAAAATTAAATTTGCTGCCTTTATGAGGTTCCTCAAATAGTAGATATTTGTCAGTCAACCAACAAGCCTTTATTAGGCACCTGTGATATACCTAGACATGGATATACAGACATATTTTGGTCTCTAAGGAGCTTACATTTCCTGGGAGGAATACATTATGTTCACAGAAGAATAAAGACAGGATAGATGCAAATAAAACCCATTGTTTTGGGGAAGAGAGACCACTAACAACTACTGGAGAATCAGGAAGGATTTCTTGAAAGAGATGGCACTGGGCCCTCATTTTGAAGGGAGCTAAGGGAGAGGGGCAAGAAAGAACATCATTTCAGGTCTGAGGGTAAGCTTTTGCAAAGGCATAAATTGAGGAGAGAGAATAAAGCACTTTAGTAGCAAAGGAGTTCAATGCAGTGTTTGGCCCAGAGTAGGTGCTTAATGATTGATTATTGAATGGTGGATAAGCAAATCTAATAGAGTTTAAATATTTTTTTCATTGTCAGTTTATTTAGGAACATAAAAAATTGGAATTAGAGGGTGCTTTAAGGTCAAATAATCTAAATAGTCCCTTCTCTGTTATTGAAGATGTGATTTATCCATGGCTATACAGACTGCAGGTTTCAAAACTGGACTTTGATGCTAAGTACAGTATTTATTCTACTATATCATGCTGCTTCTGTTTTCAGTTTTTTTTCATTAAAGGATTTATTGATAACACAGAAATGTCAGCTTTCCTTCCTAACGTTTGGATTAATACTAAATAGCTATTTTGGGGCAGAGGGGAATGTTAAATCTTTTCATCTGTGTGATCCATTATAAAAAGAGGAATTAACAAGAACATTTATAAGAAATGCTATTACTAAATGTCTTCTCAAAAATGAATACTGTATATTCACAAAATCTCAAGTCCCACTTAAGTAAGTATACCTGGACCAAGTAGAACTAGACAGTTTATCAAAAAAAATTTTTATGACATAGTATAAAACAACTAAAATTCAAGCCAGGAAAAAAGTTTGAGCAGATTAATTTCACTTTTATTCTATTTCATTTAATTAACTTATTTAAAAAGGAGTCTCATACTCATACTTTCTGGCAACCTTTAGCATTTAGCAGTCTTTTTTAGCCACTTACTTTATCAGCTTTAGTTTATTTGTCTTTAACAAATACTGCATTCCACCTTCTGCTGTTTATCACATCGATGAGTTCACATCTTACACAGAATCTTTTAAACAAGTTAGTAATGATGAATAAATTCTTGATCTGTAATACAGACTCACTAAGAATTTCAGATTTAATCCGAATTTAATGAAAATGATTATGTCAGTGTCTTTTGACCTGTTGGTCATTAAAGTTAAATGCCACTTAAATGGATTCATATTTTCTTCTCTTTTGGGGTCCAACCTTTATAGATGATTTCTTGGATATAATAGAAAGAGCAGTCCAAACTGGTGTTAAAAAGGTAAGATTTATTTTTAATTCTCATATAATTTTTAAACTAAATTTCATAGTCTTTTAAAAAGCAGAAATATTAAAACTACTGAATTCTAAGAAAGCATTAATTTAGCTTTTATGTGCTACCATTGTTGCTTTCATGTATAATTATAATAAGTGGAAAGAAGGTGTCATTTTTTTGCAGGGATAATTATACTTCGGTTTCTCATGTAAAATGAGGGGGTTGGATTAAATAATCTCTGAGGTCCCTTCCAGCTCTAATATTGTATGTGTTTATTATTCTATCTTTTTTTCTCACTTTATCGTTATTTCTCCAAAATGGTGGTCTTGTGCTCAGGAGTTTCCATGTGATCATCAAATTTAAATCTTGATATATCAGAGATCATTTATAGATGAGGAAATGGTAAAGTGAGTTGGAGGTCCTTCAAGTGTGAAGTCATAGAGACAGAATTCCATCCTAGATATCTGACTCCAGATGCAGCTCTTTCTTGTTAATACCTCATTGCCTCCAGAAAGGCAATAAATAATATTTTGTTGATTTATTTTTTAAAGGCAAGAAAAAAAAGAGGCCTTTTTCAAAAGGTTCGATTTGCATTTGGAAGGTATTTTTATATTTGTATGCAACCATCTCATTCAATCAAACTGCTGGAAAGGGATTTTATCTGCTTTTTAAAATTAATTTTTTTGCCTTCCAACATAATACTCTCAATCTGAATGAACAATCTGAATATTAAATATCCATGAAGGACGTAATTTATTTTAACGATTGTAATTTTGTGATCAGAAGAACTAGAAAAGTCTTGCTTTCTTTTTTTCACAGAATCAAAGAAGTTCATGATTAGAAAGGCTAGATCTCAGATAATTGTATTTCACTATATCTGGTTCCCTTTGTTCCCTGTGTCATTTTATGAATTTCACTTTTTGCATTTAAAAATTTTTTCTGAGGAATCCCTATGCTTCACCAGACTGCCAGAGGGATCCATTTCATAAAGAAGGTTGAGAACTTCTAGTCCCACTCATACACAATCACAAAATTCCTTCTCTGGCCTGTGATGGCCATCTAGCCTCTCTGCAGAGACTCTCCTAGAGGGGCCATTCCACCTAGGATTAGGAAGTTTTCCCTGACATCAAGCCTACTTCTTCCCTCTGCAGTTTCCATCATTGCTCCCAGCTCAACCTCCTGAGGCCTGTCCCTCTTTGTTATAACAATACTTTCCATACTTGATTTTTTGTAATATGCCCTTAAGCTTTCTCCAGGCTAACTCTTATCATCCCTGCAGCCAAGGCTCAGGTAGCCTGACCTCTAGGTGCATCTCCGTCCTGCTCCACCTCTCTTGGTGCTCTCCAGCCTGTCCTTTGCCCTGCGTGGACATGTGGTATGGTCCAGAACTGAAATTGATGTGTGCTCTCCCCAAACTCTCATACGACAGGTTCCTTGTTTCACAGCGAGGCAGCTCAGGGGATAAGGGGGCAGAGAGCCTGGTATCAGGAAGACCTGAATTCAGATCTGGCCTGAGACACTACCTGGGCAATCCTGGGCAAATCCCTTCATCTGTGCATGCCTTAACCCACTGGAGAAGGACGTAGCAAGTTACTCCAGTATCTTTGCCAGTAAAAGGTCCCTAGGGGTCCCAAAGCATGGATATGACTGAACAGCAGAAGCAGTGATGTTCTGGGAGCCATCCCCGGCTCACATTCGTGTCTTGGCTGCCGTGTCACATGGTTGACACCCTTTGCTTGCAGTTCAGTCACAAATCCAGCTCTTATTCATAGCCCTGGTTTCTAGCTGCCAGCACCTCACCATCTCGTGGTAAAGCTGATATTTTTTTAAAAAACAGATGTAGAGCTTCAAGTGACTTCAGCAAAGCCATGATTTTATCATTGGTATTACTTCTGCTTCTCCAGAAGTTCAGGTCTCAGTGGGTGTATGCTTTCTTCATCTTTGTATCTTCCTGTAAATCTTCCAAAGAGAGTCTATCTAGTGTCCTGTAGTAAAATAGCAAAGTGTCGGGACAATCCATCACTATATAAGTGGCCCATTTCCCTTTCAGTCTTCATTTCTCTGATAATTAGGGTTTGATTTGCCTCTCCCCATTCAACTTCCTTGTGTAGTACATTAGAGACTTAGTATCCAAATGTGGTCACTTCGGTGGAATTAATAAAGAGTTTGTTATATAAATCTTTAGAGAGCTTTGCCATTTTTCATTTGTACATTTCTTCCTTACATTTTTATGTTTAAATATACTACAGGTGATTTAACTTAAGTTGGGTCTCTTGCCAACTTTTGATCAATTGGTTTTTCCCTCTAAAGCTTAGCACTGTTTTATAAGGAACATTATTTATAATCCTCTTGTTTTTCTTTTCTTTGCTTGCTCATTGATCTCAGGATATCTCCTTGTACTTCCCTCTCTTAACTATGCTATTAATGCAACCCAAGAGTATAGTCTTTTTTGACTACTGTGTCACATGCTGATTTCTGTTGATCTTATAACAATCTTGTAAGGAAGGTGGTACAGTCTATGATATGATAGAGGATATGATATAAAAATATCTCTAGTACAAAATGACATGTAAGAAGTGCAACAGTTAAGTACAGCTTAGTGCTATCTATTCTGAAGAAAAGGGAAAAAAATTTACTTGATTTGCTATGTGTTTTATATGATCACTTAATTATAAGTATTGCTTAAATAAGATTATTAGATTAAAATTTAATACAATAGTATCTTGGTCTGTTTTTCTTTTACAAATACTTTCAGATCTCTTAATTGATTTCCTCCTTGGGATAATTGTTTACTTCAAGTAAATGCTAACTATTTCTTCCATGATACTGCTGAATCATAAGTAAAAAAGAGATTCTATATCAGATGATAGGATTAGACTATTATTTCTAAGTTTCATTCTAGCTTTTTATGTTCTATAATTATCATTGAATTCCTTACTGGATTGTTCACTTTGTTTACTCTTCGAGTAGTCACAATTAGTAGTTGATAAACTGATCCTTTACTGACTTTTTATAACTACAGTGGTACCATAATCAGCAGTGCACCTATGCAGTTTATTTGGGGAAGTAATTACTAGTCAAGATTCATAATTTATACCGAACAAATTTAATCAACATGAATTTTAGTGACTGTTGAGATATGAGTAAAGTAAAGCAGAGACAAAAGTTTGAAGATATGGCATAGTTCTCATTTCTTGTTAACTGTAACTCACTGCTAAATCCAGATTCTTTCATTTTTTTTGTCTCTTTCAGTTTATGATTACAGGTGGAAGTCTACAAGACAGTAAAGATGCCCTGAATTTGGCAAAGACAAATGGTATCCTTATACACACACACACACACACACACACACACACACACACACATTTACCTAAAATCCAAAGAGTTTTTAGAAATGGCAGAACTATAATAATATGTCACTACTACATAAAAATATGGTGGAAAAAAGAAAGTAAGCTGTGTTTTAGTGGTAAACTGTTAAGATGAACCAGTAATTAAACTTTACAAATAAATGTACTCAATACTATGTAAGACATGCCTTTTGTAACACTAGCTTTTGAGGGGCAGATATAGTAGATCTCCTTGCTTCCAATCTCCTTTCTCCAATTCAACAATAATAGTAACGCTAGCTAATGTTTATATAGAGCTTTAAGATTTGCCAAACATTTCACATATACTATCTTATTTGATCTTTAAACAACATTGTGAAGCATATGCAATTATTATTATTTTTGTTAAAATTCCTTTTTTATAGATGAAGAAACAGGCTGAAGGAAGTACATGACTTGCCTAGAGGCACAAAGCTAGGTCTGAGGCAGATTTCAAACTCAGGTCTTCCTTACTCCTGGTTTTTCTAATATGACTGCTTGCAATATTCACAGAATCATAATTTCAGAGTTAAGGGGCCTCTAATGCCATAGCTCAACCCATATGTGAAAACCAATCCCTTCTATGACATAGTCAACAAGTAGTCAGTTTCTCTTTTCATGAAGACATGCAGTGAGTATATCCCATTCCCTCTTGATTTCCCTCTCCTCCCCCGTAGGACAGATCTAATAATTACTAAAGTTTTCCTCTACATTAAACCTAAATTTGCCTCTGAACTTCAGTCAGACTGAACTCCTATCTGAAAGCAGACAAAATAAGTCTAATCTGTCTTTCATGATAGTCCTCCAAATACTTGAAGTTATCATGTCTCCCCTGAGTCTTTCTGGGTTAAACTTCCCCAATTCCTTCAACTGATGGCTTGCATATTACTTGCTTCCTGGCTCTTTTCTTAGAGAAAGTCCTCCCAATGTAAAAGCATGAGGTTTCTGTTTGGTGGGCAGACCTCTAGTGCTCTTTTGTTGCTGACTGTGCACCATCTTTCAAACACTTTTCCCCCTTTCCATCTTTGCAGTGAAGTTGCTCAATTATTAAATATTTTAATTTATTTTGGAAAGTCTTTGACCCTCTGCATTTGTAAACTTTTTTCAGTATCTTTGCAACAGATCTTGGTACACAAACTGCCATGATCTTCATCTTCGTGATGTTTTCTTTAGAAATGCTTATCATGAACACTGTAGTACACAATGAGCAAACACGCATTCTGTAAAATATTTCTTTTGGACTTTTTTTTTGGTGTGCTTTTGTACACACAATATAATTAGCTCGGTAAACTACATAATTTACCTCAGAAGAATCTATGATTGAACTCTTTCAACTTAACTCCTATCTCCTTAGCTCTCTGTTTTGTTTATAATGAGAATGTCATTATTGATATAGGTCAATTGATATAATGCTCTGGAGAAACTGAGGCAGTATTAGAAATTATTAATATTTTATTGATAGTGGTGGAAAGTTTAGAATCCATAGTTATGGATGGGACTGAATGAAACTTTTGTCTCAAAGTATTCAGTTCATGGAGAGTTTGGACTGGCAGCCATGTTAGCCAGCCGCCTGGATCTCAATGTATCCAGCAGCCTGATGAGGGGCTTCAAGGACTTTTATAGGGCTCCAGCACTCAGGGAAAACAAAAGCAGAAGGAGGGGTAGGACACTGAGGCGACTGGAGTTCCAAGAAAGTTGACAGGTTGGGGGTATGGAGGAAGGATTATAAATTCTGATAAGTTTGGGAAGAAGCTAGGAGCCACTGAGTCTAGGTCCATAAAGATAAGGGTATGTCTGGGTATGTGAGATAGGCCATCTGGAGGTTTTATGACTCTTTGGAATGCCAGTGGCCATTTCTCTGCAGCCCAATTATCTCAATCCTAATTGTCCAGAAAAGGGGGTGGGGGATTTGCTACCAAGGCAGAACAATTAAGGGAAACTGAGACAAAACAATTGAGGGAAACTGAGACATGGGAACTGTGGCACAACATTGATATAGATCAAGTACTTATCAATTCATTGGTTATTGACCAAGATCATATATTTAGAGTACAAACAGTTGAGTTATTGCTTATAAATGGGTGAAAAACTAATTGTTGTCCACCTTTGCCTGTTTTGGGAGAGGGAAGAGGAGGGAAGCAGCCCTTTGCAGAATCAGACCTACACAAATGAGTTATTTTATATTTTTCTTAGCTTCATAGGGTGGTATGGCAAAAGAATCTGTCCATGAGTGACCAACTACTGGGGGTGAGCCTCTTTAGACTAATCAGGCTTGCCCTTGGAAAGCACTCAGTCTCTTGTCAAAACCATATTTGAGGCCTTTACTTCTGTTACTACTTTCATTCTGTTGGCACAGCCTTAGAAAAGCCAGAGTCACTTTGACAGTGCAACAATCCCCTGGAATAATTGTGGAGGTTAAAAAAGTCTGGTTTATAATAATGGACAGTATACCTGAGAGGGACAAGCAAAAGTTGTCTGAGATCTGGAATGAAAAAGGCATTATGATGTAATGTCTCTAAGGGAGACAGCAATAATTTTAAGGTCCCCTGACTTTTAGGGTGCTTTTCCTTTAACAATCTAAAGTTCTCTGGCTTTGGAATCTGTGACCCTGAGGTCCCCTGTCCCCAACCTAAGAATACTATTGTTCTAACAGTCTGTCAACAAACATTACTGTCTGTTGATCAGTGATAACCAAATTCCAAAGACCATTCCTTGGTTCTACCTCTGGGCCATAAAATTAGCATATCAATGAACATGAAGAACTATATAAATGTGTCTCCTAGCTTCTGTTTCCTTGCTAAATCTTCTGGACTTTAGCCCACTTCAATTGGCATTACAATTACAATAAACTTTGCCTCTTGACTTGGATACTCGTTCAAGCCTGCAAATTCTTTTGAGACACAGGTTTGAGACCCCAATCTTTTGGGGTCCCTTCCCAACCTCAGCAATTACTCAGTGGGGTAATTAAGAAAAGCATTAGTTGTGCCTCATTTATCTAGCATTGATCAATGAAGTAGCTGGCCTGTGTAGATGATTTCTCCAGATAATTGAAGCAAATCTTTTAAAGCACCAAAACTCTTAAAAAATTAATTTGGATAGAAATAATTTTTGAATGCATCACATACTTCACTTTCTTTATAGAGAGGAAATGGAACTTAATTTAGTTTTATCTTGATGACACAAATTTATCATTGAGAATACTATGTACTATGTTTTAATTTATTGAGGTGCCTAGGAGCAACTGAGTTTGAAGTCTTTGTTCTATAGTAAGTAGAGATTGCTCTGTGTTATAGGTTTTCTTTTGTTTCTCTTTGAGGCAATTACCAGGTCTCTTTGTTATCTGTGTGTTTCTTTGTACTTCTAATCTCCCCTATTTTATATACAAATGTGCAGTTGAGCTTCTGAGAGTGGCTCTGTTTCTCTATTGTGGGCAGTGAAACTGGGATTCTGGTAAGTCAATGAATCTCTCACTGTTCTAGGCAACTCTCAAGAAAAAAATTCCAAAGAATGTCCTGACTTTTCAGTGAGAGAGGGGACTTTTTTTTTCTTTTTTTTTCCTTTTCTTTATTTCTATTTTCCTTAGAATAAGTAATAATGTAACATTTTTGTGTATTGGTTATAAATATGAAAGCATATATTTATGAAGAAATGAGTACATTTTAAAAATAAGTCCATTATGTTATTTTGCACTAGATATGTTTTACAGCACAGTTGGATGTCATCCTACCCGCTGTGGAGAATTTGAAAAGAATAATCCTGACCTTTATTTAACTGAGCTACTAAATCTTGCTGAAAATAATAAAGGAAAAGTTGTAGCAATAGGAGAATGTGGACTGGGTAAGTATCATTTGGGCAGGTCAGCATGACTTTGTTCTACAATGTTGACTTTTTTTGGTTGTAAAGCAGTTGATTAATTGTAATTGTTTTTTAATCTCTTATAGATTTTGATAGATTACAGTTTTGTCCCAAAGATACACAACTCAAGTAAGGAAATATTTTTGTTATAGATTAATAGCAATTTTAAAAGCTTTTATTAGTTTAAAATACAATTTCTTTGTGTAAAGGATGATTTTAGTCATTATATTTGCAATAGGCTAAAACATGCTTTTTCATATAGATTATAGCATTTTATTACAGATACTACTATATTACTACATTTTTCATTGAATCCTTGAATCTTACATGTGAAAATATTCATGGAGATATGGAAGACAATAACAACTTTCTATCTGTGATTAAAATAGACAAGAAAAATTATGTTGAATAAAACCATTTATAACTATTAATTATAGCTCACCTAAGCATGGATATAAGCAATAAATTAGTGGAACCAAAGGGATACCAAAAATGGACATTAGGCCACCAAATACATACCATATTTTATACCAATAGGACAGAAAAGATTGCTTTGGAAATTGACAGTAATAAAACAGGGCATACTTCAGGACTCATGTCAAGATGGAGGCTATTTCACTGATCATTGGTATCCAGGGACTTCCCACATTTCCAACTAGTAACTGAAATTCCTGCTTTATGTTGTAATGCTGGTGAAACTGAGGCAGGATAGAGATTAGAGATTTTTAATAATTTATTGATAGTGGAGAATTTGGAAGCCATGGCCATGGGGATGGATGGGACTCCTCTTTCTCAAAACATTCAGCAAGGAGCGAGGGGCTACAGGAACTCTCATAGGGCTCTGGCACTTGGGGAAATAAAAGCAAAGAAGTGAGGGACAGAAGTTCCAGGAAAGGACCATAAATTCAGTTCTGACAGGTTGGGGGTATGGAGGAAGGATCGTAAATTCTGGTAAGTTTGGGAAGAAGCTAGGAGACACTGAGTCTGAGATCAGAAAGATATGCCCAAACATTGGAGATAAGCCATCTGGAGTTTTATGACTCTTTGAAATGCCAGTGGCCAGAGCTTCCAGCCCTAATTATCTCAGTCCTAATAGTCAGGAAGGAGGGTTGCCACTGGGGAGACTGAGGCAGAACAATTCAGGGAAATTGAGGCAGAAGAATTAAGGGCACAACAATGTCACCCTCACACGACCCAGGCAAGACTTCTCTCTTCTAATTCAGATGGTAGCTTTTAAATTAAAACTACTTCAGTTTGGTTGAACAAAATAAAGTAGAACTTCATTATACAGATGAAATAGTGTAAGAAGATGCCACCTGGATTGGTGATAGGATCCTTATTTCAGAGGCTCAAGGGCTGCCCCACATAATTGATGGGATCACTTCCAAATCTATATTTTCATTATAATTCAATAAATTACATGTAATAATTTTTGTGATGTTTAATGATATTGTTTTGGAGGTTCTATTCTTACCTAGTCTTGGACTTAGCATACCTCATTCTTTGAATATCATCTCAGAATCAAATACAGTTTGAAATAAAGTTTAGGGAGTTGTTTGGTTTTTTTTTTTTAAGACCTATATATGACCTCAATCCTCAACTTTGTCATATTGATTATTTTATTTTTCACACAGCTGCACATGAACTCTTTATTCTTTAATTATTCAAGTAGCATCTGTTCAGAGTTTTATTCAGACTAAGAGATATATAGCTAGAGGCTGATTAGTGATAGTGATGATCAAAATCATCCTACATCTGGGAAAAAAATATATTATCTCTCTATGTAATGAGCTGGTATACTTATTTTTTTTTTTAATAAAAATACTTTTTAAAAAGATTACACCAATATTGAAAGCATTTAAATAGAAAAATACGTATTGCTGATAAAATACTAGCTCATTATAAATAGGGCCACGCGACAACCATTTGAAGCTTGGTGTAGAATATAGGGAACTGCAAGTCAAGGAACGTGTTCTCTATTCTTGGCCTTGCCACTCGCATGATCCTGGGCCTGTTTGGCTACTTAGCACTCCTGTTTCCTCTTCTTGTAAAATGAGAAATTGGGCCAGATGTTCTTAAGGTCCCTTCTAGTTCTAAAATCTTGTTCATTTGCAGAATCCTCTTGGGACTTCTAGTTATATGTGAGATCTGTTTACTTGAAAATTATTGGCCTTTGAGGGAGATATTCACTTGGGTGGAAGAATGTTGCTTTGCACATTTTTATTGGTATTTCAAAATGTTAATTCTGTGGTCTTTTGAAAAAAAATTGGACAGCAGACAAGATTTCAAAATATTCCTTTGGGGACTTAGCGGACACTGAAGATGAGTGATTGATGCCGTTCTGCCAGCAGCCAGCTTAGAGGAATGGTTCCCAGCCAGTGTTAAGGTACCAGTGTGTGTCAGTAGGTTTTCTGGATTCCTCTTAAAATTTTAGGTAATTAATTATAGCTGCTACCTTGAAACCTGACATTTCTAAGCCTTATCACCTTTGACTGAAAGAAGTGTTAAAGCTGAAGGAATGTTGAATGCCATCACTTGCAAATACCAGCCAAATAGCAACTTTTGAACCCAGCTTATTTTAAAAATCAGATAAAAGCTACAAAATAAATCAAGGTACAATCATCATCAGGTACTAATTTCTGCTATTTTAATTATGCAGCTGTTTCTAGTTACAATAGTTAATAGCCAGTAATTATTTTG
This sequence comes from Myrmecobius fasciatus, assembly GCA_023553655.1. NCBI lineage: Eukaryota > Metazoa > Chordata > Mammalia > Dasyuromorphia > Myrmecobiidae > Myrmecobius > Myrmecobius fasciatus. Next base: position 113,542 of record JAJPUD010000907.1, read on the forward strand.
TTTTTGGCCAACTTCTAATGATATAGTTTGTGATCAATGAAGGTCATATCCTACTATGATTATATAAAAGAATGAATACATCTAGTATATATAATATTCCGGTTATTCCCATGAAATTTTTTCTATAGCTTGGTAACAACAGATGGGAGGCATGAAAGCTTAGCAGAGTTCTTTCCTCAGTTATTCATGATCTGCACCAAAATTTATCCTTCAAAGGTTTTGTTAGGTATATGAGTAATAAGAAATTTACATGAAAAGAATCACTATTTTGATATAACTAACAACTAATAACAGTAATAATTGAGAGAGTATATTCTAAACTTCTTTCACAATTGTACATACTTTCTAGTAAATTGCTAAGAAGTCAGATAAATAGCAGACCCATAATAAGAGGTCTAAAACAAGAGTAATTACTGGCAAATTCATTATCTTAGATAAAGATATAGTTGGAATTCTTAGCCTAATGAGGGGATAACAATATTGTAAAATTGCCTGCATTTGGTTTTAATGCTTTATTGACAAAACTTCATTAAAGTCCTACTCCACTGTTTTATCCTGGCATGGCGGTGACCCTGGGTTCTTGAAGACTGTGCCAATACACAGCACAGTATCTGTCAGATCCTTCCAGTTTAATTAACAAGTATTTATTAATTCTATGATTTGCTGGGCACCATGCTAGGTGCTGGGTATATAAAAATACATGGATGAATGAGTATAGTTATTCAGCATTTACTATATACTGTATACCAGCCATACTAAACATATAAATACAGAAAAGCTGAAACAGCTTACATTCTAACAGAAAGTACAGAAGGAAGCAGTGATCAAGGAAGAGGGTTATTGTTATGAATGTCAGAGGGATGGTGAATAGAGTATTAGACTGACATGTTCTTTCTAGAAATAGTTATTTGAATGGTATTACTGTAATTAGTTATGGGAGGGGAATAGATTTAATAGATATGGTAGCATGGCATGAAGAAGGCCAAGAAGGCACAGTATTTTAGACTTAGCCTTGGCCAGTTATGGTAATCATTTACCAATTAAAAGTCTAGTGCCCCATGCAGGAGTGCCAGGTCACAGTAGATACAACACAGGCCCTTAAGGAGATTATCATTTAAAGGAGCGGTATCTTTGTGCAAGGACAAAAATAACTATGTAATAAGAGGTAGGTCCTGGTAAAGTATCTTGGGAAATTTCAGGAAGATGAAGTCATTTATACGTGGATATATCAGAAAAGTATTCATGGAGAAGGTAAGGCCTAGTTGGCCATTGAAAAAAGAACTGCTTTTGAGACTGGTGAGAGGGCAAAAAGGTTGAGATTCTTGCTATAGAGGAGAGAGGGAAAAGGGAAAACTGATGGAAATAGCCTCATTTGGCTGGAATATAGATTATGTGAAGGAGGTAAAATGAGATAAAGCCGGGCAGGTTGGGTGAAACCAGGTTTGAAGGGTCTTGAAATGGTGAAGTAGGAATTTCTCCACTTTTTGGAAGGCAGTAGGAGAGCCCTAGAAGTTTTTTTAAATGGAATAACATGATCATAAAGGAAGATTATTTGTGTAGCAGTATGGAGAAGTATAATCTGGGAGCAGGAAAACAATTGTGAGGCTGTAAAAAGCTAGATGATAGGAGATATTGTAGTGTGAAAGAAGGAAATCAGGTAAAGAAGTTGGGTTACTGATAGCCAATAGTTGACATTTCTCTAGTTCTTTAAAATTTGATATGTTTTAAAAGTCTGATAAGGTAAGGCATTTTACATATATTGATCCAAGCCTTATAACAATCCTGCAACTAGAGACTAAACAATAATGTAATAAACCAAGGGTTTGCGATTTCACCATGTGAAGAACTCCCTCTATGGGAACAGATCTCAACCATCTCTAGCTTAGTAGGAAAATCCTAGAATTGCTTGAAGCTCAGATGTTAAAAGGCCTTGATTAATTACATCCTCAGTAAGTTAAAACGACTGGTAGATGTACCTGCTGAGGCACTTTGCATATTTTTTAAATCATGGAATGCCAGAGAAATGCCCTAAAACCAGAAAAGGGCAAATGCCCCAATTTTCTAAAGAGGGAGGAGAATAGAGTGCAAATTACTGGTTTTGTGAGCTTGACTTTGATTCTTGGAAAAATTCTAGAATATCAGATCATTAAAAGAAATAGTTGACCAACATTATGTAAGAAAAACCATGATTACAAAGAGCCATCTTGGTTTTGTCAAGATCAATATTAGACTAATCTCATTTCCTTTTTTTTTTTTTAAACTGGTTACTAAACTAGTTGTTGAGGGAAATGTGGATATAATTTACCTAGATTTTAATAAAGTATTTGAGAAATTCTCATATTGGACTTATTTTGAGAAGATAAAAAAGATGTAGACTATATTATAATAGAGTGAGATGGTCAATTGGTTGAATAGCTGGACTCAGAGCATTTGTTAATGGTTTAACATCAACATGGAGGGTCTCTAGTGAAGTGAATAGAGTACCCTAGGAATTCCTTCATGTCCCTCTGCTGCTTCACGTTTTTATCATTGATTTGGATAAAGATATAGAGGACATCTTCATCAAATTTGCAGGTGATCCAAAGCTAGGAGAGATAGCTAACACACTGCATGATAGTCATCTGACTCAAAAAAACCCTTGGAGTATATGTAATAAAATCCAGTAGGAACAAATTAAAGTTTTATGCCAAAAATAAATAAATGGATAAATGAGTGTGTGTGCATGTGTGTGTGTGTGTGTGTGTCCTTCCTATGTACAATATAAGGAAGGCATTATACAATCATTAACTTGAAATTGATCTAGAGACAGTAGGGGACTATAATAGTAGCTCCCACAGGAGTCAGCCCTGTGATACTGCAGATAAAGAAGCTAATGCTATCTTGAGCTGCATCAAAAAAGGCACAGCTTCCAGAAATACAGGGGGAATATGTGTGTAGTATTTTGAGGAAATAGCCCTATTTTAATTCTACCCTTTTCAGACCTCACCTGTAATACTGCCTTCAGTTTTGGGCACCATAGTTTAAGAAATTTGTGAGCTGGAGATTGTTTGGAGGAGAACATTCAATAGAGTGAATGACCTTAAGGATCATTTTGAAGAGACTGGGCATGTTGAGCCTAGAGAAGAGAAGAGAACTTCGAGAGTGACATGGTAGCATCCCCATGAATTTGAAGGACTATCGTGTGATAGAAGGGCTGGGGGGGGGGGGGGGAGGAGGGGTAGAGGCGGGGCTCCATACTTGTTCCTTTGAAGCAGGAACAACTGGATGAAAGTTGCAAAGAAACAAATTTAAGCTTGGTGCAAGAAAAAATTTCCTAACAAGAAACAAAGAGTTTCCAGGGAAGATAGTGGATCTGCCATCCTTGGACATCTTCAAATAGAGAACATTATGACTACTTATCTGGTGTTACAGTGGGAATTCTTTTCATGGATGGGTTTAACAAGATGGTCACTAAGGCCCCTTCCAACATGATTCTATGACTTGCCTAAGCTGATGAAGCTAAGTATCAAAAGTGAGGTTTAAATCTAGGACTTTCTTATTTCGAGTCCAGTACTTTTTATCTCCTATGGCATTATGCCTCAAAAGATGATAGTAGTAAGAGAAAAATGATACCTAAGGAGATGGGTAAAATTAAGGGACAAAAAGCTGTGCTACCCTCTATATGTGGTCTCCCCTGATCTGCCCAATTATTAGTACCCCATAATGAAATAACTTTATATTTATCTGTGTCCAAGAGGTATCCCCTCAGTTAAATTTAAACTCTATGAAGGTAGGGACTGTTTGTTTTTCTATTTGTTCCCAGCACCTAGCACAGTGCCTTGCACATTGTAGGTGTACTTGGTAAATGTAAACTGAACTGAATTGAGAGCTAGAGAAATGAACAGGTATTAATGTGGAAGGTTGATGAGTTCAGTTCTAGACAAAGAATTATGTTTAAATTTGAGGTGCCAGCAGTACTAATTATGCAGGATTATGAGGATCAAGTGAGATAACTTTTATAAAACTTTGTGAATTTAAAAATCTAAACTCAAGCTCTTATAGAGGACTGGAGGCAATTCTGGGAGAGGTTGAACATAGAGATCTACATATGGGTGACATGTATGAGAGAATAAAGAGAACAGAACCCCTGTTTTAGGCATGGGAGTAAAAGGAGGTTAAATGGTTGCACAGAGAGCCTTGAGAACATGAGTATCCCCACACAAGAGCAGCACCAAGAAGATGAAGGTGTTCCATAACCTCAGACACTGTGAAAGCTTCAGGTAGAGGCCCTAGGACTGGTTGTGCAACTTTTCTGAGGATCAACCTAACTAAGTTCATAAAACATGGGATAAAGTGCTCATCAGATATGTTTGGACCCTCAGTATCCCATTCATTGATGTCTACTATGGCTTGGAGAGAGGAAATTGAAGTATCTTTGAGAGAAGGGGCAGGGGCATCTGCACTGATGAAATCATAGTTGACTGCAGTATTAACTTTTAACATTAATGGAAAATTTGCTTATTCTGGTCCTGCAGCACAGATTTTAAAAGGTCACATGAAGTGTGGACTCATAATTTTAAAATGTTATGCTGCTTTAAATAGAAAATTTATATTCTGGAGAAGAAGATTTAGTCTTTCAAGTATGTGTGTGTGTGGATGTTAAGTATAAAAAGATAGTATTCTTTATCTCTTACTAACATTCTATTCCAATGTTTCATTGTAGTGTGGAGGTGATCCTAGGTGAGGCTGCAAGTTTTTCCAAGTTTTGCCAAGAAATAGATATAGTCAGGGTGGAGGGGTAGAAAAGAGGAAAAAAAAAAGAATAAAGGATAAGTGCACAACAGAACAAAAGAAAACCTACAAAGAAGCAAAAAAAAAAAAAAAAAAAAGGACAGCTCTGAACACAATTGTGTCGTATTTACTATATATAGGCTTTCTTGACATGGAAATTTATTTTTTCTTATTTTGAATATTCATTCTGCTTGTGCAAATGGCAATTTTTTTTCCTTTTTCTATTTAAGTTTTAAATTAATTAAAAAGAAAAAGAAATGGATATAGTGAGGACTCTTGACCATTATGTGGGAATAACTGTCTTAAAACCATCAACATTTAATTTTAGGGGCAGCTAGGTGGCACAGTGGATAGAGCACCAGCCCTGAAATCAGGAGGACTTGAATTCAAACCTGGTCTCAGACACTTAACACGTCCTAGCTGTATGGCCCTGGGCAAGTCACTTAACCCCAATTGCCTTAGCAAAAAAAAAAAAAAAATTTAGTTTTAGTGTTGTTTAAACAAACCTCCATTAAAGACCTACTCCACTGTTTCATCCTGGGACATGGATGACTTTAGGTTAATTTTTCCAGTGTAGTGCAATATCTAGTACATACTTCCCATTCAATTCAGCATACATTTATTAAGCATCTTTGGTTTGCAAAGTTCCCTGTTCAGCTCTGGGGATACAAAAATAAATTACAATAAGCTCTTCTCTTAAGAAAATATTTCAAGTATGGATTCAACAATAGACCATGTCTTATCTAGAGCTAAGGTCAATCAGGCTCATCACAGAGTTTGCTCTGGGATGTATGTTTTTGCTATCACAATTTTTAAAGAATATTTGCCAACTTATAGAGGGATTGTAGTCTATTGATTGGGGAATACCTGTACAACAGTCAAAAACACTTGTAATGTTTCCTCTTTGCTCTACAAGAGAGTAGAACAGGCTTAATATAGAAGAAATGATTTAGCTTAAAGATAAGAAAATACTTCCTAAGGATTGTGAAATCCAATAGTGAGAGAATTTGTACTCTTTAGGTCTCAGTCCAAACCTCCTTTGGTCATTGTTTGGGCTCTGAGAGTGAGTGTTAGTAGTAGCTGTTTCTATTTTAGCCAGAAACTGTCAAGGGTCTTTCCTTCCAAGATTGATTACTTTTTCCTCATTTTTTTCTTACCTAGTCTAAGTCATTGAATAGGCATTGCATCAGACAAACTGTGATGTAGGAAAGACCTTACCTTACTATGGCCAAAGTCTCCTACTACATGTAGGGCCATCACTGATCCTCCATGTCTTGCCACAGGACTCAGACAGTTATGGAAGAGAGAGGCTGGTGACTTTACACAGCCCTGTCTCATTTAAATCCAATTCACTGCCTTCTTAAAGTCATAGTCCTCTTCCAGAAAGGGCAAACAATAACCAAAACAATAGCAGTCTTCTCTGATGTTGTTGCAAAATATAATGAAGAGAGTGACTAGAATCATACATATCTTACCAGGAGATGCTCTAAGGAATCAACATTGGTTGGATCTGTTCCTTTTTGGGGTATTAAGAACTCAGTAAAGTCGCTTGTTTAGAGGCTCTTTCTACTTTCTTCAAACTTTGGTTTGGTTATTTTTTGGTATTGACATTTACCTCCAATAAAATCCTGTTTTGATAACTCATTGTGACATGACAACAATCCTGAATTTTCAGAGATTTTACTAGTAGAATAAAGGTTCTGGCAAACTCTCTCATCAAGTTAGAAAAACATTTGAGCCTGGGCCCATGGGCAAACTGTCCATCTGCCTAAATTTAGAGAGATCTATCATACATACTAGGTGATAAATGTTTAGGGATGGTAACTTTCAAAGGACACCTTCTAAGTCAGGGGTTTTCTCATATATAGGTATCCAGATCTATATCTATAGACCTTAAGTGGAAAAATACCAATGGATCAATGAAGTATTTATTTTTAAGACATAGCATTTTCTACATTTATAATACTACATTTCTGCCCAATACATTTAGAACCTAAAGACTTCCATTAAACTTCTAGTATGAGTTCTTTTAGGCAGGGAGGCTTTGATCTCCCCAGGCTGGGTGATCTAAAAGATCCTATGCTGTGTGCATGGTATTTTGAACTTCCAGACTCAGCATCTGTGATCCACAAATTCAAGGAGAAAAAATTGGGGGGAAAATAAAATTTGATTTTTAAACAACTTATTAAGCTTTTAAAAAATAATTGTCAGACTAAATCAGAATTTAAATGTAGAAATTCTGCTTTTCCACTACACAGGTACTTTGAAAAACAGTTTGAACTGTCAGAACAAACAAAGCTACCCATGTTTCTTCATTGTAGAAACTCACATACTGAATTTTTGGGTAAGTCAATAGTTTAAAACATAATTAAGGAACTTTGCAAAAATTGTCTTATTACAATCTTTTGTTGTTTTATTCACAGACGTAATGAAGAAAAATAGAGACAGATGTGTGGGAGGAGTGGTAAGATAAAAATTGTTTTAATATGTGATGCATTTGTTAAGTGTGTTCCTCCTTCATTTGAAGGCCTTGCAAATTGTGGAAATCCTTAGTTCAGGAGTAGTATAAACACATAAGCCTATTCTATCATATGTCATTAATTTATGACTACCTAGAATATAAAATTGAAATTTTCTTGAATAAAAATTCAGTGAGGTCTTTATAATCTTTTTAAACTGTCAGACGCTTTTGTTTTTTTCATCTTTTCATGAATATGACAACTCAAATTTACATATTTACAAAGTACTTTTGTAACAACCTTGTATGGTAAGTGCTGTAGCCTTTATCCACATATTATAGTTGAGGAAACTGGAGTTCTTTGAAATTATGTGATCTGTTGATCGTCCCAATGCCAAGTAGTCAAGATCTCCTAACTCCAAGTACATCAGGCTTTCCACTGGGCTATTTTCTTAATATTAGCATACTTATGTTTTATTATGAAAATCAGTTCACTTAAGTATTAGACTTGAATATTAGTATTGGACTTGAAATTGCTCAGTACTTAACAGTTCTAGTAGGCAATCTCACTTTCTCTCTTGACCATATTCATTTTTCACACTCTGACATTAACATTTTTAATACTAGCTGGGCATTTCCGTTCTCGTTTAAAGTATGTAAAGCTTTTCATTTGATCCTTACAACAAGCCTGAGAGGTAAAAACTATTATTATCCCTATTTTACTGATGTCTGCTGAGGCAGACAGAAATTTTTACAGAGGCTTAGAGCAAGGAAGTATCTAAGGGCAGATTTGAATTCAAGTCTTTGAGACTCCAATCCTAGTGTTCTAGCCACTGCCACCAGCTACAACCAGAGAACTTCTAGTTTTTGAAAACTGATGAATCATAAATAGCAAATATACATAGACTATGACTATACTCCTTCTATGTTAACTGAATTGCATAAGCATTAGCTCAGTGCCTCTTGTTTTTCTTACATGTTTATTCAGATTAGTAGTTAAATCAAATTACATATTTCAGTTACAGCTCAAGAGGGAATAGGCTTAAATCATTAATCACTCTTTGGCATGCCAATATATTAGAAAGCACTCCATTAGGAGTTGGGGAGCTTGAGCTCCACCCTGGTTGTGCTTACGACCTCGCTTAGGCAAGTCCCTACCCTCTCTGGGTCTCAGATACTGTAAAACTAGAGACATTTCAGCTTTATGTTATCTGCTCTTTCAGTGACACTGCCTCATTCCTCCAGTGAGACAGTCCATACCTCCCAGCCAGAGGCATTCTCACTGACTGTCCCCATGCCTGGAATGTGCTCCATCCTCACCTCTGCCTCCAACCTTGAAGACCCAGCTAAGATCCCAGCTCATAAAAAAGCCTTTCCCAATCCCTCTTAATGCTGGTGCCTTCCCTCTGAGACAACTTCTAATTTGTCCTTTATGTATTTTATTTGTTCTTCATGTTATTATTTTCATGTTGTCTCCTCTGTGAGCACCTTGCGAGCAACTTCATTGTTAGCACAGTGCCTGGCACTTAGTATACACTTTTAATGCTTGACTGCTCATTTTTAAGAATGCTTTCTCCCCTACCTACCCCCTCTAACCACCAAATCTTACTTTGAGACTATCTCTTGCATTTTCCCCACCCCTTTTTCACAGAGGTTATTTTGTTTTCTCCTAATTGGTCACCCTGGTTCCAATGTCACTCTTCTCCAATCTAGCCCAGAAGGTTGGACTCTGTTGTTCTCTTGCTTTTGTGGGTGCCTTTAGCAGAGATGGATTTGGGAGAGTTTCCTTTCAGTTAGTGGTATACTAGAAATACATTTGTGCAACACAAAGTTTTGATAAGTGGTAACATATAACCAATTTAATAGTAAAAAAATAAAAATTTTAAGTTATATATTTTAATCAACTTTATTCATAAAACAGTATCCAAGTGATAGACCTAGTCAATGATCAAGTATGATTAAGTTGAGAAATTTACTAAGATTTAAGAGAATTATTCTCAAGAACTATGGGGTATATTGTTAGTCACACCACTTATTCAGTAAGCTCACACAGTAGTATTACAGACTGTTGGACTTGAAGTCAGGAAGACTTAAGTTCTAATCCTGCTTCAACATTCAGTAGCTCGATAGCAAGTCACTTAACCTTTTTCAATCTAAGTTTCACATCTCTAATAGGGGTAATAGCAGCACTTATTTTATGGTTAGTGTGAGGATCAAATGAGCTCTTATGTGAAGTGTTTATAAATGCCATCATTCCAGTGTCGCATCCATGTTTGCATCACCAATGCTAGCTCTTAGCCTCAATTTCCAACATCAGAAGGTAGAATATACTTGGTATATGTATACCTGGTAGAGCCACTCATTATCTAGGGCGGAGCCTCAGTTTATTAAGTGAGGGGTTGTGGTAGATGACGCTTTTAAAGACCTTAATCTGATCCTTTATAGTTGTTCTCCTTTAAGTGTCTTGTTATTCATGTCTCCTTGGAGATAGTTTGGGAGCTGTCTAGAACTGCACAGCAGCACAGTGATTTACAAGGGATCCTATTTCGTAGGATCTGACCGCTTTTTCTCTCCCCTCTCTATTGGTTTTTTTTGTTTTGTTTTGTTTTGTTTTGCTTTTTTTTGCTGAGGCAATTGGGGTTAAGTGACTTGCCCAGGGTCACACAGCTAGGAAGTGTCTGAGACCAGATTTGAACTCAGGTCCTCCTGACTTCAGGGCTGGTGCTCTAACCACTGTGCCACCTAGCTGCCCTCTCTATTGGTTTTAAAAAGACTTTTATATTCTGGCTCCTATCATATTGACCTGTTTGCTGTTGGCTGACAGTCTATTCCCACCTCATGCCTTTGGGTGATCTGGAATGAGCTGCCTCTTCACCTCTGCCTCAGAGTCCAGGAATCTGCTTGATTTCTCTGCATTACCAGTGCTCTCTCCCTGAAAACCACTCTGTATATAGTTTGTATTTAATTCTCTTTATACACTACATGCACTATATATATATTTTTTTTTTCTCAGTATATACAAACTTGTATTCCTAGCACTTAATATATTGCTTGGCACATATAAAGTAAGCAATAAATTAACGCTTGTTGAATGACTCACTCCTCAAATTTAAGGTTCATGGAATTCTAAAAGTTCTATTTTGTTTAAAAGAAAAACCAATTGTAATACTATTAAATGTATATTCACATTTAATTTGTAAAATTTTGTTTTTAAGAAATTGAGAGAAACCAGTCAGTATTTTCATACATGTAAATCTTGATTCTAGGTACATTCATTTGATGGCACAAAGGAAGAAGCAGCTGCATTGATTGACATGAATCTTTACATAGGAATTAATGGTTGGTAAGTTTAGGATTAAGCTTTTAAAATTATTTAAACTAAGATTCCATAAATAGTTTTAAAGTAAGCTATTTAGTGATAAATTATAAATGTATACATGTTCAATTTTTAAAAGTTTTATTTTAAATTCAATTGATTTGAGTTATCCTTTGGCTTAAAGTCATTCATTATAATATATTAATGAGTCAGTAAAGTGCTCAACTTGGAGTCAGAAAAGAACATGGGATTTATAATCAAAACACAGCTATTCCCCCATTTGTGTCATTTGAACAAAAACCAGTTTCTTAATCTCTCTGCGTCTCTTTTTTTCATCTATTGGATGTAGGCTATTGGACTAGATTACCACTAAAATGACTCTGACATCTAAATCTTTAATCCTAAAACCTAGGCTTCGATTCCATTTCTGATACTTACTAGTTGTGTGGTTCAGTCTTGTTCCTAGGACATTTGACCCATTAATTCCCCTTGTGACTGATGTCTTCTGCCAAATGGTTATTTGAGGCCAGAAGTATGCTTTTGTAGTCTAGGGCTATGGAAAACATAGAACCACCTGGCTTATAAAAGAGTTAAACATGCAGATTATAAGTAGTTCAAAAAGATTTAACTAGTTTGTTACACTGTAAATAAGGACAAGTAGGATAAATAGAGCACTGGACTTGGAATAAGGAAAACTCATCTTTCTGAGTGAGTTCAGATGTGATTTCAGACACTTACTAGCTGTGTGACACCCTGGGCAAGAGCCTTAATTCTGTTTGCCTCAGTTTCTTCATCTGTAAAATGATATGGAGAAGGAAATGGCCAATCACTCCAGTATCTTTGTCAAGAAAATCCCAGAGAGAATGAGTCAGACACAAGTGAAAAAACAACTGTACACCTTTAGTTACATTATAAAAATTAGACTCCTATCTTTTCTAAGTGTTAGAGGCCCTTAGTTTAGATTTTTGTTTAGGTTTTAGGTTTTTGAGATGCTAAAGTAGGGGGGGAAACGTGTATAGTACTGGAAACTGGAACCTCGTAATGAAAGGGATTTATACTACTTTGGGAATAATGTGTGGAGAGAGTATTCCTATTATAAATAATCCTTTGTTGAACTTTACATATACTTTTTAGCTCACTGAAAACTGAGGCCAACCTAGAAGTATTAAAGTCAATACCTGGTGAAAAATTAATGATAGAGACTGGTAAGTTAGCATTTTGATTCTGACTTCTATTGCTTTTAAAAATTAGAAAGAAAAAGTGTGTAATACTCAAAGTTATTGTTAAGATATAACTACAGAATAGCATGTGTTTCTGAAGCAGCATGGCACAGTAGAGAGAGAACTTCCAGCCAAGAAGACTGGCACCCAGATACCACTTTTGATATATAATGTTTATATGAACAAGCCCAGGTCAGTCAGTGAAATCACAGATAAAAACCACCCCCAAAATCCCAATAGTCACCATAGGCATACTCAGTAAAATATTCATTTTTTATTTTAAACTACATGCCCATCTTGAAAAACTAAATGCCTTTAGTCTGCTATTAATTTTGTATTTTCAGCTAATTGAGGGTTTTATTCATACACACTTTAAAAATGGATTATAAAAAGGATTTTAAAAACATAGCTTATATTGGCCTTACTATTCAAGAAGATAAAAAAAATTTTGTTTCATTAAAAACCAAAGTTACAAGAATGCAGTTTCAGCAGTTCAAAAAATTACTGCCATACTCTTCAGTGAAAGCAAGAGTATCATTTGTCATGAAGCATTAGTTATTTTAAAATACTTAACTAAAAAATAGAAAGGTTAAAATATCAGTGATTTGTCGTAAAGCAGATAAGACCAAATGATCAGTTAGAATTAATCAGAAATCTTGTTAGTCAATTCTACAACAAATGAGAACAGAAGTGAAGATGACATAAATACCAAGAGGATATCATTCCTGAGGGTTTTTTATTAAAAAAAAGAAAAACAAAAAACAAAAAAAAAAAAACTTCCTTTGCTCAGGTATTGAATACCACATTTCAAGGTTATTTATATAATATGTTAAGTGATTATGATTTATTTATTTAAGATTCCTCTATTAAAACCTTATTATAATATTGTAGGTTCTCAAAGGCTGGGCTAGTAAAGGACGAATTTTAGTAGCAGACAGTAGAAAGAAGTTCAAAGGCTTATCACCAGGTTGAGCCATAAAATTGATAAAAATTATCTGTTTAAGTAATAACGTGATTAATAGTTGCATTGGTGGAATGCATATACCAAATTACAGATCCTTCAAGTATTAATTAGGAAGCCTAGCAGACAAATGACAAAATGGATAGGACACTGAATGGGAGTTAGGAAAATGTCCTTGGTATAAATACTACTTCCTCAGATGCTAATTAACTAATATGTGACACTGGACAAGTTTCTTGCCTTCTGTTAGCCCATTTCCTCTCTGTAAAATGAGCATTAATAGCAGCATATATAATGACACAATTCTGCTTCATAGAATTTTTGTGACGATCAAATGAAATATATATAAAGCTTTGTAAACCTTAAAACAGTATAAAAATGTTATCATTCTTAATAAATTATTGATAACAAAGTGATAATTGCCCCAATATTTCCAAGACCCTTAGAGCTTTTTGCTCATTGGGCTTAGTTTTTTTAATAATCCAAGTTATATATTAAGATTTCTCATTAAATGTTTGTTTTAATGTTACCTTTTCTAAGCTTATTGTTGAAGGTAATAATTTTAAAGTGTTCATGTTAAAAAGCAAGGTTACCTTCTAAATTGTGAAGTTGTTGAACAATTAATGAAACAAAATTTAACTTTTTTTTTTTTTTTTTTTTGTATCACATTAGATGCTCCTTGGTGTGGAGTCAAAAACACTCATGCAGGAGTAAAATATGTAAAAACTTTATTTCCCACAAAAAAGAAATGGGAAAGAGGGAGTTGTTTGAAGGACAGAAATGAACCTTGTAATATTATGTAAGTATAATCACTTGTATTGGATGAATTTAGCTATTGATAGGACAGTAATGTTGTATTTAATAATTTATCATTTTTAAGTGAGAAATCATTTGGATAAAGGATAAACCTAGAACTCTGTTGTATAAAATGGTTAGGCTCAAATAGTAACATATTTAAAGAATTTGCATCTCAAATTTCAAAAGACCTTGAAAAGGAGCAAACTAATAAGTCATGGGATTCTGGCTAACATAATAATATAGTGATTCGGAGAAGAAAAAATTAATTACAATTTATAGTACAAGTTTATGAAATGTGCTTTACATACACACACATACATATGTATATATGTGTATATGTATGTGTTCATTTAAGCTGTGTAGCACATGTGAAAATCAAATTTTGAGTTGCAATCATGTCACTATGTGACCTTTTCCAGTGACTGGCTGATATATACTACATGGTGCAACATTTTTCATTCCATGAAGCAACTAAAAAATGTTGTGAACCCCCAAGATAATTTAATATACTAAATAATATTTTCTATAAGTGTTTACTGCTTAAGGTGTCATTAAAGAATTTTTAGTTGAAAACTCTTGGATTGTCATGAATCCCCACCAAATGGTAACCAGTAATGCCATTACATATGGAAGTAGAAGACCTGGGCTCCAGTGCCACTTCTGCCAACTTACTAATAATAAAGCCAAAGAAAAGTCACATCTTTCCTTTGGGCCTTAGTTGTAACATGAAGTTACTGGACTCCATCCTTTCTAAGTCCCTTCTAGGAACCCAAATACATAATCTCACATTTTTACTATAGATGAAACCAGAAAACAAAGTTCAGTTCTAGGAAACGATGCTGCATGGAGCCTTCTAGGAGAGACGTGTGGTTCTTCATGGGTAACAAACTTAAAATGAAATTTATCCATCCTAGCTGCCAACACTCATACTCAGTATAAGCAAATAGACCATCACTGAGATAAGTATTGCTCATATCTACTAGAAACTTTTTCAGGAGTGAAAAAGTTTTCAGAAGCTTCTAACTTAATTAAGCACGTACCATGATAAAGTTTCCAGTCATGGAATTTTAGGAAAAGCATTTGTTTTAACATAACAAAAAGCAACTTTAAAACCTCTTCGAAAATAAGGTCCATCCGCATACATTAAAATTATACAGTAATCTTTAACAGATTTTTCAAGAGATAAATAGCCAAGTACCATCAATCTGTTAAGTATCAGTACTAGGTGAGAAAAAACAAAACAAACAAAACTGGAAAGAGAATTCATTTGTTTTAGATAGTTTGGCAGCATCTTGACAGATATGCTATGCAAAGTTCAGGTGGAAGGATCTCCCTATTAGGGGCAAGGTTCTCCAATTACCTCTGGTGCTAATGACAATTATACCTAGAACCCCAGAATACTAGTCTCCTTAATCAAATCGATCATCATTTTAGAGAGGTTGACCTAACAGCCTGCACTAAATAAATGAAGTGGTTAAAAATTTATATTACCCATGCAACCCATTGTAAGTTACCAGATGAACAGTGAACTGATCCCAGCATTGAAAAAGAGATTAATCTGGATCTCATTGGGAAGAATGTGCAGCACTTGTATTAATTCCAAACTCCCTGTCTCTGTAAAGGCCCTTTTTGACATTTTTTCAGTTAAAAAAAAAAAAATGACTGCACCTCATTAAACCATTTCAGAATAATCAATTGTCAGCAATCCAAAAACTCGTGCTCAGTCAACAATTAACAAGCATTTAATTAAGCACCTACTATGTGCCAGGCACTTTGCTAAGTGCTGGGGATATAAAGAAAGGCAAAAGACAATTTCTGCTCTCAAGGAGCTCACAGTTTAAGAGGAGAGACATGAAAGTAACTATATACAAACAAAATATATACAGGGTAAATAAGAGATAAAACAACAGGAAAGACATTTGCATTGACAGAGATCCAGGAGGGCTTCTTGGAGAAGTTGAGATTTTAGCTAGAACTTGAAGCCATGGAAGCAGATTTAAGGAGAGAAAGAATATTTCAGGCTTGGGAGACAGGCAATGTAAAAGGTCCAGAGTTTGGAGATGGAGTGTTTGTGCAAAGAGCACAGGGGTGAGAGGGACTGAGGTATGAGAAAACTGGACAGGTAGGAGGCCAGGTTGTAAAAGCCTTTGACAGCCAGTTAAAACTTAATCCTGGAGTCAATAAAGCTGGTTGAATAGGGAAGAGACTATAGATTTGACAGCTGACTGGGAGATGAATTAGTATATGAAGACATCTAAAGGAGATCAATGGGCAGGTTATGGGCTGTGAGGTGATGAAGGCCTGCACTAGGACACTGGCAGTATCAGAGGAATGAAGGGGTCATGCAGGTTGGCAGGCCTTGGCAATAGATCTGATATTAGCACTAACAGGGAAGCTAAAAAATGCAGGTAGCTTTGGGGGGACAAGGGGAAGTGGAAGAATTCAGTTTTAGACATTAAGTTTAAAATGTCTATAGAATATTAAGTTCAAGATGTCTGATGGGCAGTCATAGAGGTTAGGAGATAGATTAGGTCTGGGCTGGTTCTTGATGGGTTTAAAATAGTTTCAGAGTATTGGCAGAGTGATGTTAACTATAAGTGGCATAAAAAGTACATTAGAGGCAGCTAGTTGGCACAGTTAAAGAATGCTAGGTCTGAGTCAGGAAGACAAATCTAGCCGTAGACTTCTTAGCTGTGTGATCCTGGGAAAGTCACTCAATCACCATCTGCCTCAGTTTCCTCAACTGTAAAATGGGGCTAATAGCAGCAGTACTTCCCTCAAATGGCTGTTGTGAGGATCAAATGAAATAATTGGTGCCTGGCACATAGTAAATTGGTATGTTAAACTATTATTGTTCCCTCCCTCCCCATTTTCCTTTTAATTACATGTCTGGACCATAACAGGGAATGAAGATTAAGTGGATGACCACCCAAGTGATATGGTATTACCCCTACTAAACATAGAACCAAAAAGAAAAGTCTTTAGTATGATGACTAAGGAAAAATCAACATAAGAGAATTAATAGAAAAATCACTGAAAATTAAGAAGTTAAAGGAATATTATCGAGAACATCAGATCAATCCTGCCTTTAAAGGTGAGGAAACTGAGGCCCAGAAAGATGAAATGCTTGCTTATAATAAGTCCACACAGTTCAGCCCTCAGAATGTGGAATTAAAACTAGGACTTCTAGATTGATTCTGTGCCTGCTGCTCTCTGATAAAAAATGCAAAGAATGAGAAAGGGAATGGAGTTGTTCTCTACACAAACTTGTAAAAAGCTGGATCCCCCACAATTAAGACTAAAAAAGCTTCATCATAAAAGAGTTTATACCATTTTAAATGGGACAAATCTTCCAATTTCATGGATGTGTACAAACAATTTATGTGGAATGCAGCAAACCAATTTTGCTTTCATTTCATTTAACTTGGCATAACTAGTATATATACATAGACATTGAATTTTGTTTTTCCCCAAGTTATATATATATTTTTCATACTTTAACAACAATCACAAAACTTTAACCAGGAAACCATTACTATAGTTTATACCAGTGACAAAAATAGAATAAATATTGGGGCAGTTCACACCTCAAATGTAGTAAGAGTCTCATATCAATCAGCAAGCATTTGTTCAGGCTAAGTGCTGGGATACAAAGACAAAATGATGAACAATCCCTCCCCGCCCCTTTTAGTTTTTATCTTCAGGTTCCCAAGCTATTTAAAATTATATTTTTGTGAGAATCTGCCTTGCATTTAAGACTGAAGATGAATAATATTCTAAAGTTATATATACATGGACTTCTCAAATATTTAACTATGTAAATCCCAGTTCAAAGTTTATCATATTTGTAACGGATTGCAATTTATGGAGATGTCAGCTCTTTCACATAAGCTTATGAACTTTAAAAAAAAAAAGTCTTAACTCAAGTTCTTCATTCTAGAAGAGGATCTGTGAAGTCAAAACTATCTGCATTTACCAAATGGTTTTAATTTCTAATACAGTAAATAATAGATATAATCCACATAAACAAAACCTTTTAGGAGAGCCATAATAAAGAGGTCCTGAGACCAGAAAGACTGAAATTTATTTTTAAAAGGGGGGGGGGTGTGTTTCTACATAAATCCTTTCAAATTTAGCGCAGAAGCAGCTCCTTGCCCAAATATGGTTATTTCATCATGAAGGCTTCGCTTTGAGTCTCATCCTTAGAGAAGAGTAACGTAATACTGGAATTTTTTTAGAAGTTGACACAGCTCATCATTTAAAACTTGGGAAGGTATATCAAAAACCAAGTAGTAAAATTCTTTACTAGGTCCTCCATCTGCCATTTTACTTGTGGTTCTTCCTAGTTATATAGGAATTTAATTGTTTTGGTATTAGAACTATCTTGTCAAGATAAGTTAAAGCGGTCGAGTCCAATTTCACTAGATTTCATTGTGGCATAAGATTATTCTTATGTAGAGACAGATCAAATGATAGGTAGATTTAGATCAAAAGTATGGGGATTGGTGGCACCAATGGATATGTCTAATAGAATGGCACAAAGCTTTGTAAACCTCACCATGTTCTAACATTTTAGTGGTTTAGCATGTTTCTGTTTGGAAGTAACTAACATAAAATAAAGTGTTAATACGCTGAGTGACAAATCAGAATCCCAAAAGATTTGAATGGTTGTTCAAATGTAAGATGATGAAATCTGACAGGGATAGATGTAAAGGACTACTTCGGAGTTAAAATAATCAACTATACAAGTATAGGATTCAAGAGTTCAGTGAAAACTCAAACTTAAAAAGCTAACATTATGACCTTTAGCTGTGGTTAAAAATTAACAAACAAAACTGCATCCAAAAGGAAGGGAGATTATAATTGTTATATTTTGTTTACCTTGGTTCAGCCACATCTGAGATATTAAGTTCAGTTTTTGGTGCTGAATTTTAGGAAGAACATTAATAAACCAATGTGCAGAGATTGACCAAGATGATGGAACTTGAAACATCACTGGGGGATGAATTGAAGGAATCAGAGATTTATTTAGGCTCAAGAATCTTAAGTTTCATATTTGAAAGGCAGAACAAAGTTTAGAACTGTTTGCTTGCCCATCAAGAAGAGCAGAAGCTTGTCAGATGTTATAGAAAGAAACTGCTGCTATGCGTGAGGCCTCATCACAATATCATAGGCCATGCAGTCTGTCCCCTCAACTTAACAGATAAGGAAAATAGACACCCAAGATCATGCAGGTTTCTGAGTTGAGGCGCCATGATCCAAAGCCATATCCTCCCAACTCCAATTAACGGCTTTCCCACCCCCAGCACTAAAGCTATCCTTTCTCACATGATGAGGTTCTATTTCATTCCCTTTCTGAACTATGAAAACAATTTGTACCTAGACATTCTGATTTCAATTCATTTTGTGTGTATAGTTGTGAATACACACACATGCCTGTCAATAGTTACATCCAGTTGTTTGAATACTTCTCCCCTCCACGCTTCAATTTTACTAAATTATAAACTACTTAATAACAAACTCTGGATCATGTATCTTTTAATGTCCTGCTCCCTGGACCTCTCCTCCTCCAAATCTCAGAATTTATGGGACAAAAAACTTAAGGGACATTAGAAATCATCCTAGAAATGCCTTTTTTATGGGTAAGCAAACTTTAAATATGGTTGAGTTTAAAGGGACTCATCCAAGAGTGACTGATGCACCCTAGAGAAAGGTTACTTACAAACCTGCAAACTGTGCCACCAGCAGTAATATTACTTAGAGTTCCTTTCAATTGTATGACTACCCAGTACATTTTGCAAAGAAGATAACTTTCAAATGTACAGTATAATTTGTTAATAAGGAAATGTGAAAGGAATCAAATTGTATGTAGGAGTCTAATTTAAAATTTAGTATTTTAGCATATCTGATTGTTCAAAACCTATACTGTGCATGCATGTTTTAGTACTGACAACAACTTGTAGATTTTTGTACCACTGTTAAAGGACAAACACAAATTTTAATCCTTTTCTTATATTTCCTGAGTGGAAAGAGATCATCAGAAAGACAAAAAAAAAAAAAATTAAGGGAATTTAGATTTCATTTTTTATGCTGAAAAAAATGACAGGGCTGGCTGCTGCTTCTGATGCTAGGAACTAGAGGAAAAGTTAAAAGGTTTCTCTCTGAAAGTGTGGAAAAACAGAAAGAACACTCCCCTAAACACTACTTCCTTAATTTCTTCAAATAATCAGAGGTTCTATATAGCAACTGCTCTTGATAAAACTTTGCACAATAGTTTTGTTTTTTAAATAAGGCAATCACTTGTTTGTCAAGGCAAAGAATAATACCTTTTTTAAAGTTTCATTTCTTCTTGAACTTATCCTCAGTTTCTTTTATTCACTGGACTGGTTGCAAGGTTGATAAAGGAAGGTATATTTTTCTTGGGAGTTCAGTGTTCAATTCCAATTTTTCATAAGACAGTCTTCTGTAACTCTAACTGCTCCTTCCCCTGTCCCAGTTTTTGAAGTGTATCAGTCTTATGTTTAAGGTTATATTAAACTACTAAGAGTGGAATTTAGTTCTTAATAAAGGTTTAGTAGTATACTTCATTAATACCACTAAAAATATAATACTAAGTTCAATTTGAAATCAAACCCAGGAATGTCAATTAGTTGATGTTCTTTTGTATTAGAGACAAATAAAATGAGTTTCTGTCTATATAAAACTGATCATTAATGTACTAAATTTTAAAACTTAATTCTTTACTAATCTATTGGGGTATGGGGGGGTTTTGTATGTTTTTTAGTCAGATTCTGGAGATAATGGCAGCAATAAGAGATGATGACCCACTTGAATTGGCCAATACACTGTATAACAACACCATTAAAGTCTTCTTTAAAGACATGTAAAGCAGCCATTTTCATGTTTCATTATATTTGTAAAACTGCATGGTAAAACATACTGTAAACCTTCAATAAAAGTATGAAACTTAACTAAAGAGGTATGTCTGTCCTAATTCAGTTCCTTCTTTTTCCTGTACAAATATATATATCAGATACACCAACACCAAATGTTAAAAAAAAAAAAAAAAAAAAAACCTAAAATTTAATTTAGGGCTATAAACAGTCTCTTCTAGAATCTGAAAAGGCAGATTTCCCCATAAATGCTAAACACAAAATTTGCTATGCCCATGCAACTTTTATGACATAATTCCATTTAGAATACATTAGAAGTTACTACACCAAAGCTTCTTGATGAAAGCCCCAATTCTTTAACACAGCCCCTTAAAAAACTAAGCTTCAAAACACAGGTCAAGGTAAGTGCTACCTAAAAATTGAACAGACATTTCTATCAGTTACATTCCAGGAAGTTTATTTTCTTGGATTTTAAACCTACCCCATGTGTGGCTCTCATATCCTTAGAAAACAACTTGTTCATACTTTCACTTTAGTCTGTGTAAAATATCTTAAGTTTTTCAGGGCTAGATAATTCATTGTAAAGATATGCTTTTCTTGCATTTTTACTATCCATTTCAATGAGAAAACTGGGGTCCAGAGCTAGCACATGTGTATCTTTGGCACAGTTGACGCACTGTATGATCGTTACATCTATCAAAAATTTTTTTGTCCAACTTTGTCTTAAAAACATGTGAAAACGTTTTATTCTATGTACAATAATGTACACAAATTTAAATAGGTCACCAAAGAGACCAGCAGTAATTAAAGAGGTATATTTACAGTAGCACATCACAGTAAACGGAAAACCATTCACAGACTCAACATTGATACTGTTTTTGTGCTTGGTTACACACTGAAGTGAAGTATTTTACTCCATTTTTGTTGAACTGAATTTTAAACAAATACCTCAGTGATTAATAAATGCCATTTTTAATCAGTCAGTATCATCATTAAGAGATTCTTCAGCTGTTGTGTCTGTGTGCTGAATCACTCCATTTCTTTCATGTTGAACATCATCATCACAATCGGTACTGTCATCTTCATTTATGTCCCTGTCAGATTCAGCAGCAGCAGCAGCAGCTTCTCTTACAACTTGCTCAGGATTTTCATTGGGTGAGATAAACCCATTGTTGTTAGATGAGTTTGCATTTTCCTTCACATCTTCAATGTATACTTTTTGATGGCACATTGGACAAGTATCTTGAATATACAGCCATTTCCGAAGGCAAAGTGCATGGAAGTAATGATTACATGGCGTAATACGAGCAGATGTTGTAAACTCATGATAGCAGATTGCACAGACATCATCTATTTCATGTAAGCGGCCCCCTTTTATTTCAGGAAGTGAATTAATTTTCTTAACAGCAGTTCTACGATTGATAAATGTCTTCCAGCCATTCTTTGCTTGTAAGTAGATGTTAAAATATGCATGTAGGCACATCATGCAAGCCCGAATTTTACTTCCTGACTCAAACATCATGGTATAAGCCCCATTTCCAAACATAACCACTCCAAATATAAATTCAATAATATTGCCTGTAGAACGAACGTAGTAGACGTAATCATCAAGCTTTTCCCAGAGGACATTATAGTAGCCATCAATCATGAATAACGTATAAACAGTGAGAGATACAATTACTTTTAAGCAAAGTTCCACACAAAATGCTGTAACTGCAAACAGCCACGTATTTAGTGCATAATGATGCCAGAGAACATAACTGAGCAAAATTGGAAGAATAAAAAGACAAGCAGAGACGAAGAGCACAGGAAAATGTCTACGAAAAGATGACACATGAGAGGCACTGAGAGACATTAACACGGGGTCTGTCATTCCGTGGATGAAATGTAGGACTGCAGTTAATAAAAGGCACATGTTTCTACTTAGGCGAACAAGTCTTTCTTCTGGTCTTAACCCACTTAAACCTGTCTGCAGAGCCAAAATAAAAAACAAAACAGGTGCTACAAAGCCAAGCCTCCTGTCATCATCTTCAGTTGACCCAATGAAGGCTAGTATTCCTAATCCCAAATAATGGGCGATTGATGAAATTACAGCACTCATGCCCAAAACAGTTAGTGTGGAATCACATCCACTAATTATAAGATTGCAAATTAGTTCCCAGAAATTATCCCAAGAAATAAGGTAGGAATTTTCTCCAGTGTCGTTTGCCATCTTTAAAACATATATTAACACAGAAGCTTGAGCTGCAATTCTTGTTAGCCAGAAGACTCGCAGTATGTCTGGGAAACGAATCCTTTTCCAGGTATCCTCCATCAATAGCTGTAATCCATAAATACGATACATATGCCTTACCAAAAGATAAACATATCGTGTAGAATAATAAAACCACTTAATTTTCACAGCCAACACAAGTGTGGTATTTAATGTCAGAATCAGGGAAGAAGCAAAAACTAAAGTCTCTCTGACATGTAAGGGTAGCTCTGTGATTAGGCCTATTACAGGAACCAAGAAATTCATTATGATCAGCTGTGAGTAGATGGACTGAATTTGAAGTAATGTGATATATCCAATTCCAAATGTTAGTTGAAGAACAACGAGTGCCATCCATAGTGAGGGCCCTTTCCGAGGAAGAAATTCAATTCCAAATGCTGATGTGTTGTAGGCACCATAGAAGTCAATGTGCAAAGAGGCGTAATAATTCACCAACACTGAAGTTGCAGCTAGTAGAAAGGCTGAGCTGTACATGTAAAACTTGAAAAGTGATCGCTGTGACAAGATCAGAACAACACTGGATACAAATATACCTAAAAGAAAAAGAAGGAGAGGAATCACCATTTGCTGCCTTTAAACAAACACCCTGTCTCAGAATATCTGGGAAGAGCTGATGGACCTCTACATAACAAGTACTTAAATTACTCTATGATGCTTCTAAACAATGGTCTAACAACTGCTCTTAATAATACCAGCTTAAAAGACCCAGTAAGACAGATGACCCATTCTTTCAGCATTGTTTGTTCTCATGTACTTTTTTTCACTTAATAAATTACTCCAGAGTAAATGTTTACATGGCCTTATTTCTCTAGCAGATTAATCTGCTAGATGGTACCACTGTGTGTTGTAAATACTCAATCCATAATCCATAAATACGATACATATGCCTTACCAAAAGATAACCATATCGTGTAGAATAATAAAACCACTTAACTTTCACAACCAACACAAGTGTAGTATTTAATGTCAGAATCAGGGAAGAAGCAAAAACTAAAGTCTCTCTGACATGTAAGGGTAGTTCTGTGATAAGGCCTATTACAGGAACCAAGAAATTCATTATGATTAATTGTGAGTAGACAGATTGAATTTGAAGTAAAGTGAATAAGGAAAACAATGAATAAAAAATAAGGAATATTTCCACAAAAGTGGGTGAAAAATTTAATCCCCACAAAAAGCAGTAGAGCTCAATTTAAAATCACTAGTCTGGGGAAAAAAAATTCATTGCTACTGTTATTTTGTAAAAAACCAAATAGACTATTTATTTGAATCCTAATTTAAATAATTCACTCTGACAACTGTCTGTAACCAGGAAATTCCTTTTTCTGCCAGAAGCTGTATAATAAGTATATCTTGACGCAGAATATGCTAGCTTTCTCTTCTAACACAAGAGCAGAGCATTTCTCTTCTTTTAAAGATCTCACCTACTTCTAGATTTCAGTTATCATCTCCATTGCAGATGATTAAAATTTCGATCTCCAGCCAGACAGTCCCAACTGCCTATTCTATTCCAGTAGTTAACTGTCCCACCAAGGTTTCAAATCAATGTCTAAAACCTCCCTCCAACAACTCATTTTCTCTTGATTTTATAGTATGTTTATGGTAGTTATGGTATGACTCAGAAAATATTGGGTAATCTAATATTTTTCAATGATTAAGTCTGACCAATAATTCTTGAGCTGCCCTTAAATTTAACACTTTTCTAATTCTAATGCCATTACCCTTATTTTTATTTACCTTTCATTACTTCCTCCTACATTATAACAATAGCCTTCTAAACATTACCTGTCTCAAATAGAGAGGCTAGATTAATCTTCCAGCACAACTCTAATAATCATTTCCCCTGCTCAAAAGCATTCATTAATACTCCACTATCTACCAAACTCTGGATATCCTGGTTTGCCATTCAAGATTTTTTAATCCCCAACTTAATTTTCAAGTCTTATCTCCCAGTCAATACTTTATACTTTTAGCCATCTTGATCTACCTAATACATTGTTTTAGGCTATTTTTGTGCTTTGGGTTATAAAAACACTTTTCTATACATCTCTGTGTATCCTACCTAGCTTTTAAAAGCCCAATTCATCTTCACCATGTCTCTCCTGATTACCTGCCAGACAAAATGAACCTTTCTTCCCTAACAAGGGAGAACTCATTACTTTCTAGGGAGCCCATTCCCCTTTGAAACAGTTTTTATCATTAGGAAATTTCCCCTTCTATCAACTTTAAATTCACTTCTTTTCAACTTCTACTCAATGCTCCTTTCTAAACTGTCTACAAAAGCCAATCCCCCCCCCAAAAAAAAAAACAAAAAAAAAATCCATGCCTAATCTTTCATGTGACAGTCTTTCAGGAACTTCAAGCCAGCTAGAGAGTCCCATCTGAGCCTTCTTTCTCTTCTCCATACAAAGCTTCTTGTTTCTGCAATTGATCCTCATACCCTTGACCATTCTTGCTTCCTTCAAGTCTCAGCTAAAAATGCCTCTTTTTCCAAGAAGCACTCAGGACCTTTACACTACTCCAAATCAGCTTTAAACACAACAGAGAATGCTAGGACTAACAACTATCTTCCCATCACACTATTAGAGGCACAGACACAACTCTTTGAAGTATCTCCTCATTCCCCCACACCTTCCCCAGTCACCCATAATAAGGAGCACTGAGTCTCACTATTCAGCCTAAGATCCTCACACCATCTTTTTGGCAGCCATTTCATACAAAACTCACTGAACATACTTTCACTACAACTTTTAGGACTTTTTTTCTTCAGAACACTGACTAGCCACAAATACTTTGTGGAGTTTATTTTTTGAACCTAAATTTTACCATCCATTAAATTTAATCTTGCTGAATTCAGCCCAATGTTCTGGTTTATCAAAATCCTTTCAGATTCTGACATCTAGCGATTTAGCCCTCTGAAATTTGTACCTTTTACACAGTTAATAAGTTACTTAAGTATGTCTTGATCTAAATCAATGATAAAAATTATAAAAGATATGACCACTATACTGAAAACTTTATTCAAAGTTGATTGACTACTCTTTGGATCTAGCCAATATTTTGGTACATATAGGTAATGGCTATTTTCCCAGTGTAAATTCAGATGCAGATAATCCTGATTAAGAAAAAAAATTATATAAATGAGGCTGAGAGAAACAGAGAGGCAGTAGAGTAATAAAACCGGATTTGGAGCCAAGATATTAAATTGTGTTCAAATTTTGCATCATTTACTAGCTATGTGAACATGTCAGGGCTTTAGATTTCTCATCTATAACACTGGCATTATTATTTGGACTTCGACTGTTGCTGGTTCAATTTGACAAACATTTATTAAAACAACCTAATCTGTTGCCAGTAACTGTTTGATGTTGATGATGCAAAGGCCAAAAAAAAAAAAAAAGTTTATAGTCTATTAAAAAATGCTTTGAAAATCTTGAGTAGCTATATACACCATGAGAGTCACCTTTATTTGCTACACCATCTACTAAAACCAATTATTAATTTACTCTCAATATTAGAAACATTATCAAAACATTAATGTAAATGTGAAGTATAAGTAGCTTGCTTTACCAACTTAGAGAAAAAAAAATTGTTGACTGAATACAAAAAGGCCAAAGCAGCAGCAAGGTCAATGAATAATTTGTATAAAGTATTTCATAAAAGGATGTCATTTCATTAAAGCCAATGAATATTTTGGTCATTTTATCATCAAGCTACTGATAGGCTTTCAAATTTCTGAATAGAAAAATATTTTAGAAGAACATGAAGAAGAATTTTCTCACTGTCACTGCATATGGGCTTATAAAGCTGAAATATCAGGAAAACTGAAAGTGGAATATGAAATTGGGTATGTCCTGAGTTGATTTCCTTTGAGAGTTTAGTGGTATTTATTATTTGAATGATACATATTTTTTTAAATGACACTGACCTTTTAAAAAAAATTAGAAAATACTGTTGGGAAAACAGCAACTAAACTCTAAAACCATGACCAAGGAAGAAAGAAATAGTGACAAATACTTGGGAGAGATGTGCCGAATATTATGTATCTGTTATAACAGCTTTAAAATATAATTCATATGAAGATGTTAAAAGAATTTCAAAGACCAGAAAATAACCGAGATGAGTACCACTTAAACTTAAAACATCCAAAACTGAACTCATTATTTTTGTTCTCCCGACTCCTCTTCTGAACTCCCTTATTACTGTCTTGGGCAGCAATATCCTTCCCAATCACCCATACTGCCAACAAAGGTGCCATCTTTGACTGCTTACTCCTCACCCCCTGCCATATCCAATTTATTGTCAAGTCCTATCAATTTCACCTTTGCTAACATTTCTGTTATACTTTCTCTCCTCTGACATTGAAATTACCCTGGTTCATCAACTCCAGCCTGGACTACTGCAGTAGTGGGCAGGCTTTGGTAGGTCTGCTATGTATCTCCCTGCTCTAGTCCATTCTCCACTCAATTGTCAGTCTAAAGCCCAAGTGACCATGTCTAAAGCCCAAGTGACCATATCAACCCAATTCAACCAATTCCACCAGTTCCCTATTGCCTCCATGATCAAATATTTAAACATGTTTGGCATTCAGAGCACTTTACCACCTGCCTCCCTCCTACTTACCCACCAAGTTTCTGCAATACAGTGACACTGGTTTTCTTGCTATCCATCACACAAAATACGTCCTATCTCCCAACTTTAGGAATTTTCAATGGCTGTTCATGCCCAGAACACTTTTCCTCGATATCTCTTCTTTCTGGCTTCCCCGAATTGCTTCAAACTCCAGCTAATATATCCCATCTACTGCAAGCCCTTCCTGATCTACTTTAATGCTAATGCATTTTGCATTTAATGCTCATTTTATCAGGTGTGTGTGTGTGTGTGCATGTGTGCAGTTTGTATATAGCTATTTGCATGTCTTCTCCATTAGATTGTGAGCTCCTTAAGAGTATGGATTGGTTTTATTTATATATTTTTTTTGTTTCTGCCCTTTTTTTGTATCTCCAGTGTAATGACTGGTAAATGCTCTTAATAAAAGCTGACTGCTAGATGAATCAGAATGGAGAAATTAATAGTCTATGCTCAATTATGAACCATTTATGATAAGTTTATTTCAATGGATCTATGATCTCACTAAGGTACATATTCCAATGATCTCTCTATCAAGGTAAATTACAACCCAACCATACCTTTCTACATGGTGAATCTTTTTTCCATGTCCTCCCCAAATATATACTTTAAAGAGTATACACCCAAAATACTTTAAACTTTCCTCTAGGTTTTTTAAAAAACATTTTGGGGTTACCAATGTGATATTTATACTTAGGTCATCACATCCTTTTCTCTCAGTACATGATTACCATACCTCTATCTCCTTTCCCATTCATATATATCCTGAATAACTCTTTCACAGGGCAGATAGGTCTATCACTAGAAAAACATTTGCTTGAAAAATATTTAAAAATTTAAAAACATAATAGGTGATGATATTGTCTTCATTTAAGGCTAGACCTGCTAAAAATGTTAATATTCACTCTTCTCTGATATCAGAATCTTCTCATTCATATATCTTCATAAACAAAATAACTAAGAAATACCTAGCCTAAAAATAAAAATGTCAGAAAAAGATTTTAATATATGATGGAGATGTAGACATTTATGGAATAATGAAATTAATGGATTAGTGTTGCTCACTTTCTCCCAAAGGCAAGAAACTTAAGCAATAAGAAATGCATCAATTTCAAAGAAATAAAATCTTAAATATTACTAGATACTAAACACACCTTAACTGATCCAATATAGCAGCTATGGTATTTTTCTACCAATGATCTCAAAAGCAAATGCAGAACTGCAATTCCAAGTTGTATCATCCATTTTTTTTTTGTTTTTTGTTTTTTAATGTTGTGGCAATAAAATACATTTTCATATAGAAAACAAGATAACTCTTATGTTTATATTTCCTAGCTTTGTTCATAGCTGTGTCATTACACTGGTTATGAATAATATATTTTGAAGGACATTTAATATTTCCTCAGAAAAGTTTAAAACATTAACATTCTTTATTGTGATACAA
Source organism: Myrmecobius fasciatus (assembly GCA_023553655.1). Classification (NCBI taxonomy): domain Eukaryota; kingdom Metazoa; phylum Chordata; class Mammalia; order Dasyuromorphia; family Myrmecobiidae; genus Myrmecobius; species Myrmecobius fasciatus. The sequence goes on from JAJPUD010000907.1 coordinate 142,300, forward strand.
TCTGTTAATGGTTTCTTAAATATCATCTGTTTTTTTTTTTCTGACATTTGGGAGCAAAATCTAAAATTTGTGGTTTCAAATCATATGAGTATTAGATATAATGGGAAATACTGTCAGCTGCCTCTAGATCTGGTCCAATCAACATATCAATGTTGAGGGTAGAGGTGGAGGAGAAGGAAAAGTATATGGAGGAAGGAGATAACCCAAGTCCAGGAAGGAAGGATAAGATAAGCCTAGGTAGATTTAATGAAGTAAACCTTAGTGAAAGAGAGAAATACATAAAAATGACTTAGAAACAGAATGTCACTATTTCTGTAAATTTGGATTAGAAGAGAGACAGATAAGAATGGGACAAAATAACAACAAAAAAATATAAACTAGCATGAATATAGACTCCTTATGGTAAGGGCATTTTGGTCTGTATTTATTATGCCATTATATATATATATTTTTAATACTCAAAAGTAATTAAGTTGAAAAATGATTTTCTTGAATATTTTCATTCTCTCTTGCTCATTAATTGCCACTTCCAACTGTTTACTAGTTATAAGCAAATCTACTCCTTTAATCTATCAAATTAAGGTGGTCTACTACACCTTAACATTCCATATTTTTGTCACTTAATAATTATGGGCATAATGAACCTATTCTGCTTAGGTCCCAGAATATTTAACATCCAAGCTGTTTTTGTTCTGAAAATGAACTTTTTTAAAAGTCTTTTTTTGACAGATAAATTGAACGCAGTCAATTATATATGAGCAGATTAAGAAATGGTCTGGTGACTGTTTTAGATAAGAATGTTTTCAATTATTTTAATAAAATCTGAAACCAAAAACATTTAAGAATCAAAATATTTATATAAACAACATAGCATATGTGTTATGTTTGGCAAAAGCCCCTGAAGATTAAAATGTATTTTAAACTATATAATAAAGTTTGATCTTAATTGAAGTATGCCCTACTTCATTTATCAAAGAAAAAAATACACTTACAAGATTTAAATTCTGCAAAATTCAACTTCTTATGATAATTATTACAAAACATCTAGAAGCTAAACATTAAGCTTTTTTTCTAAATTGTTTCTTTCCCCTTCTACTTTCTCAAAAATGCACAAATTGGGGGCAGCTAGGTGGCGCAGTGGTTAGAGCACCAGCCCTGAAGTCAGGAAGACCTGAGTTCAAATCTGGTCTCAGACACTTCCTAGCTGTGTGACCCTGGGCAAGTCACTTAACCCCAATTGCCTCAGCAAAAAGCAAAAAAATAAAAAAATAAAAAATAAAATAAAAAATGCACAAATTGCCATTTGGGGGAACAACTTATATGTAAACAAAAACTAGTAAAACATAGACAAAGGGATCTTGCTTTTGGATTTGAGGCTTATAGGAATGGTTTTTTTAACATGACAGTGTTTATATCTTTTTAGAAAAAATTTTAATTAAGTGACTCCTATTTCATAGGATTTTGTGTTGAAAAAAGTTTTTAAACATTTAATCTCAGAAGCAATCTGTCTTGAATTCCTCTCCATTTTACAAATGAGAACTTTGAAGCCTTGAAAGAGCAGATGACTAGTTCAGGATCACACTAAGAGTGAGAAGCCAAGTCAGGAATTACTCTGGGTTGGTTTTTTTTTTTCCCCCTGCAAAGCCAGTGCTGTTTACATACAGGCTTATAGGTGAATAAAAAATAGCAAATCTTATCTTTTTTAAAATTTTTTATTTTTTGTGGTGATTAAGCAATCAGGCTAGTCTTTGATGTCTTTTGCCCTCAACAAAAATCTGTTATTTTAAACACAATGTTGTGATTCTTTTCTACCACATTGAGTAACAAAAATGCTAAATTTGCATCAGAAAACCTGGGTTCAAATTCTGACATTTAAAGTTTGCTATTTCCTACCAAATGGATCCCCCAGCTCTTACATTAGTAACACATGGGATCTGGGCTAGGCCCTTTACCCCTCAGTGATCTTCTGTCTTTTCAACTTTAAAATGAGGGAAATGGATTAGGTCACCTAAAGTCTTTGTCAGTGTGAAATCTATGATCCTACAAAGCCCTAATCCAATAACTCATCTTGGTACAGAGATAATCACAGTCCCAGGAGCCCAAAGACCATGAATAGAGCATAAGCACTGGAAGGTCTTCAAATTAAAGGACTAGATATTGGTAGATGGGACAGTTGGAAGAGAACTGGAGCTGGAGCTAGACAAAAGACCCTAGTTCAAATCCAGGCTCAGACACTAATTGTATAAACCCTCGGCAAGTCACTTAACCTCTCTCCCTTAGTTTCCTCATTTGAAAAATGGGGATAACAACAGCACCTAATTCTAAGTGTTGTTGTAAAAACAAAATGAAATATTTGTAAGGCATTTTGCAAAATTTAAAAGCTTACATAAATGCTATCATGATCAAATTATTAAAAATATGTTGGTGACAAGCACAATAGTCCAATGATGCTATAGGTGCTTTAAGTATTGAAGAATATACTACTTTTTTACCGAATATAAAACATTTGGCCCTTTATGCTATAACAAAGCAAAACCCAAATGCTATTATTATTCAATAAGAATAGGAATGCAACAAATTGCAATTTCTATTCTTGATCTGAAGACCAAGTGTGGTAACAGGACTGCAGTACCTGTGTTGTGTACACAGTACCTGTGTATCTGAGTCTCAATTCTGGATAAGTCACTTCATTTCTCTAGGCCTCAAGTTTCCTTCCCTTATAAAATCGGGGGAGTTAGATTTTGTGATTTTTTTAAAAAAGAAATCCCAAGAGTTTAAAAATATAGGATGGAACTCATCAACAGTCTCTGGATGAACACAACTTTAAAATACATTCTTTTTGGGTGTTCACAAGAAAATTGTCACAGTTCAAGCAGTAGCCCTCATAAATCAAATCTGACAAGACAGACAGACTTCAAATTTGGTCTATACCAAATCTGACAAATTTCCTTTTTAAAGCACAGAGGGTTCTCTTTTTCCTCTATGACAGAAACATTTAATATTAAGGAATCTCTCAGAAACTATTATTTAATCTTAATCCCTGATTTTAGAGAGGAGGAAACCAGTCATGAAATTAGTGACAGAGCCAAATCTCGCCTTTGCCAATGCAGAGTTCTTTGGCCTGTATTTGTCAGTATATGTGTGAAGGGCTTTTAAGTCTCTTAATGATATTCCTTATACCTGATGCAACTACTAAGAAAATAATTTTTCAAATGTGGTTAGTGCAGACTGTTATTCATTTAGCCAGAGCGCTAACTTCCTGGCTTATTCCTACTCAGCATGGCATGGCTCATATCTTCTCAATTAGGATTTCTGTCACAGTTCCTCGGTTGACAATTTCCAGTCTTCCCCATCTGGAATGTCACTAAGTGCCCCTGACAACAATGACAATACCAGTGGGCTCCTGCTGGAAGCACCTGCTGAAAACGTGGAGTTGACAGTCCAGGAGGGGAGGAGAAAGGGAGTAGAAGGAGG
>JAJPUD010000907.1:146173-166866 GCA_023553655.1 Myrmecobius fasciatus
GGGAGGGTGGGAGGGGGGAAGAGAGAGAGGGCGGCTCCGCCCGCGCCCGTGCCTGCGCCGCTCCCACGCCCTCCCTCTCCTGTCTCTGTCACGGCCCGCCCCGCCGCCCGCTCGCTTCTCTCCGGCAGGAGCAGGCGGCGGCGGCGGCGGCGGCGACGGCGACGGCGGTAGGGGCAGCTTTCTGCGGGGCCTCCGGGCGTCGGTGTTTCCGGCCGCCTATCGCCAGTTTCCTCCTCCCTCCTCCTCCCCCGCCCGCGGAGCGTCCATCTTGACCTCTCCTCCGCCCCTTTGCCGTAGCTGCTGGTGCTGGCCCCGAGGCGTCGCCGGCGGTCGCGCGAGACCGGGGAGCCGCCTCCGTCTGGCGTCATAATCCGGCGCTGGGGGCGCTCCCGCGCAAGTCATCCCGAACCTGCGTTAGCAACCGACTCAGCCGTTGCCATGGTTCGTCGCCGCCCTAGGCTGTTGGGGGCGGGAGGGTGAGGAGCTGAGCTGGGCCTCCCGGCTGAAAACTCGAGCTCAATCCGGGATCCCTAATGGAATATGGTGGCTGCGGTGGCTCAGTCCCGGGCCCGCCTTCCCCCTGCCTCCGGTGACTTCGAGCCGGGACCTTGCTTTATGAGACCCTCCTTGGCCGATGACGACCGCCATCAATCGCTTTAATTACATCTCTGAGACCCAATCGTGGAACGCTCCCTAGGTTGGACTTGGAGGTGAAAAAGCATTATATTTAGGTTTTGAGCTGGAACGTCTTTATTTTACAGATGAGGAAACTGAGTCCCAGCCCCATGGAGAGATGTGGGTTCAAAGAGATGACAGAAAAGATAAGGGCAGCCCTGAGAAACGTTCGTGTCTCCGAAGTTTGCTGCAGATAAACCGGCTCAGAACTGCCATTCACTCCGGTTCAGCAAGGAAGGGCTAAGCCAAGAGCTCTTCGGATGGTAGAAACGCAGAAATAACCAATGGAGCTCCCAATGACAACGTTTATAAAAAATTGGATCCAAAAGGTTACTAATGGGCCGGTGTCAGCTTGGAGAGCTCGCTCTGTAGTAAAGTATCTTTCCAGCCTCACTACCTTTATATTCTCCCCTTTATATTCTACAATCCCAACAAATTGGCCTTCCCTCTGTTCTTCATATATATTCTTGACTTTGTACTGATTATCCCCCATGCCATGTTGAATATGCTCTTCCCCCCTCACCTCTACCTCATAGATTCAGCTAAAGCACCACCTTCTGAACATGAAGCCTTCCTTGATCCACTCATATTCCCACTCATTCTCTATTTTTGTTGTTGTTTGCCCCACCCCTTTTTCTTTTTTGAAGAGAACCAATGATTTTGAAGGATGTTGTCTTGACTCATAGATTAATTGGATTTAAGTGAGGCAGTTTCACCCTTTCATAGTTATCAGTCTCACCCTATTTCAGAGTCCAATGACAGAATAAAAGTCAAAACAACTGGCAATGGCGCAGGATGCCATAGGTGACCGTTCTCATGGGCATATTTCACTGGGCTTCACATGCTTGTTATTCATCCCCTAACTAAGCAATGGGTTGGAGGCCTGTTGGTTCCCCTCAACCTGGTTTAGCCTGTCTGCCAAGATAATTTACTGGGGTGTGGCCCCTGCTCATGTTACAGCTTCTTGGAGCCACAGGTGAGAGTGGAGAGGTGGATACCAAAGGTGAATGAGCAGCCCTAAAAGGGCTTTGCAGCTCTCACACCAGAGGGACTATTTAGTGTGAGTGGAAGGCAATCGCAGAGGGAAGACATTCTCATAGATTTAATCTACATAGATATAAATATTGCTACATAGTGCCTGCCACGTAGAAGGTGCTTAATAAATGCTTGTGAATGATTGACTGTAAGGCACTCTACCAAGTTCTTGAGTGCAGGAGCAGGAAGAAAACTAGTCTAAGTTCAGGGTACAACTAATAGTCTAATTTGACAGAAATTTAAGGAATATAAATGTGAAAAATCCAGGAAAGCAAGTTGAGGCAAGATCACAGAGGACTTAAATACTAGGCTGAGGAGTTTATAGCTTATCCGAAAGGCAGAGTTGGGGAAATAATGACATTTCATAAATATATCTAGGATAAAAGTTCCACCAGCAGTACATTAGTGTACCTGTCTTTCCACAACCACTCCAACAATGGAAATTCCCATCTTTTGTCAGTTTAGCTAGCTAATCTGTTGTTCAATGTAAAGTGAAATTTCAGGGTTAGCTTTTCTCTAATATGAAGCTTTCATGTGGCTATTCTTCCTTTGAGAACTGTTTGTTCATACTCTTTGACACCTTTGGGAAAATGATCTGTGCTTGATGAAGCCATGCTGGCTCTTTATGATCACTGCTTCATTTGCTAGATGCTTATTAACCATCTCTTTAATAAAATGGAATCAAATTCAAGTTGACAACTACAAAGAATAGCTTTGAAGAAAAAAAGGAGAAAAGAAAAGGGAGAGAGAGGAAAACAAGGTACAGAGGGTAAGAAGAAGAAGATATTGTTAAATATAATGCTGTTGTAAAGGAGTGATTATATCTTGTCATTCAAAATCAGCAAGCACGGGTGTGTGGGAGGGAACCAAATCACTTCTTATATTATATTTGACATATAATTCCATATTCTTTTCCTACTCAAGAAATTAAATAGTAGATATCAGTTTCATCCAGAAATAGGAATAGGAAGTAATTGACTCATGAAAATTTTCATATCGAAAAATATGATTCATATAGACTATGCTTTCCTGATAGTTTAAATTTATGGCAATTTTCTCTAATTGGTAACTTTGCTTAATGATTTTTGAAGAATAAGCTTTATTTTTAGTTATTTGACAATTCTACAGTAAATCAAACTTATTAAATACAATTTTACAGTTGAAATTTTGGTGGTTTAATTGTATAAAATCTTAAAACAATAATTAAGCATTTTAAAATTATTTTGTAAAAAATATTTTAAATACTCTCACAAAGAAGTAAGTTCAATTTCTGTAACACATAAAGGAAGTTCTAATTAATGAAACCTTTCATATACTGAAATGGAATATGTTGATTTTGGCCAATCCTCTGTTACACAAATGTCATATTTCTCTTAAAGTATAGTAACCCTCATGCAGTACTTTTAAATTGAAAAGGTTGCTCTCCAAAGATTCTCAAGATCTGTTTGACATTGTGTTGACGAGCATTTGTAAATGGCCCCTCAATATACTTTTTTAGCAAGATGAAAGGAAAGGATATAGTGTTTATTAAATATCTACATAAATTGGGCTAAATTTTAAGAAACAACTCAATTTGATCCTTACAACAACCCTGGGAAGTAGGTCCTATCACCCCATTTTACAGGAGGAAACTTAAACAGATATTAAGTGATTTACTAGTGGGTTAATATTGTTAATAAACCTCTCCACACTTAGCTTGACTGATTCCCAGAAAATAGTATAAAAACAGTTCTGGAATAAATTGGGGCTTGCATTAACTGGGATTGTTAATCAAAGGAAAGCTAATACTCAATTTGCCCAGCTAATACTCCAAAACCACTGAGATCTCAGAGCTCTTGTTCATTTGTTTCTTCCTACCCCCATGCTATAGAATACTAAAGGAAATCTAAGAACAGAACATTAATAAGAAATAGGCATTTAACAAATATTTATTGGTCACCTAATTATTGTACCTGGAACTTGGAGTACATATGATTTCATTGGGTGTGTCGATTCCTATGGCTATTGGATAAACTTTAGTAAACTTTGCTTTTGAATTGTGACACTAGATATAAATCAGTAATTGTGGGAAAATAAAGAAAATTACCTGGCTCTCCAAAATTCCCCTACTCCCCCCAATAACAGTGCCTCAAAGTGAATTTTATTACTGGTTGAAATAATTAAGTTGGAGTAAAGCAGTCCTTTAGTCTGATAACTTGGGAGAATGTAAAGCTCAGATGTCTCAGGATGGGAGTCTGTCCAGAGGAAAGTACAGATACAGCTGAGCAGAATTCAACAGAAAGCTTTGGAGGCAGTTTTATAGGTGGCAGCCTTAGCTTCAGGGGTTGGGTGGCTGATTAGGGGAAAATTGGGTAGGGAGAGAGGGAAGGGAACCTCCACTGGCAGTTAACTGGTTGTGGGAGGAATAAGAATGATGTAAGAAAATCAAGAATATTATGAAAAAATCCAAAAATTTTTGGAAGAAAATAACTCCCTAAAAAGTAGAATTGGTAAAAGGGAAACTGAGGATTTCATAAGGCATTAATAAGACAAAATTTAAAAAATGAAAAAACAGAATGGGAAATATTAGAAAAAGAAACCTAGAAAATAGATTGAGAGATATAAAAATTGTTGGGCTATCTGAAAATTATGAGAAAAGAGTCTAGACACTATACTTTTAGAAATTAAGGAAAATTGCCCTGAAGTTTTAGAGTATTTAAAGCAGAAATTGAAATAACTCCAGTGATAACTATCTAAAAGAGATCCCCAAATAAAAACTCACAAATATAGCTAAGTTTTGAAGCTACCAGATCAAGGAGAAAATATTACAAGCAACTAGAAAGAAATATTGGGGAGATATGGTCAGGATAATACAATATTTAGCAGCTTCTACATCAAAAGAAAGGCATGGAAAACGATATTCCAGAAAGCAAATGAGCTATGTTTGCAATTGAGAGTAACCTAGCCAGCCAAGCTGAGTGTAATCCTGCAAGAAAAAAGTGGATATTTAATGAATTAAATTACTTTCAGGCATTCTTGAGGAAAAGACCAGAATTGAACAGAAAATTTGACATACAAAAATTAGGAGAAACATAAGGTAAACATGAAAGACTATGGTAAGGTATTTAGTAAGATTAAACTATGTCCTTATATGGGAACATGTTATTTGTAATTCTTAAGAATGTTGTTACTAGGATAATTCAAAAGAGCATACATATATAGAAAGCTTGTGTCTGAGTTGATTATGATGAGATGATCCTAAAATAAAATTGGAAAGAAAGATATAAAATGGAGCAAATTAACTCAAAAAAGAGGCTTTGATGGAAATTTTTTTAAGTACAGGAAGGGGTGGAAGGCAGGTAGTGCCTTTTACTTAAAGAAAGAAAAACATTTACTTCTAATATAGTATAAATATCTTATTGAGAAATAGGACAAGGGGACAGAATAAGAAAGGGGCTCTAAGAAGTAAATGTGAATTAGAGTGAAGTAAATTAGGCTTTTAAGGAGGGCTAGGATAAAAAGGGAGGAGGATAAACAGAAAAAAAAATAGGATGGAGAGAAATAAATTAGTTACAACTTTTTGAATGGGATGAACTCACCCATGAAACAGAAATGGAGAGCAGAATGGATCAAAACCCAGAACCCAACAATATATTGTTTACAAGAAACATTTAAAAATGAGAGACATGAGGCAGCTAGATGGCACAGTGGATAGAGTACCAACCCTGAAGTCAGGAAGACCAGAGTTCAAATCTGGTCTCAGACACTTGACACTTCCTAACTGTGTGACCCTGGGCAAGTCACTTAGCCCCAATTGCCTCAGGAAAAAAAAAATGAGAGACAGTATGAAAATAAAGGGCTGAGGTAGAAGATGATATACTTCAGCTGATGTAAAAAAGCAGGGTAGCAATTTCAGACAAATTTAAACTAAAATAGATTTAATTAAAAGAGAATAACAGAAACTACATTATGATATAACATCATGAATGTTATCATCAATCAATGAAGTAAAGGTTAGATTAATACAATTGAATGCAAGAAAATCATTGAATTAATAAAACTAGGAGTTGATTTTATAAAACCCAAAATGGATAAAACATTAGTTAATATGATTTTTAAAAAGAAAACTGAATCTTTAATCAAATTAACTTTAATCAACAAATTGAATATCAAATCAAAAATGAAAAGGTTGAATATACCATTAATAAAGATGAAATTAAAGCAGTTATTAGGAATTATTTTGCACAATTGCATAGCAATAAACTTAACAAATTAAATGAAATGTAAGAATACAAAAATTAAAACTGCCCAGATTAATAGAGAAACAGAACATTTCAATAAAACAATTTTAGAAAAAAAGACATTGAACAGGCCATAAATGTGCTTCCTAAGAAAAAAGTTTTAGGACCAGATGGATTTACAAGTGAATTCTGTTAAACATTTAAAGATCAACTAATTCTAATATTAAATAAATTATTTGGAATAAGGCAAAAAAATACAAAACTTTTTTCTAAAACAAATATGGTGATGATACCTAAGCAAGGGGGGAAAAAAAGCAAAAAAGAAAGAAAATCAGACCAATCTGACTAATGAATGTTGATGCAAAAGTCCTAAATAAAGTACTAGCTAGGGGACTACAATAATATATTATAAAGGTTATATAGTGTGATCAAGTGGGATTTAGCCATGAATTCAAGAATGATTCAATATTAAAACTATTAACATAATTGATTATCGCAATAACAAAATTAACAAAAATCTTTATCTCAATAGATGCAGAAAACGTTTTTGACAAAACACTCATTTCTTTTCAAAATACTTGAAAGCATAGGTATAAATGATTTTTTTCTCTTAAAATGATAAAAAGCGGATAGAGCACCAGCCTTGAAGTCAGAAGGACCTGAGTTCAAATCTGGTCTCAGACACTTAACATTCCCTAGCTGTGTGACCCTGGGCAAGTCACTTAACCTCAATTACCTCAGCAAAAATAAATAAATAAAAATAAAAAGCATCTACCTAGAACTATCAACATTATTTGTGATGTGGATAAGCCAGAATCCTTCCCAATAAGATCAGAATAAAACAAGGATGCTTATTTGCATCAGTATTATTCAGTATTATGAGCTAGCAATAGCGATAAAAGAAATTAAAGGAGTCAGAATAGGCAATGAAGTAATAAAACTTTCTTTTGTAGTCACTATGACTATATACTTGGAAAATCTTACAGATTTAACTAGAAAGTCAATAGAAGAAAAAAAAATTTTTTTAGCAAAATAACAGGATATAAAATCAACCCGCATAAACCATCAACATTTTGGTATCTCCAAGGAATTTACTTCCCAGGATGGCACTGGGCTACAAATGTTGTTTATTCAAGACTCTAAAGTTTAGGGTCTTGCTCTGTCACCATTACAGTATGAGGGGAGGCGATGGTCATGTTTTGATGACTTTATTTCCTGGCATATGCTGCCTCCTGCCTCTCCCTTAGGGTTCTTTGTTGCTTTAACTGGACTGCTTTGCCTGCTGAAATTGTCTTTTGGATCTATGGATGGGGAAGAGCTGATAACTAAACAAGTGATAGGTTGACAAGAAATTAAATGGACAATTTTGATTATATAAAATGTGAAAGTTTTGTCTTAAAAATCCAATGTAGTTAAAAATTAGAAGGGAAACAGGTAGATGGGAGGGAAGGGGGAGAATCTTTGCAACAAGTTTCTGTGATGAAAAGTCTGATAACAAAGTTATATGAGGAACTAATTCAAATTTATAAAGAACCAGTTTCCAAAAGTTAAGTGATTACAGGACACAAACAAGTAGTTTCCTCAACTATGGAATGAGAGTAATAATACCTACCTCCCAGGGTTGTAGTGAGGATCAGTCAATTAACATTTATTAAGCACCTATTATGTGCCAGGCATTGTGCTGAACTGTGGATATAGAAAGAGGCCCTCAAGGAGTTTAAAATATAGAGGGAGACAGCATGCAAAGAAATACAAAAGAAGCTAAGGATAAATAGGAAATAATTAAAAGAGAAGTCACTGGAATTAAGAGGAGTGGGGGAAGGCTTCCTGCAAAAGATGAGATTTTGATTAGAACTTAAAGGAAACAAGGAATATCAGTAGTCTGAGTGAGGAGGGAAAGCATTCTAGGCATGGGGGACAGCCAGAGAAAATGCACAGAGATGAGAGATGGAGCATCTTTGTGGAACAGTCAGAAGGTCAGTGTCACTAGATTGAAGAATACATATTGAAAAGTAAGATGAAACAGCAACAAGAAGATTATACGATGATCAATTCTGATGGACGTGGCTCTTTTCAACAATGAGATGATTCAGGCCAGTCCCGATGGTCTTGTGAGGGAGAGAGCCATCTGCATCCAGAAAGAGGGCTGTGGGGACTGAATGTGGATCACAACATAGTATTTTCACTTTTTTTGTTTTTTGCTTCCCTTTTTGTTTTCTCTCATTTTTTCCCTTTTGATATGATTTTTTTTTGTGCAGCATGAAAATTGTGGAAATGTATATAGAAGAATTGCACATGTTTAACATATATTAGATTACTTGATATCTAGGGGATGGAGGAGAGAGCAAATTTTGGAACACAAAGATTTTGCAAGGGTGAATGTTGAAAATTTTTTGCATATATTTTCAAAATAGAAAGGTATTTAAAAAAAAAAAAAGAAAAGGTGTAAGGAACAGTGATTAAAGCACTGGCCCTGGAGTTAGGAGGACTTGAGTTCAAATCTGGCCTCAGACACTTAATGCTTTCTCACTGTGTGACCTTGGGCACTTAACCCCAATTGCCTTACCTTTTCTCCTCCCTCCCACCCAAAAAAGAAAGAAAAGTAAGGTAGGAAAGGTAGGAGGGGGCTAGATGAGGAAGGGGCTTTGAATGCCAAGAAAGCATTTATGATGTGTTTAGCACAATAACTGTGCATAAGAAACACCATATTGTTGGGGTTCAAAGGAGACCCCAAAAAGGTGGGGTTCCAGCCTGGTGCCGCAAGGTGTCTTAAAAGAGTTTTGAGATTCAGACCCATCTCTAAGGGGCAAAGTTTATTATAATTGTAATGCCAATTAAATCAGGCTGAGTTCCAAAAGGATTTAGCAAAGAACCAGGAGCAAGAAGATAAATTTATTTTATTTTTATTTTTATTTTTTTTATTTATTAATACATTTTATTTGCAAAACATATGTATGGATAATTCCTAAACATTAACCCTTACAAAGCTTTCTGTTACAAATTTTCCCTCCCTACTCCCCACCCCTCCCCTAGATGGCAGGATATCCACTACATGATAATTATGTTAGAATACTTAAGAAATCGAATGTATGTATAGTTTTGCATCATTTTTTGTGCAGGAGAAATTGTATCTACAGGAAAGAATAATCTGATAAAGGAAATACAATGCAAGCAAACCTCAATAGAGAACATGAAAATGTTATGTTGTGGTCCACATTTCACATCCTTCTCTCCAGGTGTATATGGATTTCTTCACTGAACAATTAGAACTGGTTTGAAGCATTTCATTGTTGAAGAGAGTCATGTGCATTAGAACTGATCCTCATATAGTATTGTTGTTGCCGTGAATAATGAACTCCTGGTTCTGCTCACTTCACTGAGCATTAGTTCATGCAAGTCTCTCCAGGCCTCTCTGAAATCATCCTGCTGGTCGTTTCTTACAGAACAATAATATTCCATAACATTCATATACCATAATTTATTCAGCCACTCTCCAATTGATGGGCATCCATTCAGTTTCCAGTTTCTAGCCACTACAAAAAGAGCTGCCACAAACATTGCAAGAAGATAAATTTAAAGGAAAAAGAAAGATCATGTCACTGATATGCTAATTTTGTGGATTAGACGTAGAATCCAGGAGTGATCTGGTATGCACCCCATTATTGAATTCTGTGGCTTAGATTGCCTCAGAAACTTTGTTATTACTGACCAACAGATTGTTATCTGACAGCCAGCTTTGGGACAGCACTCCCAAGGCCAGGTGGCCTTAGGGTCAAGGTCAGGTAGCCTTAGGGTTATGGCTGCATCCTCCCTAGGAGCCCCACTACATCATCCCCCCTCAATTGAGACCCACATTAATTTGGGGCAAAGGGGCAAAGCCTTATCTTCTGGAGCTGCTTCAGGCTGCTAAGGGGTGTAGAGCTGGCCTTGTCTAGCAGGGTCCAGACTGAGAAAGGGAGAAATGTTGCTTGAAGATGGTGTCAGTGGCATCCAGGGAGTACTGAGGCTCAGAATCAGGTACCAGGTGGTATTCAGGTTGAACAAGTTGGAAATTTGTGGCCTGGAGCCTAGAAGAAACAGCTCAGGAAAAGTCTGAATAGCAGTTGACATGGAAACATGAGTAACAACACCTTTGCAAGAAGAGGCTTTCCATTCCTAGGGTAAAAACCTTGGGAGAGTCATTTATTAAAAAAAAAAAAAATCTTCACCAGAGATGTTATCTCCACACTAGAAACAAATTTGAATAAAATCAACATTTTTCATTGATATAACATAGCATAACCCATTAAGTTATATCCCTCTAAGAAAAGTGATTGCACAAAAATTCTTTTCTCTAAACCACACTGAAGAAGTTTTATATTTTGTTTCAATAATCAGTGGAATAATAGGTGCCATAGACTATCAATTCAGGAACCCAGTTTCATACAGATATATAGTAACAGACAGATGATTAGGTCAAATACTCATTTATCTAATTATTTAGGATATAACAAATATATATTTTCAGATTGAAAACAGTAAGATCTTACATACTTGTTTTGTGCTCATGGCTGACCACTTGCTCTGATTATAGAAATATGCTATATGAGGGAAAAGCAGGAATGTGATTATAATAACATCAAAATAGGTCTTCAAGCTTTAGTCTGAGAGCCCATACATGATAGGATAAAGCAGCCTTAGCTCTGACTTTAGGTAATGATTACAGTTCACAAGCAATCATGCAGTAACAATTCCACCTCATAGCCAGACTCAAGAATAATCAGGTGGGAAACAAAGAAACAGAACTGGGAATTTGAGTCAGAAGAGCCCAACCCTTGAGCAGAGACCAAGGTTGCCCTCCAAGCTCTTGCCCAGGTAGGCGTCCACCTGTGACAGTTCAAGATGGTATCCCTCTCAGTAATTTATGGCATTTCTCTTATGATCCATCAAACAGTCATACCCAAATTCTAAACTCAAAAGAATATCAGTTACAGTCCCAAGAAATTTTATTTTTAATAGTAAATTCTACTAATCATAGCTTAGGGTTAGATAAATTGTTTTTATTATCATATAGTTATAATAAGCAATAAAAATTTACCAGGACTCATACACATAAGAGATTTTGTTTAACATCTTTAACATGTTTTTCTTCTTGTTGAATTTAAACTCATCTGGTGCAAAGAACAATCATAAGCAATCATTTCTATATTGTAAGTTTGGGGCATGTATATGTTAAAATTAGAAACTTGAATATAAATATATGAGACTCGTGTTGATTTTTTGCAATAGATTCTGTTCTATCTTAATTTTTAAAATTGTTTTGTTTTCTTCCTAAAACAAAAAGGAAACTTATTTAAGGGAATAGGATGGGAAGCTAGAACTCTCCCTGAGAACTTCCAAAGCTGCAACAGTTTGGGGGACAGAAAAACTGAACTAAAAGGATTCTAAGTAAACACATTCCCTGTTTGAGAACTATATATCCCAAACAAACTTATTTCTCAAGGTTAATGACTTACCTACACTGACAGTTTAAAGAAAACTGGCAAGCTTGCAAATTAAGGGGATTTGACAGATCTCAGAGAAGGGACTGAGCATGCTATTGCCCACAGCTTCTGTGGGCTGTGCTATTTGATACCTTCTTCCACTCTGTAAAGGAAGAAAAGGGTGCTTCATACTCTCATATTTGAAAGCTTTCACCTCATCCCTCTTGTTCTGCACACTAACTACAAATTTTAGGTTTAACATGATGACAATAAATAACATAGTTAACAACAGTCTTAGAATTTTCATAATAGCCAAATAGCATAAGCTGTAATAAACCCTTAATTTTCTAGCAAAGGTGGATATACCTAATTTTCTAAATTACATTTATAAAACATTATAAAACAGGATTTGCAAGACTGATGAAATAAACTTTTTACCTTCTTTTAGTTGTTCAGTTTATTCTTTCCCCTAAACTGTTGCAGCTTTGGAAGTTCTCAAGGAGGGTTCCTGTTCCCTTAAATAAGTTTCGCTTTTGTTTTAGGGAGAAAACAAGACAATTTTAAAAATTGAGATAGAATAGAATCTATTGCAAAAATGAATAGAAGCCTCATATATTTATAATCATCTCCAACCTTAATATAACATACCACTTTTAAAAATTATTTTAAAATTGACTTAACTTTAGTTAATAAGATTGCCTAAATTTGAATTAAATGTTCCAGTCAAACTGAATTACCATTTGGATATTTTTTAATTCACACAAACCACTTCTTCTTTTGTGAGCCAGGAAAGGGTTAAGTGCCAGTTATTATGGCCAAGGTCCCCAGAAGTCTGACTCCCAATACTTAAAAAGTAGGCTTTGCTGCCAGAGTTTTTAAAGTAGCAGCGAACTGCTTTTTTATTTTCTTAAAGTTCTCAAACTCTTAAATCTTCTGTTAGCATTGTCAGTGCAAATAGATTACAGCTTACATATCCTTTTAGTGGTCTTTGATTAAAGCTTCTTTAAAACTGCTTTTACTATCATATCTCAAATAAGAAAATATATTCAATTCAGTGAAATTCATCTCTCTCTGTTAGCCCTCCATCCATATATCCCTTGCTATAGTCAAGGAAGGAGAGAAAGGGGAAGGAAGAACAAGAGACTCTCCTTCATCTACACATTATTCTTCTTAGTCCTGGGAAGCCCAGATGTGGTAACTTAATTTAGTTGAATTTGCTTCCAAATTACTTCACACACACGCATCATTTATCTCAACATTGACATATTTTGGTCACATTTAAAGACCCATATAAAATTATCAAATATGAAGCAATTCTATCCAATAAAACAGTTAACATACAACATTTGTTTTGTGCTAAGCACTTCTGCAATGATGTGATCTTCACAACCACCTTTTTTTTTCCCTGAGGCAATTGGAGGTAAGTGACCTGCCCAGGGTCACACAGCTAGGGAATATTAAGTGTCTGAGGCCAGATTTGAACTCAGGTCCTCCTGACTTCAGGGCTGGTGCTCTATCCACTGCACTAACTAGCTACCCCAGTCACTAACCATATGAAAAAATGTTCTAATTTGCTAATAATTAGAGAATTGTAAATTAAAGCAACTTTGGGATTCTATCTCACACCCATCATACTGACAAAGATGACAAAGGACAAAAATGTCAAATGTTGGAAAAGCTTCAGAAGAACAGGTACATTAGTTGGAATTGTAAATTGATTCAGCCATTCTAGAAAACAATTAGGAACCATTCCCCCAAAGTTATTAAATTGTGCATATATCTTGACCCAGCTATATCATCTATACCCTATTTCCCAAAGAAAGAGAAATGACCCATACACACACAGAGCGATGCTTTTGGTGACAGCAAAAAAACATGAAAACAAAGGGATTGTTTTACTATTGGTTAATGACTAAACAAATTATTGGTATCTGAATGGAATGGAATATTGTTGCCCCTTAAGAAATGCTGAAAAATACGTTTTAAGAGGAAACTGGAAAGACCTCTAGTCATGTAGATGGAATCAGACAGAACTGGGAAAAACTGCATCATAACGATACCTTTAATAGAGAAAAACTATTTTCAAGGACAAAACAACTGTTCAGGGCCATGACAGATGCTGAATCCAGAAGAGGTTGGGATGTGCCATTCTCCTCCTGGCAGTCACTTTGGGGCAGGGTCAATGGCGAAATTTGTTTTGCTAGACTATAACTCTTCATAAGACTTTTTGTTATTTTGTTCAGTATAGCAGTGGTGGGGACAAATTATAAAGCATATAAAAATAACTAGAAATTTATTTTTAAAATAACATTAAGAGATAAAAAAGTAGGTAGCATACATCATGGGGCTCAAATGTAGTTCTTCTGATCCTGGAATGGACTTTGGATGAGATTTAGTTAACAACATTGTTTTTTGCTTAATTTGCTGTGTACTTGTCAGATAGTCAGTCAGTATTTGTGGTGGGGATACAAAGAAAAGCAAAAAATGATCCCTGCCCTTGAGGGGTTCCCAGCTTAGTGAGGGAGATAAATAGGCACAAACGAGCCATATACAGGATATGTAAGTAATAATCAATCAAAGGAAGGCATGAGGGACTAAAAAAGGCTTTCCTGTAGAAGCTGTGACTTCAGGAAAGCCAGGAGACAGGGATGAGGAGGGAGAGCATTTCAGGGATGGAGGATAGCTAGTAAAAATACCCAAGTGTCTTGTTCATGGAGTTGCATTGGACTTGCAAGCAAGTTGTTTGTTACCTTTGTGTAGTTATTGCTAGATGTCATGCTAAGGGATCAGGTTCAACAAAGAATTGTAAGAAAAATTGATGTGCTGATTTTTCTTGTGCAGCATGATAATTGTATATATATATACAATACATATATGTAGAAGAATTGCACGTTAGCATATATTGGATTACTTGTCAACTGGGAGGAGATATAGGGAGAAGGGGGGAAGGTTTGGAACCCAAGGTTTTTCAAGAGTCAATGTTGAAAAATTATCCATGCATGTGTTTTGAAAATAAAAAAGCTTTAATTAAAAAAAGGGAAAAGAAAAAAGAAAAAAATGATGGAGCCAACACACATTTGAATTTCTGATATGTTGTAGAACTGGAAAAAAAATCTTAGATGCTATCCACATAGAGTTGTTTGACCCAAACAGATTGGGTCCCCTCTAGCTGCTTGGAATCTGTTACTAACACTGTGGAGTCTCAAGTGGTATCTTATGTGCCACAGGCTTGTTGGTTATTATATACACATATTTAGCAAATTCTGTTTTCTAGATATTGTATAAAAACACATTTGTATTTATTGTATAAAAAACTGACTAAAACTCAGAAAAATGTGCATTTAAAAATTTAAACCACAGGTTTTTATCCTTTTTTGTGCAATAGATCACTTTGGTAGTCTGGCAAAATCTATGAACCTCTTTTCAGAATAATATATTTATTTATTTTATATTATTATTTTATTTGATAGGTTCTTTAAAATTACGTGTTAAGATAGTTTTCAGCATTTTTTTCTAAGATTTTGAATTATAAATTTTTTCTCCCTCCTTTACCCTCCCATTTTTCCATCCTGAGATGGCAGTTTGATATAGATTGTACATATACAATCATTTAAAACATTTCCATATTATAGACAAATTGTGAAAGAAAAATCAGAAAAAAGGGAAAAACTACCAAAACAGAAAAAGTGAAAATTATATGCTTTGATCTGCACAGAATACTACTTCTAATTAATTGAAGGAAATACTAAATTTTAGTTAAAGGTGACTAAAAATAAAGATTTTTTTCCCCTATCCAAATTCATGGAATCCTCCTTGAAATCTGTCTGCAAATCTTTTACATACATATTATCCACTATATTTTATGTCTCATCTTCCTAAAAGTACAGAATAAAGTGTTTTAGTGATACAGAAATCAGAGTAGTAACTAGCATAGCCAACTGATGTTTTGCTCTTAGACACAACATGGGAACAGTGTGCACTTCCTCCCAAAGGCGATTACCTTCCCAAGTACTTCTTCTGGAAGTCCTCCAGAGGCCTGGAGCTATTGCCCCTGGTCACTAGCCCGTGGTACATACCATTGTGGCCTTTCTCTTCCCTCCATCCCTTGTATATGTTATATAAATTTTACAAAATAGAAATTTAAAAGGATGTACTAAAGTTTAAATATATTATTGCTAAATCATAAACATTTTTAAAAATGTTTTAAATAACATTTTAATGAGATTAATTTAATGTGATTGAATGTGCTTTTAAATAATTCCTGAGTATATCCTAGAGGATAAACTTATAAATAATAATTATTTATTAATGAATAATTATTTAGTTAATTTTATCAATGTAGCTAGGATTTTTTTTTATTGAAAGCTACACAACACCATCAATAATCAAATAATTGCTCGAGTCAATTAACTAACAACTTTCTAATGGTCTCTGCTGCAGGGTTTCCTGGGTAGCAATTAGGTCATAACTATTCAGAGGGGCAAAATGGGGGGATTTGAAAGCTTGTGTGAGAAAACCAAGTGCAACTGGGCAATTATGAATGCAGAGTACTTGTGGTTGGTTGTACTGGAGACAAGCCCTGTAGCATATAAAAGGAACAATCTATCTCCCCATCTTTCAAGTGGTTAATCACATGCCCTGGAATCACACCAAAGTCTCCTTGGTGTTATACCACAAAACACTGGGGGTCTGGGCCCTTATTTTGAGGATTAATGGCATATCAAGAGGCAACTAGGTGGTGCCGTGAATAGGTCACTGAGCTTGGAACCAAGAAGATTCATCCTCAGGAGTTGAAATCCAGCCTCAGATACTTACTAGTTGTGTGACTTTGGGCAAGTTGCTGCACCCTGTTTGCCTCAGTTTCCTCACCTGTAAAAATTATCTGGAGAAGGAAATGGCAAACCATTCTAGGATCTTTGTCAAGAAAACCCCCACAGGGGTCACAAAGAATCGGACAGGACTGAAAAATAAATGATAGCCACCTAGAGCAGAGATGTTACAGGCTTTTGAGTGTTATAGACTTTTCTTTGGCAGTCTGATACAACTTAGTTGAACTTCTTCTCATAATAATATTTTTAAATAATTGAAGGAAATGTTAAATTTCATTTAGAGTTAGTGGGAGAAAAAGATCTATTTTTTTTCCATCCAAGTTTGTGGACCCCTGAAATCTAGAGTCTGAGAAGTACAAGTCAAAAATGCCTAACTTAGAAAGTCTCCCAGCACTCTGAGTGGATGGGAGAGTTTCATATGAAAAGAAAATATGCATGAACTGAGATCTGTAACATTGAAAGGAGATGAAATTATAGAGTCATTAAGGCACTTTCTCATTTTTCTATATTTTTATTTCACATGGAAGTTGGCTTTATATTTGGGATTTTAAAATGTTCTTTTCAGGATTCTATATGTGAATGTTGTCTCTATTAAATTAATTCAATATTTAACATAATAAGGGCACTGAAAGAATGATTTCTTACTTTTATATTGTCCTTAATGTCCACTAAGATACAAAAGAGTAAGATATCACAAAGAAGTAAGATGAATTTTTTGATTTTCTTTAGGTTCTGTTGCCATACATTTTTTGAAAGGATATTTTATTTTTTTCAAAGGGTATCAATTATTTTTTAGAGGAACTTTTAAAATAGGTTTCAATTGTCATCTCTTTAAAAAACAAAAAAGCTAAAATTCAATTAATTTATCTAAGGGAACTACAGTGTCTAAAGAAGTTAATGTCTGAGCTCAGAGGGGCCCTAAGTCACAGATATTGGCGGGGGAGAAGCTTTCTCTGAGATTTCATCTGTAGCTTTAAACCACTTTCAAGCCATAAAATAAGATCTGCAAATTTGATTACTAGTACTATATTTGAAACAGATGACTACTGCCTTTTCTTTTCTTTCTATGCTCTCTCTCCCTTGGAGGGCTCACTTCCCCCCAACTTGTACCCATGCTGGCAGATTAGATTTCCTCAGAGAGGGCAGCTGCTATTATCTACTCTTAAGATTCTAGGGGTAGGGGCAGCTAGGTGGCACAGTGGATAGAGCACCAGCCCTGAAGTCAGGAGGGTCTGAGTTCAAATGTGATCTCAGACACTTAACATTCCCTAGCTGTGTGACCCTGGGCAAGTCATGTAACCCCAATTGCCTCAGCAAAAAGCAAAAAACAAACAAACAAACAAAAAAAGATTCTAGGGGTAAGTAAACCAGTGGGCTTAATTACATTCTTACTACTGTAGTTCTCCCTGGTTCCTATTTATACATCAATTATGTGGGGATTAAACGTATCCCACCCACAACAAAAAAGACTGAGATAGAGCTCTGAGGCAATGTCACTTTATTAAAGGGTCCATGGTCCCCTCGGACTAAGTGGATCTCAGATCTTCCTCATGATCTGAGCTGCCTCCCCCTTCCAGGGCCCTATTTTTACAGGGCTAGATGTTTAGTCATTCAAAAATAGCTATACAAATACAGAATAATTCCATTGATTGATATATGATACATAAGCCAAAATAAAGAAAGTAATATGTCAGCAGGGTCACTGGAAGCAAGGAATATTTCTATATAAGATGGAAAAGCTGCTCCTAGTTTGGACAGGAGGAAATGGTACAAGCTCTCCCTGAACTAAGTGGTCATAAGATTGGACAAGAGATTGATCTACAGGCACAAAAATATTTTGGGGGATAGTCCATATAGTTGTCACCTCTGCCATCCAGACCGTGGTCACCATGACAAGGAAAAACAAGGAGAGTTAACTTTCTATAATTAAGCAAGTGAACTTAGAACCTGCAGCTTACAGCTCTGGGGTT
This sequence comes from Myrmecobius fasciatus, assembly GCA_023553655.1. Classification (NCBI taxonomy): domain Eukaryota; kingdom Metazoa; phylum Chordata; class Mammalia; order Dasyuromorphia; family Myrmecobiidae; genus Myrmecobius; species Myrmecobius fasciatus. Next base: position 164,365 of record JAJPUD010000907.1, read on the forward strand.
TTATATATATATATATAAATTTGGTAGAATCATATCAAAATTATATATAAATATATAGTATATACTATATGATTCTACCAAATTATATCAAAATTATATATAAATATATAGTATATACTTTATTTAGTATATAGTATATACTTATATACTATATAGTTATATATAGTACATAGTTAATAGTATATACTTATATTCAAACCATATATATATTTATATATAATTTTGATATGATTCTACCAAATTGATTAATACTGATTGGAATAGAGTAGGGTTCCAAATAAATTATTTCTCACAACTGGCTAACTCAAATAACTCTTAATAAAAAGCATTTACTAAAAAAGCAAAGAAAAAAAATAATTATAGATCACTCTCCTTATAAACATGGAGGGTACTCTTCCATCAAGGCACACAGTGTCTGTGGAGGAAAGTGCCATGCCTGTGAGATACTCTGAAGTCTGTAACAGCTGGCTTTGATGGCCTTTCTCTCTTTAGGGGACCCTTTCTGCAGAGTTTACTGATGGGCATTGTGCTGTTAGATTGTCGGTTTCACAGCCAGGATGCAGCTGGACTGGATTGTTCCAGCGCAAGGCTACTCTGCTAATGGACCAGCCATTTCAGTGCTAGGATCGTGGGGTACTTTTAAAATGGACAGATACTATAGCCTGGGATTTGCACAAGCTTCTCCAGTTCTTCTTTCTGAAGGGTCCTGAGGGGTTCTCCACCTCCAAGTTGGTTGTGTAGAAAAACCTCTCTGCTCTCCCACATAGCTCCATTACCTTTTTTAGACCCACCCTTCCTGGTTCAGGGTTAGTGACAGATCTCACTTAGATAAACTAGGATATTATCTAATTTTTATGTGTCAGCTAAACCTTAAAATCATTTTCTGCCATCAGAGTGACATCATCTACATCTTTGAGATTATCGACATTTCTCCCAACGATTTTCATTCCAGCTTTCGGATCATCTGGTCTGGCATTTGCATTATATATTCTGCATATCAGCTAAATAAATATGGTGACAAAATGTAGCCTTGTTGTATTCCTTTCCTGGTTGTAAACCATTCAGTTGTTCCATGTTCAGTTCTACTTGTTGCTTCTTGGCTCTTGTACAGGCTCCTCAGGAGACAAGGAGGATGATCTAGTACTTCCATCTCTCTGAGGACTTCCCACTTCTTGTGATCCACAGAGTCAAAGGCTTTCATATTGTCAAGGAAGCAGTAGATATTTTTCTGGAACTCTTTCTCTGTAATGCAGCAAATGTTGACAATTTGGGCTCTAACATACCAAGATATGATCTAAATGGGTTCATGATCTGGATATAAAGAGTGATATTATAAGTAAATTAGAGGAACGTAGTATAGTTTACCTCTCAGACCTGTGGAGATGGAATAAATTTATATCCAAAGAAGAATTGGAACTCTTAATTAAACACCAGATAGATAATTTTGATTATATTAAGTTTAAAAGTTTCTGTACAAACAAAACTAATGCAGACAAGATCAGGAGGGGAGCAATAAATTGGGAAATCATCTTTACATTTAATGGTTCTGATAAAGGCCTCATTTCTAAAATATATAGAGAATTGTCTCATATTTGTAAGAATTCAAGCCACTCTTCAATAGATAAATGGTCAAGGGATATGAACAGATAATTTTCAGATGATGAAATTAGAACTATTTCTAGTCATATGAAAAGGTGCACCAAATCACTATTGGTCAGAGAAATGCAAATTAAGACAACTCTGAGGTACCACTACACACCTGTCAGATTGGCTAAAATGACAGGAAAAGATAACGATGAATGTTGGAGGGGATGTGGGAAAGCTGGGACTCTAATACATTGTTGGTGCAACTGTGAATGGATCCAGCCATTCTGGAGAGCATTTTTTTGCATTATTCATTTACAAAAACCTTTTTATCTTCTATTATCTAGAATTCTGCATTCAGTTGTGTATGTCTTTCCCTTCCTCCTTTCCCTTTCTTTCTTTCCCCAGCTATTTGTAAAACTTCATGAGATAGCCATTTTACTTTCTTGCTTTTCTTTTTCTTTGGGATATTTTATGTTGTTTACTATTGTGCAATATTGCAAACTTCTGTCCATAGGTACTCTATCTACCAGATCTAATCTCTTAAATCTATCACTCCACTTATCTTCATTATTTGGGTCATACTTATTTGGATCTGTTAGTTTTCCCTACTTTCTTTAATTTAATTCAATAAGAAGCTCATGATCTAAACCATGTCAGCTTTAAGTCTTATTTTAACTGACTTATAAAGCTTCTTCACTTTTGGCTGCAAAGTATATCATGAATTTGATATTGAATATCTGGCGACATGCATGTGAAGAGTTGCTTCTGGATTGTTGAAAAAGAGTGTTTGCTAATGATCAATGTCTATTAGTTTCTGCTCTACTTCATTTTGCCCTCCAAGGCAAAACTTGCATATTATTCCAATTATCTTTTGATTTCCTACTTTAGCATTCAAATCCCTTATGATGAATGTGA